>VZRX01024166.1:0-50819 GCA_013398075.1 Notiomystis cincta | reverse complement strand
CTGCCTGCCTACCTGCCTGCCTGTCTTTTTCCTAATGCCAGGGAGGTTAAAATTTCTAACTCTAATATAACACTTTGTGGACGTAAAGAAAGAGGAGCCATCTAAAACTAGTAATAGGTCCTGACATGCTAAGGGAAGCTTAAAATGATGATATCAAAGAAAAAAAAACAAGTTAGAAAATGAAGCGGGCTCAAATCACAATGTGCTGCATGACCTTAAAGACAGACATGTTGAACCGAACAGAAAAAGAGAAAATACTAAAATAAGGAGAAGAAGATTTATGATCATTAGTATGTATTTAAACAAAAATTCCACTTAAAAATGAAGACTATGTAGTAAGACAGATGAGCACAGATGAAAAAAATATTAAAAACCAAAATATGAAGAACACAAAGAATGCATTAAAACCAGCTGCATTCATGTTTACTGTACTATTCTCTGAGAAAACTGGTACCCTTTTTTGTTTCTATGTCTTTAATATTACTACTAGGTTCCTTGACCATGCACAAATGCTTAAGATAACTGTGCTTGATTTTTTTTACACATATTCTCACTCTGGTATTTAAGCAACATAGTTGTTACCATTTCTTCCATCTGGATTTTAAATAGTCAAATAACTGTGTCGATGACACAACACAGGTTTTATACAGTTTGTGTATGATAACCGAGAAAAACCACATAAATTAAAAAAAACCAGAATGCTAGGAATTTCAATAATCTTTGTCTTGCTGATAGTGCTTCTTGCAATATATTTTTAATGAATAATGCTTATTTTCTTTTTTTAAAAATCTTTTTTTTCCCCCAGATGGATCAGTTGCTTTGATTAGGACTCATATAGCCAGACAGAAATGTCAAGACATGACATTCTCAAGTCTGCTTTTTAAATGAAGCACTTACAGAATGCAATTCATATGATCCTAAAATAAACATCTAAGTTAGTTAGATTAAAAATCCTAATCTTTTTTTCTTGATTCAAATCTTTTTTTCTTTATCAAAGGTGATCAGCTCAGAGTTTCAATCTAACCTGTAACTATAGTGCACCATGTTCACCATTAAACCATGTCTTCAAGAGTCATATCCATATGGTTTTTGAACACTTCCAGAGATGCTAAGTCCAACCTGGGCAATCTGTTTTAATTTTACAACTACTTCTGTGATTTTTTTCCCCAAATATCTAATCTAAACTTTGCCTGGCAAAACTTGAACCCACATCTCACTACAAGCTACTTTCAGGGTGTTGTAGAGAGTGATAAGGTCTCCTCAGAGCCTCCTTTTCTCCAGGCTAAACATTCCCAGCTCCCTCAGCTGCTCCTCATAAGACTTGGGCCCCAGACCCTTCACCACTTTTGTTGCCCTTCTCTGGGCAGGCTCCAGCACCTCAAAGTCCTTGCTGACTTGAGGGGCCCTGAACTGAACACAGGATTTGAAGTGAAGCCTCACCAGTGACGAGTACAGGGAGACAATCCCTGCCCTGGTCCTGCTGGCCGCACTGTTGCTGGCACTGGCCAAGATGCCACTGGCCTTCTCAGTCCCCTGGGCACACACACTGGCTCAGGTTCAGCTGGCTGTCAACAAACACTGCCAGGTCCTTTCTCCTCTCGGCACCTTTCCAGCCGCTCATCCTCAACCCTGTAGCACTGCATGGGGCTGTGATCCAAGTGCAGGACCTGACACCTTGCCCGTGTTGGGCTCCTTAATGCAAGACAGAGATTGTCTGTGAAAGTCTTCAGTTTTCTCTAAATCACTGTATTCACTACACAGATAATTCTTGAGCATTTTTAAATTACTAATTCATCATTTTTCAAGTATCACGCACCTATGTTTGGGTACCTACAGCACAAACTATTTGGTTACTTGTATTTAGTTGCCTGTGTTAAATATAGTGTGCTGATTGTTTTTATTTTAAAAATAATTTATCTGATCTGCAAACTAATCTGGAGTCTGATCACAATATCTTTTTTATAAATTAATATTGTGGGGTTTTAAATATTCTCAATGCTTCTCTGTATTCTAAATTAAACAAAAAACTTGTTACCTGGCTACAAAGCTTGAAGATAAAAAAAATTGTAACTTGCTGACAAAATGAATGCAAATAATAAACCAGAACTTTTAAAATTATTTAGGATATTCAGCTATGGTATCTAATTAAATTACTCCTTTGTCTCTTCAGTATAATGGTTTGAACTTGAAGTAGATCCAAACACTCAAAATGAAGCAGCCAAGATTTCACATTGCACAAATTATTTAGGTTTCTAAGCCAAGACCTCTGGATACTACCAGCTTACATAGAAAAATATGATGCTTAACTGTCCCAATCATTTGAGGTTTTACCGTCCATAATCTAGAGGAAATAAAATTTGTGTTTGCCATAGTGTTGATTAGCAGTAGATAATGAGGTTGAGTTTCCAGAAATTAACCTTCATGCGGGACAATAAATTGTGAATATTATTTGCTTGCTTTACCGTCAATTTTCGTTGTAAAAACTGCTGTGTCTAAGGACACCTATTTTACAGGTAAATTTTATTTTGAGCCACATGGTGTGATTCTTGAGGATGTCCTGTGTAGGGCCAGGAGTTGGACCTCAGTAATATTTGTGAGTCCTTCAAAGATTTCCAGTATAAATTGTTTCAATTTTGTGAATGACTTATTGAAAACAAAACATATGTTAACATAATGGGGTGCAAAATACTGCCTTCAGTAATAGGCTGACCTTGACTGGCTGGCAGATAGACACCTTGATGCTCCCTGAACCCTCCTCCTCAACAGGACAGGGAGAAAATAAGATGAAAGACCTTGTGGGTCAAGATAAAGATAACAATTTGGGGAGGTGATACCATGGAACATCCATATGCTGAAGGGCTACAGACTATGGAGGCAACCCACAGTAGAACAGGGAAAGAGTGTGAAGAGAGAGGAGTGACAGAGAGGAGGTTTTGCTGACCATGAATCTTCACTGGGCAGATGAGATGGGTATAAAGGAGTCAACCTGAACCTGGGAAAAGGGGATTGAGGGATGTGGGGAAGGTAGCCAGGTTTTGTCTTTTTTTTTTTTTTCTCTATCCAAATGTTTATTTGTTGGCGACAAATTAAATTAATTTTTCCTAAGTCAAGTCTGTTTTGCCTGTGTCAGCAGCTGGTAAGCCACTTCAATGTCTTTATCTCAAATCAGCAGCTTTTTTATCTTATTTTCTTCCCCTGTACTATTGAGAAGGGGAAGGAGAGACAATCTGGGTAGATACCTAGCAGCTGGCAAAAATCAACCCACCATGCTTAATTGTGAGTAAAAATNAGTCCCCTGGGCACACACACTGGCTCAGGTTCAGCTGGCTGTCAACAAACACTGCCAGGTCCTTTCTCCTCTCGGCACCTTTCCAGCCGCTCATCCTCAACCCTGTAGCACTGCATGGGGCTGTGATCCAAGTGCAGGACCTGACACCTTGCCCGTGTTGGGCTCCTTAATGCAAGACAGAGATTGTCTGTGAAAGTCTTCAGTTTTCTCTAAATCACTGTATTCACTACACAGATAATTCTTGAGCATTTTTAAATTACTAATTCATCATTTTTCAAGTATCACGCACCTATGTTTGGGTACCTACAGCACAAACTATTTGGTTACTTGTATTTAGTTGCCTGTGTTAAATATAGTGTGCTGATTGTTTTTATTTTAAAAATAATTTATCTGATCTGCAAACTAATCTGGAGTCTGATCACAATATCTTTTTTATAAATTAATATTGTGGGGTTTTAAATATTCTCAATGCTTCTCTGTATTCTAAATTAAACAAAAAACTTGTTACCTGGCTACAAAGCTTGAAGATAAAAAAAATTGTAACTTGCTGACAAAATGAATGCAAATAATAAACCAGAACTTTTAAAATTATTTAGGATATTCAGCTATGGTATCTAATTAAATTACTCCTTTGTCTCTTCAGTATAATGGTTTGAACTTGAAGTAGATCCAAACACTCAAAATGAAGCAGCCAAGATTTCACATTGCACAAATTATTTAGGTTTCTAAGCCAAGACCTCTGGATACTACCAGCTTACATAGAAAAATATGATGCTTAACTGTCCCAATCATTTGAGGTTTTACCGTCCATAATCTAGAGGAAATAAAATTTGTGTTTGCCATAGTGTTGATTAGCAGTAGATAATGAGGTTGAGTTTCCAGAAATTAACCTTCATGCGGGACAATAAATTGTGAATATTATTTGCTTGCTTTACCGTCAATTTTCGTTGTAAAAACTGCTGTGTCTAAGGACACCTATTTTACAGGTAAATTTTATTTTGAGCCACATGGTGTGATTCTTGAGGATGTCCTGTGTAGGGCCAGGAGTTGGACCTCAGTAATATTTGTGAGTCCTTCAAAGATTTCCAGTATAAATTGTTTCAATTTTGTGAATGACTTATTGAAAACAAAACATATGTTAACATAATGGGGTGCAAAATACTGCCTTCAGTAATAGGCTGACCTTGACTGGCTGGCAGATAGACACCTTGATGCTCCCTGAACCCTCCTCCTCAACAGGACAGGGAGAAAATAAGATGAAAGACCTTGTGGGTCAAGATAAAGATAACAATTTGGGGAGGTGATACCATGGAACATCCATATGCTGAAGGGCTACAGACTATGGAGGCAACCCACAGTAGAACAGGGAAAGAGTGTGAAGAGAGAGGAGTGACAGAGAGGAGGTTTTGCTGACCATGAATCTTCACTGGGCAGATGAGATGGGTATAAAGGAGTCAACCTGAACCTGGGAAAAGGGGATTGAGGGATGTGGGGAAGGTAGCCAGGTTTTGTCTTTTTTTTTTTTTCTCTATCCAAATGTTTATTTGTTGGCGACAAATTAAATTAATTTTTCCTAAGTCAAGTCTGTTTTGCCTGTGTCAGCAGCTGGTAAGCCACTTCAATGTCTTTATCTCAAATCAGCAGCTTTTTTATCTTATTTTCTTCCCCTGTACTATTGAGAAGGGGAAGGAGAGACAATCTGGGTAGATACCTAGCAGCTGGCAAAAATCAACCCACCATGCTTAATTGTGAGTAAAAATATACTTTTTGTGGTGCTTGATAGATTTAAACAACACATACGAAGTAGAGGTGGAAGCACTTGGTAAGAATTTTTCAACCTGAAAAGTACCAATCTGTGCCTGCTGTCTGTGAGATGATTTCTAGAATTTTCTTAAAACAAGTATCCTCAGGCAGACTGAGAACCTTTATCAATGAAGGTTTAGGTTGATGGTAATTTCCAATATCCAAGCACTATTTCTCAGTCTCAGCAATCTCTGCAACATGTGCTTTCCCTTAAGATATTGAAGCTTATATATTTCCACTGAAATAAGTTAACTATTACAGATGTGAGAATAAAAGCAGTTTCTAAATAACAAAAATAATGAGGAAGAAAAAATAATGTATTTCTGAAAAAATAATGTACTTCTGAACATTTCTTTTTTGTCTTTTCACTAAAAGAAAAAAATAGTTAAATCAAATCCATCAAATGAGATAAAAAATAACATGCCCAGTACTTAAATAGTTACAGAACTGTTTCTTCTGGAAAGCAATCAGAAAGCAAATCAGAAAGCCATAGTTTAAAAAGAGATCCAAATGAATAAATTTTCTTATTAATGTTACTGAAAAAAGAACACGAGGTTTTGCAAGGTTTGAAAGCCTTTTAAAGTAACATTTTGGCATCTGTAGCCGTGTTTCAATTACTGTGTGAAAATCTGGCAAGTTCCTTTTAAAAGCTTAAAAGCATTTCATATAAGAGACAGATCCAAACCACTCTAATTTGCACAAACCCTAATGATTTTTGAGGTCCTAGCTAACTTATATAATATTTTTTTCTCTTAAGATACCTTGAAAAGATAGGTTTGTAATCATATTTTTATCGGCACAAAACTCTTTCATGTAGAGGTGCATTGATTTTACACTATGTGACAACAAGTAATGTAGAGGTGATTATTTACAATAGGGAATTTACAGTGCATATTCAGATTGAACTCAGTTTCTTAAACGAATATTCATTTAACTGAACAAATGAAATAGTGGTAGTTCTTGCAGTTCAATTAAGAGAAATAAAGTTTATTAGAGTTACCCAAAGATAGTGAAGGAATTAGAACTTGTCCTATGGAAAATTTGTTATGAACAGTAAAAAGTGTTAGGAGATAGCAGAACATGAAGATTTTCACAAAGTGGAATGAGAATTGTGTCACAAATGACCAATACCTAGTTAGTGACTGATATGCTAAGAGTAAATGACAGTGCTAGTTTAGACAGTCAAAACTCCCTTGTATATACCATTCAAATTATATTAACTAGAATCCATTCACTATTGCAGTACTGAGTCCTTATATGCCATCTCTTGTGAGATATTTCAGCCCTGCTGTACTCTATTCAAACCCAGTTAATATATGTACTATGTTTATAGATGTTTATTTTTATATATATGTATGTATATATATATATGTATACTGTTTATAGATACATAGATTAGATATGTATGTGCATGTGTATTCATGCCAGCTTGGATGTATCTCTGTGAAATATGCTCAAATTTGTTCCTCCTTTCTTTTTTTTTGGNCCTTTTGTTGGGTGAAAATGTTTTGCCACTGGATTCGTAAGTTTATTAAAGATTCTTTCCTTCTGACATTAACTTCAGTTTTGACAGTCACTTCTGATTAACTCTGGCCCATGAAAGTGTATTAGACATAACCCCATTAGTTTGCCAGAGTGGTTATTTTCCATTTATTTTCTCTTTCAAAGCAGAAATAATACATAGATTTTCTTTTATAAAGGAGGAAATCTTCAATTCTTACTTATGAAGTACTCTTTGAGTTACTCTTTGAGTAACACCAGTTCAATTGGACTACTTGTCATTCTGCTTTTCTCAATCTATATATTCATATTAGAACATATGTGATAACTACCATTTTTCTCACATTTTTACTTAATATTTTTACTTTACATTATGTTGCATGGTCCGGGTGTTTAAGCAACCATTATATTCTATTTAAAACTGGTGAATACGATTAATATTGCCTTAAGAAGCTGGGAAAGAGCTAGTAACCTCAATAGAAATATGTAATGAAATTGAAACCATGACAAATAAGAGGCATCTGTGATGGATTGGTAGATAAGACACAATAAATGGGCATCTCTTCTGAAGTTACAGATAAAATAGAGAGAGGTTACCACGGGAGGTAAAGTGACATTGTGGAGTTACATGAACCCAAGTAGACAGCTGAATCCTGCTCCCCAGTTATAACCATTTTAAGGTGACAATATCATACTGAGAAGTCATTTCATTGATCCTGAAGATAAAGCCCTCCATAAAGAATATATTACCCATACTCAGCTTTCATGAAAGCATTATTTCATTTTATTGTTTCAAAATAATACTCATCAAATCAGCCAATTATTTTTTATGGGTTTTCATGTTGTTTGGTTTTTTTTTTTAATTATGGATCATCTACAGACCCTGTCAATTATATTCTTTCAAGAGTCTGCAAATTAAAAAATAAAAAACCAAACCAACAAATGGAGAGCCCCAAGGGGCCAAAACCTAATTAGACTAAAATTGTAATTAATTCAATTGCAATGTTCTGTTTTCAGCTGTATTTTCAGACTTCACAGTTTTAAGTCTACCAAATATTTACCATTTGATTTTTCGTTATATAAGTCTCTTAACTCAAATATATTACAATATGGAGTAGAATGTGTAACAGCAATGTAAATATATTGTATTAACATTACTAAATTTATCAATCAGATATGTTGTTTTAAAAGAAAGTAGTTATCTTCTTTAGTAGGTCCACTTTCCTTAGTCTAATTTTGATTTTTATTTATTGTACTGTCCTACTGCACCATATATTTTCGCTGTCCTACTTTTATTGTTTTAATCAACTTCTATATTATTGCCTATGTATGTTATTATTATTGTTGTAATATACATATACATATCTTTCCTCTTTTCTATTTGGTACTTTTATTGATTTTTTACCATTTCTTACTTTTTAAAGTTTTGTACATTGAAGTGTTCTGGAGAGTCAAGGTGAGAGAAACCAAAATATGGAGGTCATGTCAGTATTTAAGGACAGAAATGAAATCTCACTCATTATAAATAATTTTGGTAATTTAAAAACCATTTGTTGTGCTTTGCCACCAAAATATTTTATATAAAATACAGGGTATATTCTTCCAAAGGTCAGTATTAATCTAATATTTTAAAAGTTAGTGTCAATGTAACTAGTCAGCTATGCTCAAAGGATTGTAGAATGCAGACTCTATACTTTGATAAGGAACTGAACAAAACAAACACAGTTGGTCTTAAAAAGTCTTGCCTTTTGCTCTGTTAAAAGAAAGCTGTTTAAGAACCTCCAAGTAAAAGACGTGATGAAATTGGCCATGACATTTAAACGCCAAATACTGTGAGAACTGGTCTACTTTTTGCTCCCTCATTTGTGACATCTCTTTAATTGAGATGTGGAACATTTATAACCCCAAGAAACAACTAAGTTTATTTCTTTATTCATATAGCACTTGATGCTCTGAAATCCTGAAGGACGTTTTTCTACAAGTACAAAAGGACACTACATTGACACTTGGCTTCTGTTTCCATTTAACCCACAGACCTCTGAGGAGTTAATGAGTTAAAAATAATTACTCTAGGTCATGCACAGAGACAAGGAGAAAAACCATATTTGTTACAGGTTTCAAAATCAAGGTAGCATATCTGGCCCTGGGATAAAATATGACCCATTTGTACATGATAATTTCCTCAAAATTGCTTATTAGGGTTGTAACTTCTACGACTTAAAAATATCACTTGTATTATTAAAATTTTTTTCTCCCAAAGCCACTGCTCTTTACCCCTTTCTTTAGTGCAAACATTCAAGTAATTTTTGTTTTAATGGCAATTAGATGGCAATGTCAGCTTTAAAGTTCATGCACTTTTAAAAGTAGACACAGTATGGTTCTCAGTTCTAAAGTTTATGCAATTTTTAAAGAAGACACAATGGTTTTCTTTATTTTTGACTTTTCTACAAAATGAGTCCTTCAGGTCATCTTTTGACTCTAGTGTCTTTAAAGTGATATAAATAGATATATGTGTCGATACCAAACATTTGAAAACAGCATTTTAGAGTACTAGCTATAAATACCTGATAGGTATAGGTGCTCAAGCAAATACAGTAACATCATGGATTTTCATAATTTTCTCCTTTTAATTTGCAATTGTGCAATCTTATAAAAAACCCAATTTTTTAAACCCCTTTTAAAAATTATATAACTTTTCCATTTCTTAGCTTAATTCTAGGCTAAAAATAATTTTCTCATACTGAGAAATGCCTGTGTTATCAGTGTTATTAGTTCTAAGTGATTTGCATTCTTTATACAATTTCAGTTTTGATGATTTGGTGAGTGTAAAGATGTCCAAAGCTACATAGTGTCTGTAGAAGATTGTAAGGATTGCTTACTTATTTACTAAACATTTATCAGTGGGATTGAACTAATTATTTTATTGAAGTGAGAAGCTTACAGAGGAAAAGGAGAGAGCAAGACAAGATGGCACTGTGTTCAGTTTAAAGAAGTTTAGAAGGGAAAGATGTCACAGGGCATAAAATTGTGAGGAAAAATGTTCCAGTTGGACTCAGCTATTATTACTGTTAATTTTATATAAAACACTTTTCTTATCAGTGGAGTGGAAATTTATGCACAAACAAATTTGCAAATTCAGAAAAAGTTTAAGTAATTTAAATTGGAAAAAATTATTAATTGGGTAATTGAATGTGAAGATAATGTAATATCACAAAATCACAGAATGGGTCAGGTTGGAAGGGACCACAGTGGGTCATTTGGTCCAAATTCCACGCTCAAGCAGGGCCATCCTAGAGCACATTGCACAGGGTTGCAACAACATCGTTCTTGATTATCTCCAGTGAAAATAAATATTTAACTCCTATAGCATTTATTATGTATTTACCGTGACATGCAGTTGCTGATTTTATAACAGCAGATTTTCAAGAGACTAGATTTCTCTTTTGGCTTTTTTTTTTCACCACAGAAATCTGAGATCCTAGCATCGCAGGGTAAAAAACAACTCTGAAATAGTCTGACAACACTGTGAGTTTTGTCTGACATAAACAACTAACCTTTCACTTTCAAAATCTGAAGTATCTCTGCAGTAAAGGCTTGAAGTTTACAAAGTTATTCAGGCAGCTTGGCTTTTCACAATATACCCAGAAAAGGGAGGATGTTGGCAGTAATCTTGAAGAGTTCACCTCTTACTTGCGTTCAAAGTTCTGTTTTCCTGCTCTGCACATCAAGCAGGGCTTCTGGCCAGCAAATACTTCTGATTTAATAATTCCCTAACAGGCAGTCAGTGGTCCAGCTCTATTAAGAGGTGTCAGAACACAGCAAAGTAAACACAAAAGAAAGGCCAAGGAAAAGGACTTGTCATACATCATCTTTATTAAAAATAATTTAATTTAGGAGGTGTTTGGTTTGGGTTTTTTGGGTATTATATAGTCAAAACAATAGTTCTTACATTGGCAAATCTTATGAAGCTCTTCATATTTCCTTCGCAAAGTTTAGTAAAAATTTAGTATATCTTTGCAGTCATGATTTTCATTTTCATGACATAATTGCCAAAAGCACAAATCAAATGTTCTGAACACTACCTCTAACTAAAAAATAGCATTTCATCTCCAAGTGAAAGAACATAATGCTCTGATGGATATGTATTTATGATCTAATAATACTTCTACAAATAGAAGAAAGCTCTTATTGCAATTAAATGCCAATCTGTTTGTAAAACCATCACAGCAAATTTATTTTGTATTTCTTTGTCTTTTCCAAGGAAACACACATGGAACAGAGGGATTAGTTATCTTGTTTGAACAGCAAAGGTCATAGAATCATAGAATGGTTTGGGTTGGAAGGGACCTTGAAGATCCTCTAGCTCCACTCCTCTGCCATGAGCAGGGACACCTTCCACCAGACCAGGTTGTTCAAAGCCCCGTCCAACCTGGTCTTGAGCCCCATGGCTCAAGGTCAGTAGATACTAAAAAGTCTCAACCAATATTATCTTAGGAGATCTTCACATCTGTAAAAATATATGTTTTATACCTAATAACATTATTAAAATATTTTATTCTGTTTAACCCTTGATAAAGCAGTAAAGTGATACATCTTAAATGAAAGACAATAATTGCTTCTCTGGTAGTTTTTAGAGAAAAGAATATACTGCAGTTAACCTCTCAGCATAGAAACTGCCTAATAAAAAACTGATTTGGATTGCAACATCTAAGGATCACTAGCAGAAAATCAAAATAATACTGAAGCATCTGTATTATGCTATTTTCCTGGTAGATGAAGAACTAGAAGAGCTGACTCTCAGTGTATATTTGTATCTCCCTGTGTCCCCCACTATTATGGTTTAAATAAAGACAGCAACTAAATTCCACACAGTTGCTCTTTCACTCCCCACTCCCTGGTAGGATGGGGAGGAGAATAAGGAAAAAGTAAAACCTGCATGTTAAGGTAAGAAGAGTTTAATAATTTAAATAAAGTAAAATATAATAACAATACTAATTATAATAGCAATAGTAAGAGTAATAGCAATCATATTAAAGTATTAGGAGGAGGACGAGGAGTAATGAAAAGAAGGGAGAGAAATAAATCCCAAGAGAAACAAATTGTGCAAAATACAGTGACTCACCACCAGCTGACCAATGCCCAGTCAGTCTCTGGGCAGGGATCAGTGCCTCCCAGCCAACTCCCACACAGTTTATATACTGGGCAAGGTGTTGTACAGTACGGAATTTCCCTTTGGCCAGTTCACATCAGTTGTCCTGGCTGTGTTCCCTCATGACTTCTTGTGCATCTGCTCACTGGCAGAGCATGGGAACCTGGAAAGTCCTTGACTTAGAATAAACACTACTCAGGAACAACAAAGTGTCACTGTATTATCAATATTATTCTCATACAAAATCCAAATCACAGCACTGTATCAGTAACTAGGAAGAAAATTACATTTATCTTAGCCAAACTGAGGACACCCATGGTAAAGAACATTCTTTAAAAGGTTCATGCAGTCAGTCTGAAAATACAGATCCTCATGAGATTATGGATTGCTCTTTAAAATGCATAATGTTCTAAACAATCAGAAGTTTATTATGGTATTAGATAGTTTACTAGTTATAATCATGCAAGCTGTTTAGAGGCTATTTGTGAGACAAGCATGTGTGCTGATGATGAATGGATCAGAAACCTCATTGCTATGTGCTGCCTTAGCAAAGGTTGCATAGTAACCATAAATTTTCTCCCACTGACCATTAGAGCACACAGTTAAAGTAAAAACAAAGGCCAATAGAGTTTGTTGCAGCTCAGTTTATAGATTTATACTTCAGTTAGGGAATTGAAGATTGTTCTGAGGGCAGAGATTAAAGGGTTGATAAATCAAGCTGTTTCAAACTTGAAAGCAGTCTTTTGCTGGACTAGTAGTCATTAACAATACACATTACGATTTGCTACTTAATCACTAACAAGTGTTATCAGCACATAGACAGAACAGTTATTACTTAGCAAATTTGTCCTAAATTAACCATAAATATATAGAACCATGGAAGTAATTTTTTTGTTAACACTGATGGCTGTGATCCATGATCATTCTTAGTCATCAAGATCAAGGTGATCATGCTCTTTGACAGGGAAACTGGAATAGAAGTTGGGATGTATCCTTTATTACCTCTCTTTCCTATCTCAATGACAATGCTTCTATCTCTACCCTGAAATAGAAGGAAATTATACCCTCTTGTTATATCATTTTGGGGATCATTACCTGCTCCTCAAGATTTATTTTTTTAACCAGGTTTTACTTCTTGCACATATTTTTATGAAGTTCTTTTGTTCACTCCTAACTTAATGTCTGTGGTCATTAATGGTGCTAAGGTATAAATGTTATAAAATATTCATATATTATCACCAGTTATGTCATGATGTTGGTGTCTGGATTTTTGATGTGTGGATCCACAGCAGTCAAATATGGAGTCTTGGTCTTGTAGAGAGCTCAATAGCTAAAATATAGTATTTGAGGTTGAATTAGAAGTTGCATTTTGAGATTATAGAAGTCCAGATCCCTTACTTGCATAATATTTCAGATTTCATAGAGAAACATAATGGCTATGTTTGTTCTCCTGCACTACTGAATCCAAGTTAATCAATTCCTGTCCCCTAAATCAAGTAGAATTTTCTTTTTTTTTGGCTTACATAAATGATACTTGCAACTAGACTCAGTCCTGCCAAGTTTTTCATGGAAACAGTTAGTTCAAAACAGAACTAGGGATTAAGCTACCACTTAATCTGCACTGCAGATAATCAAGAGTGTTGGTCTCATTCCTTGGTTTCATTTTCATAGTGGCAAACACTATGAAACACACATACTTTGTGTATGCGTCCAGCTCCTAAGCAAGACTTTGTGAAAAAGTTCAGAGAAGCATGGTGCAGGAAAGACAAATACTTACCTAGGGCTTATTCACCAATGCTGTTTGCTCCTTTAAGGCAACAAGTTTCCACAACCAGGATTACTTAGTTTTACATCGTACTGGGGGTACTATTTTCACTGTTGCTTTATTTGTAGCAGAAAATCCATACTCAGTTATTGCAACTACCACCACAGCAACCCCCTTTTTTGTCTCCTGGGTTTTTTTCTGCAAACCATTTGCCTTCCTCTGAAGCAACTCCTCTTTGTAAATGAAATTACTGTTATAATTCAATGTTTTCTGAGACCAATGCATTGGCAATTGTATGTTTTTCAGTGTCATTTCCTTTTGGTTGCCTTAGTTAAACACTAAGGACTCCACTGAGACCTCTCTGTGCTGCTGTCTTCTCAGCACAGGTTGGTTATTTTTTGCCATATGTATCTGTAAAAGTTTGACTTTATTGAGAATTATCTGCCATTCACAGAATGATCCTTTGCAGTTCTGCTGCTCTAATATGTTTTAGACCCAGATGAGATAAATTGTGAGCAAGAACAAAATGAGAAAAAAGCGCATTCAGTTTATTAGCAGCTCACATTGTGGTTACTAATTATCTATTACTTATGGTATGCAAAGGGGAAACACCTCAGGAACACCTATTTCTGCTAGGTATGAATTGTATTTTTGTGAGGATTATAGGTCAAAAGAATTGGCTTTTCTCTTTTTGCTTAGCATGACTGTGATAGCTATATTAATTCACCTAATTCAATTGAAATCATCTAATAAAAAATTAACATTTGTAAGCTAAACTAAAAAAGTGCCAGAGGGATCTTAAAAGGCTTGAGAGATGGACCTGTGTGAACCTCATGAATTTCAACAAGGCCAAGTGCAAGGTACTGCACCTGCCTAATCAGGGCAATCCCAACAGATACAGACTGGGCAGAGAATGGAGTGAGAACAGCCTTGGGGAGAATGACTCGAAGGCATTCATTGATGGGAAGCTGAACATGACTCAACAATGCCTGCATGCAGCCCAGAGAGCCAACCACATCCAGGGCTTCATCAAAAATGTATGACCAGCAGGTCAGGGGAAATGATTCTCCCTTTCTAATTTGGTTTTGTAAGATCCCACTTGGGGATCTATTGCGTCCAGATCTGAGGACCTCAACACAAGAAAGATGTGGACCTCTTAGAATGAGCTCACAGGAGAGTTACAAGGTTGATCATAGAGCTGGAGCACCTCTCCCATTAGGAAAGGCTGAGAGAGTTGAGGGTTGTTCAGGCTGGAGAGGAAAAGACTTTAAAGTGATCTCATTGCAGCCTTCCAGTACCTAATGTCGCCTACAAGAAATCTGGAGAGGGAGTTTTCAAAGAGCATGTGGTGACAAGACAAGGAGGAATGTTTTCAAACTGAATGAAAGTAGGTTTAGATTAGATATCAGAAAGAAATTATTTACTGTGCAGGTGGTGAGACACTGGAACAGGTTGCCCAAAGAGGTTGTGGATGCCCCAAGCCTGGAACTGTTCAAAGCCAGGGTGGAATAATGCCTTGAGCAAACTGGCCTAGTGGGAGTTGCCCCTTCCTATGGCAAAGTGGGTTGTGAATAGATGATCTTCATGGTCCATTGTTGTCCCTTACCATTCTATGATTTTATGATTCTATGGAACTCTGCTTAAAATGTGTCTAGGACATGGAGGGGTTTGTAAGGAGAGATAGACTGAAGCCACATTTTTTATGGTCTACTTCAATCCCTTTCCCAAAGCCCAACATTAGTTATATGGCAAAGCTGGATCCAAGTAAATATTTTAGGCNCTTTATTTGTAGCAGAAAATCCATACTCAGTTATTGCAACTACCACCACAGCAACCCCCTTTTTTGTCTCCTGGGTTTTTTTCTGCAAACCATTTGCCTTCCTCTGAAGCAACTCCTCTTTGTAAATGAAATTACTGTTATAATTCAATGTTTTCTGAGACCAATGCATTGGCAATTGTATGTTTTTCAGTGTCATTTCCTTTTGGTTGCCTTAGTTAAACACTAAGGACTCCACTGAGACCTCTCTGTGCTGCTGTCTTCTCAGCACAGGTTGGTTATTTTTTGCCATATGTATCTGTAAAAGTTTGACTTTATTGAGAATTATCTGCCATTCACAGAATGATCCTTTGCAGTTCTGCTGCTCTAATATGTTTTAGACCCAGATGAGATAAATTGTGAGCAAGAACAAAATGAGAAAAAAGCGCATTCAGTTTATTAGCAGCTCACATTGTGGTTACTAATTATCTATTACTTATGGTATGCAAAGGGGAAACACCTCAGGAACACCTATTTCTGCTAGGTATGAATTGTATTTTTGTGAGGATTATAGGTCAAAAGAATTGGCTTTTCTCTTTTTGCTTAGCATGACTGTGATAGCTATATTAATTCACCTAATTCAATTGAAATCATCTAATAAAAAATTAACATTTGTAAGCTAAACTAAAAAAGTGCCAGAGGGATCTTAAAAGGCTTGAGAGATGGACCTGTGTGAACCTCATGAATTTCAACAAGGCCAAGTGCAAGGTACTGCACCTGCCTAGGGGCAATCCCAAGCACAGATACAGACTGGGCAGAGAATGGAGTGAGAACAGCCTTGGGGAGAATGACTCGAAGGCATTCATTGATGGGAAGCTGAACATGACTCAACAATGCCTGCATGCAGCCCAGAGAGCCAACCACATCCAGGGCTTCATCAAAAATGTATGACCAGCAGGTCAGGGGAAATGATTCTCCCTTTCTAATTTGGTTTTGTAAGATCCCACTTGGGGATCTATTGCGTCCAGATCTGAGGACCTCAACACAAGAAAGATGTGGACCTCTTAGAATGAGCTCACAGGAGAGTTACAAGGTTGATCATAGAGCTGGAGCACCTCTCCCATTAGGAAAGGCTGAGAGAGTTGAGGGTTGTTCAGGCTGGAGAGGAAAAGACTTTAAAGTGATCTCATTGCAGCCTTCCAGTACCTAATGTCGCCTACAAGAAATCTGGAGAGGGAGTTTTCAAAGAGCATGTGGTGACAAGACAAGGAGGAATGTTTTCAAACTGAATGAAAGTAGGTTTAGATTAGATATCAGAAAGAAATTATTTACTGTGCAGGTGGTGAGACACTGGAACAGGTTGCCCAAAGAGGTTGTGGATGCCCCAAGCCTGGAACTGTTCAAAGCCAGGGTGGAATAATGCCTTGAGCAAACTGGCCTAGTGGGAGTTGCCCCTTCCTATGGCAAAGTGGGTTGTGAATAGATGATCTTCATGGTCCATTGTTGTCCCTTACCATTCTATGATTTTATGATTCTATGGAACTCTGCTTAAAATGTGTCTAGGACATGGAGGGGTTTGTAAGGAGAGATAGACTGAAGCCACATTTTTTATGGTCTACTTCAATCCCTTTCCCAAAGCCCAACATTAGTTATATGGCAAAGCTGGATCCAAGTAAATATTTTAGGCAGGATTTGACCTCTGGTGGGTTCAGTTTTCCATAAAGGAAATCAAGGCAGGCAGAGATCTAGTGGAAGAAATGAACTCTGTCCTGTGACAAAATGTCACCTGCCCTGCCCCACCACTTCTCTTGGGGGCATGATAGGGAAGGGTAGCAGGTGTACTCCCGTCACCCTGTGACACAAAGGACTGTGGTTCCCATCCTAGAGTTTATCAGGTTGTTCCCACTGTCTGTTGACCTTCTTGCCTTCTTAGTACACATTCTACATATTCTCATTTGTCTCCCTCACTTTGAAATCATACAAAACTTCTGAGTGTGACCTTTCTTCTCTGGAGTAGCTGTGAAGTCCCATTTCATGTATCTGTAATCCAGTTGTTTATTGCTTTTTGCAGAGAAGATTTAATAAAAGGAAGCTGCAGTGAGAGCTCATACTACTTTGAAGTTTTGCTTTAGTAAGATACACATCCCTGATTTATTAGCACAATTTACAATTATATTGTAAGTAATTAAAGTAAAAACTCACTTGTCAAAATAAATGAGCACAGTATATTTTGTGTGGAGGCAACCTTGATGGCTAATTGGATTTGCGTCCTTAGTCATTTGCAAAAAAAAAAGTTTGCAATGAGTCTTGAATTACTATGAATTAAATTCTTTTTCTTCTGCACTGCTTTTGCTAAGTGTAGTCAGATTTTCATTTTATTATATATGCCTTTCAAGACGCAATTAGCAAGTTCCAATTCTACACATTTTTTAATGAAACATTATGAAAATCTAAAATGTATTTTGAAAACATCTCTTGATTACTTTGCTTTGGATTTACATAGCACCGGCTTATAGGAGAATATAAAAATCCAGCCTGATTACCCTCAGGCACAATAGTCAGTGTATAAAGGGAAAGCAGAGAATGTCATTTTATCTTGACCTTAGTGAGCCTTTTCCCCCTGTTTCTTATATTTAAGCTGATACATTACAGTCTGAATAGGCAGACAACTAGACAGGTAAAAACCTGTTGTGAGTAATGGGTCATGCTCTGCCTGGAGGCTGGTATCAAGAAGAGAACTGCAGGGGTCTGTACCAGGACATGTCCTGTTTAACATCTTCACCAGGGATCTGGAGGAGGTGACACTGAACTGTCATCAAGTTCATAGGTGGCACCAAAATGCGAGGCTTGCAGCAGCTGTGCTGGAGCGAAGGGAAGCCATTCAAAGTGAATTTAACAGGCTAAAGGAATGGGCCAGTGGGAATTCATGAAATACAAAAAGGACAAGTTCAAAATTCTGCCCTGGGAAAGAAGAAAAAAACCTGAGAGGTGACCTTATTGCTTTACATAGATTCCAGAGGAGGTGAAGTGGAGAGGAAGGTTCTCATCTCTTCTCACTGGGATCCAGTGATAGGATATATGGGAATGGCTCAAAGCTGCAACACTGAAGGTTGAGACAATACTGGGTAACATTTCTTTATTGAAACAACAGCCAAACACTGGAATATGCTTCCTAGAAAAGGTGGTCGATGCTCCATGCCTAATTGTATTTAAGAAACATTTGGGTGATGCCCTTAATAATGCACTTTAACTTTTGGTCATCTCTGAAGTGGTCAGTTGGAATAGATCAGTGAGGGTAATTTCCAGCTGGAACCATTCTGTTCTAATAAAAGGTAAGGAAAGACAAGTCTCAAGGCTCAGAAAGGCTCTGGGGCAGCAAGTTGGATGTAAGCCAGTTGCAGAGATGGCTGACTATATCTGGGGCTGCATGGTGAGGAGAAGCACAGGCAGAAAGTCCTGGCAAGACATTATGCCCCTTACCTTTCACTTGAAACCTCATGAGCCTTGCATGGGTCCATTTCTCAAGCTTGTCCCAAAGTCCTTCTAGGTGGAATCCCTTTTCTCAAGCACATGAAGTGCAGCACTCAGCTGAGTGTCACCTAGGCTATCTATTCCTCTGTAGCTGAAATTTTGGTATCAGTCTCTGTTTTTCATGTAGTGTAGTTGTACTTCCTGAGTTTTGCAAAGTTATCTTTAGATTTAAATAACACAAATTGCTTGTATTGATTTAAATTTCACAGAACCACAGATCCTGGAATTCTGCTAAAATTTTCAGAATTATTATTATTATTATTATTCCGAATCAATAATATATCCCATTAATAATAACAGCCAATCCACAGAATGCCATATGCGTGATTGCTGTACTTTTGCCATCCTGCTTTGTGCTTCTTATTTTTTGTCTTATTTTGCAATCAATGACAGACAATACCTTTATATCTTTCTACATAGTTTCCTTGTTTCTTTAAAACAGATAAAAAAATCAACAAAACCTTGCAAAGGACCTGTTAAAGGTTTTTTTAATAGTCAGATGCATTTTTTCATCTGTATATTCTCCATTCAAAATACTTATCATACATACAAATAATTTTGGAGATTGAAAAGAAATATATGACAGTTTTCCATGGTCATACTAATTTAATTAATTCCATTTCAACTACTTCTCTAGCTCCTGAAGGCAGTATTAAGATCATTTGCATTAAAAACATATAGACTTGTCTCTCAACACTATGGGGCAGATAAGTTCTTTTGGGGATCCTTGGCAGAAGGATGACAGCACTAAGTTTCATTTACAGTTAAGTTTTTTTTTTAACAGATTTTTCTGATTAGCATAGTATGGAATATTATGATCAGAATAGCACAGATTATAAACAGAATCAGTGTAGCTTAATTTTATAAGTGGTGTTGCACAGAATTTCACAGCACACCTTAGCTTACAGCTCCTAATCACTTCGACCCTCTACAGATGAGGTCAAATCTTAATACTTGGCCTTCTGTGTCAGTATAACAATCTTTTAATGGAGACTCAAACCATAAAATAGAACATGACTCACTCAAACCCCAGAGGAAGGAAATGATGGCTGAAGGTTCCTTAACCACTGGTGGAATCATGGGGTTTGCAACCAGCAGCAGTTCTGGTCCAGGTCCCATTAGGATGTGTAACTGCTTGATTTTATGGATTGTGCTCTGTGTGCTGTTACACTTCCTTCTCCTGTGATGGGATGAGCACCCCCTTATTGCTCAGGTGCCTGGAACCTTCAAGGCCAGTTGGAAAGAAGCAGCAGTTCTGTTACCCCAACAATTTTATACAGGAATAGCAACGGGACAGGCCATGAAAAGAAGGTAGAAAAGCTTGGCTCTTTCCTTCCCTTACTATCTCCCCAAACCCACAGTAGTTTTACAAGGATTTTAAGATTGTGCATCTCTTGCTGTTCTTTCTATTATTTGCTGATATCCTGTTGTTAATTAATCTATTTAATACCATTTTGAAACTACTCATATCTCCTCTGACAGCAGTCTCACAGAAACTCATTACCTGTTTTGCAAAGAGGTATTTCCTTTTATATAACTAAAATATATTGTTAATTTATTTGCCACATTTGTGAATTTTTAAACCTTAACTAACTTCCTTGTCTGTCTCTTCTCTAATGTGTGTCCTAATTGTTTTCATGTTTCATTCTCAAAGCTGATGCTCCATCTCCTATATCATTCTGATTTTTATTCGCTGTACCTTTTCTTGCTCTACCGTATCCTCCCTCAGGCTCAAAGTGCAGAACTGTGCAGTTTTTAAGATGTCAACACAACAAGGTTTTATACAGCAGCAAGATGATGACCTCTGTTGTATTCACATTGCCTTTCCTGATGATCCAGAACATTTTGTTGGTTTCTTTTATGGCAGATGTTTCACATTGAGCCAATGATTTCAGAGGGCTGACAACAACAACTCTAAGCTCAATGTAGAAGTGCTAGCATTTTTACTACTGTGTGTCTGTGTATATATATGTGTATAAAATATTTATTTTCTAAAACTTTTTTCTTGAGATCATCTTTTATAGCTATCCAGTTATGCTGATTTGAAAAAGTTTTTTGAGTGAAAAAAAAAGATAAAAAAATTTTTTATCTTTTTTTTTTTAGTAAGAATTGTTGTACACTTCTAAAGTGTTCACAACTGATTTCATATATTAAGGGAAGGAATATTTTCAGAAGTTTTGGATTTGTTGTGTTTGGTTTTTTTTTCTGATGATAAAGAGAATTACTCACTTCTATTAAACCATTTCACAGTTACTGTCCAGGAAGCCTTCATTATATTCCCAAATGATTGCTCCAAAAGTAGTTTTTTTCCTAGGAAACATACTATACCAGTCACTTTTCCTTTACTTCTCTATGCCAAAGAAATCTATGATCTGTGGTTATTTACTACCTTTTTGTACTTCATGGTTCATGTCCTGGAAAACAATTCTCAGTTATGAAATCTGACTGAGTTCAAGCAGTTGCTATCTGAGATAATGTCGAAAAAGAATATTGAATTTTGCTACTTCTGTAGGTTGTAATTTAACCTGGAACTCTGCCAAGATAAAAGGAACAAAAATCAAAAGCTAATCAGTTGAATCTAATGAGACTGCTAGCCTTACTTGTCTTTGCAATTATTTTTTCTTTTTTATCCAATAAACAGGTTATGTAGTTAGCACAGCATCCTTTTATGCATTATGCATTTTGTTCTATTACTAAAGTCTCAAATATTTTTTCATCCTTCTTCATTTCTCGACATACCTACGTAAACACTTGCACATTTCTACTTGTTGACTTTTAATATGTGAACATATGATTTTAACAGCACTTTTTTCTATACATTGTCTTATTTGCTTATTAGTTCATCTTTTGTGATTTTTGTTTCAGATTTAAATGTGCAGTGCTGCTAAACTTCTTTATATATCTCATATACATGCTACTGTATTCTCAACTTGCAAGAAGGGAGTTTTCTTTGTTAACTAGCAGTTTGCAAACTGATGCACGATCTAAGGGTTTATATTCTGTGTTTCTCTGCAGAGTTATCACACCTATGTAATTTTTCAGGCAGGCCTTCTACCAGACTAACTTCAGGAAATCTAGGGCTAGCAGGAATACAGTCCCACCTTCAAGGAGGTGCTGCACAGGGCACCTAAGTACTATAAATAGAAGTACCTGGATGAAACCAGTGACCACTTCTGTAGGTGGCTGTGTGTATTTCAGCAGATAAGATGAGCAATGAATGACCTGGTGCCCTTGACACCAAATGCCAACAATTTCCTCTGGTCCATATTGTTAACACTCAGCTCCCTCTGCAGACAGATTTTGAAAGGAGGCAGCTGAAGCAGCCCAAAAGAGAAACGAGGGGAGAGCTAAAAATCAAGCCTGTCCAAGAGTAGCTCATAGGACTGTCTTTATGCTGTCATTTTTTCATGTTTAAATACTAATATATTCCTGAGTATAGGCATTCTCTGCAGAAGTGCTCACACTGATGTGAACAAAGGCACAGGACTGTTCCAGAAGGCAGCAGAAATGCAACCCAGAGAAGGAAAGAAAAGGAGTGTATTCATGGGGATGGGAACTGTACTGTGCTGCCTCCTCGCTGAGCTAAAGACAGGACCATGAAGTATTTTATTTAATGGTGCCTGTATGAAGATCATAATCATCTACATTTGTGAGAGGAAAAATCCATATATCATACAAAATCCCCATGTTCTGAAATCTAATATGAATGAGAAAAGAATCAAGAAACGTTGTGCAGCTACTTTTCCCTAGCTTGGCTATCTTCTAGTAACAAGTTTAGGAGAATAAAAGTAATAATTTAGGAAAAATACATAATTTATATCAGAGAATCTTTGCCTACTTTTTCTAATTACTGCCTGTAATTAAAATGAGGAATAATTTTTCTTTACCTTTGATTTGATATGTGTCAACACATTCTTAATGTCATTATATACTGAGGTAAGCTTAAACCACCTATGTTCACGTCTTTAACTAATTCGAACTTGAAATAATTTCTTGAGGTCTTTAAAACCTATTCTAAGAGATAAAAAGATTGTATGATACAATTTTGAATAATATTTACACAGGTATTTTTAGAAGTACCTCTGGAATTGAAAGTTCTTATTTAAACTGCCAGCAGTTGAAAGCATTTTATACAAATCACTCTTTGTAAGTAATTTTAATTCTTTTTTTCTTGCTGGGCTCTAGAACTGAAAGTCTGTTTTTATCTTCTGATATGCTATTGATACTGAAGTGTTTATCATCTTTGGTTTTATTGTTGAGTTGACCTATGTAAAATCACATGGGAACTTCACCATCCTATTTACTATTTTTAAACCTTTGCATGTGGAAGATAGAATGAAAGAAAAAAAAAAAGTGTTAATTAAACTTCTGTTTTAAGAATCCTGTTCCTTATAGTATCCCATATACCATAGTCAAATTTGAATATTAGTTTTTATAATGCACTTTTCAAATTCCAGGGTAAGGTATGCATTTTCTAATATTGTAAAAGATTTTTCTTGGCAGACAAAGGAACATATGAATTCCAACTTCAGTTTTAATATGACCTACCTTTTTTTTTTCCATTAATTAGTTGTACAATTCTTTCTGTTAGTATTTTAGTCATCAATGCCATTTCCCTTTTAACTTAGATTTTAGACAGACTTTAGTTTATTGCTTTACTTCTTTAGCCTCAAACCAAAGCTCTTCTTTTGAAAGCTATTTGAACCTGTGGACACATCTTCCCTTCCCCTGCCTTTCTTATACCTTAATGGAAAGTTTACTTGATCCTTTTTTTATCCTTTATCCTTTTGCTATATAAGGAGAGATTGCTTGTTTTTTATTTCCTTCTCCTCTCTGCTAAAAGTGTCAGTAAATCTGTCCTCTGTTGAATCTCTTGCCTGATCAAAGGCTTCAGAAATGGTAATGCTAATCTGCTCCTCAAGTCTCTTCTCCCTTAGCAAAAGAGGGGTTATACTTGTAGAATTAACTATTGGATAAATTAACTTTTGGAGTGCTAAATCTTGTTTAAGAGTTTTCTTTCAGCCTCAGAGACATTAGCAAATTCTTTCTGATTTTTCTTTTTCCTGGATACTACAATTAGTGCATCTCTTTTCTCATGCCTCCAATTAGTGAGTTCTGTTGATGACATGAAACCTTGACAAACTTTTATGCCTATTATGACTGGGTTTTTTTGCCTTTATTCTTGTGGCATTTTTTGTAAACTCTATGCTTTTCAATTTTTCATCTCACTGTGAAATTTCTTCACAAACTCCCTGTTTTTTTCATTACTTTTAGTCCCAAGTTTCATCTATTTTGCCTCTATTATCTATGTAGAATTTCATCCAGTCTTTGTATATGTGCTTCTTCTATTGCAGAGTCTCATTTATCTATGTCCAGCTTTAAAAGGGAGTATATGCCCTTTTTTTTTTACACCTATTGCTGCATTTTATAGTGATGTTTATCTTCTAAGGTTTAAGTATACAGTTTTATTCCTATTTTTTTCACATTAAATATATCTCTTAAAATAAATTAAATACATAACTTGATGGATGACACAATGCAGCCCAAAGCTGTAGTAATACAAACACTTTTACTCTCTAAATCAGGTGGGCAAATTTAAACTGTCTGCTGGCAATGAAGCCTGGCCATGATCATAATTCATGGACCATGCCTAGGAATATTTGGAGAGACTGAGTGTCATCAAAGGCCAAAAGCATACTTGGAGCCATTTTAACAACTAGCAGTGGAGCAGATTGCTTTTCAGTGCCTGGGAATATTTTATTTCACTGTGAAATGGAATAGCATAAAAATGGCCACTCTACACATTGTATTGGCATTATAACATAATGGGATTTTTTGGGTTGGTTGGTTGGTTGGTTGAGTTTGGGGTTTTTTTGTTGTTGATTTTATTTTTTGTATGGTGTGGGTTTTTGGCATTTTGGACTTGTGGGTTTTTTGGGTTTTTGTTTCATTTTGTTTTGAGCCGTAGGTTATTGTGGGTTTGATTTTCTATTTTAAATTATTATTAAGATAAGTTAAGAAATATCTGCTTTCTTGCTAGCCCCAGTAAATGTAGCACCACAATTTGACTGATTGATTAGTCTGTGAAGTGTTAATTTAGTTATGCACTGCCTGTTTAACCTGCACACTCTTTGACCTAAATATTGGCAATTTTATTTCTCTCTTATGTCCAGAACTTCACTAGGCTGTTCATCTTTCATCAGGTGAATGAGTTAATTTCCTTCCATATGCTTCCCAAGTTCTGCTTTCAGCTTCCTTAGTTATAGGTGGCTAAATGAAATCTAATCTAATTATGACCCTGAAATCCCATAATATCCTATTGATATTAAACTCTGAAGGATGATACTGTAGCAGTGATTGAGAAGATTGAGAAATTGAGAAGATTATAGATAAATTTCCTAACATGTAAAATAAAAACTTGAATTTTAAGTAAACGTTAGGAATAAACCTGTCTTTGAGATTTTATTTGTAAATCTATTGAAAATCCTGTACAGATCCATACAGAAAAAGAAGCTGATCTGTTTAAAATTTAGGCTTTATAACAGGCCTGTGACATAAGATTTTTTCTTCAAGAGCTGCTCCATTTAACAGCAACATCTATTCTGCTTTAAGCCAGCCTCTGTGGGGTATATTGCCATCAAGGCAAAAATGTAGATCCATGACTATCCTTCTCAATCCATTTGATTATCCTCTTTGCTATCAATTGTCTCACATCTTTAAGAAAATATGTAAATTGCTGTCTTTATCTTGAAAAATAGCAAGTCTGATGCCCTTACATAACTCTACTGGGAAGAAAAGCCCATTTCCTCACATCTGCACATTCGCTATTAAGCTTAAAAAGAGTGACACAGTCCACAAAGGAGAGGGGCCATGGCAGGGGCTTCATGGTGATGTTTGGCAAACTCCTCTGCCCAGAATTTGTCTGGATTATATGCCAAGCACATGGTTCTCTTAAAAGAACAGAAAAAGCATATGACTAGGGAGTTGGGTTGTTTTCATCTACTTAATATTCACATAACTTAAAAGAAATAAGGTGCAACTAATCAAATCAAATCATCTGTTACAGATAATATCCTTGGGAATTCAGCAATCAGGACCACTTTTAAATTACTGCCAAAATTATCAGTGCCAGTAATTTCATTATACATACCTAATCAATGCTTCATAAAAAGTGTATAAGAATGCTAAGAGAACTCTTAGGTACATAAGATAATATCTTTCTGGTGAGAGCATATGCTATGAAAAGTAAGTTTTTGCTTTACCTGTCAGTATTTCTATATAGTTAACTGAAACATAAGCCACAGCAAAGAAGGAACTGGAGGATGCATACAGAAGAACTTAAGGTTTCTGTCAAGTTAAATAAGTTTTTCTACTGTTTATATATATGTACATATATATGCACATACATAGTTTCTAGCACATAAATATTCATATGACTTATTTGATGAGTAGAAAAGACTGCCAACTGTGTTCCAGCCACTCTACCTCCTGGCCAACTGCTTCAAGTAATAGCTTGACAGACCATCTGTAGAGTGAGCGCACCATGTCTATCATTCATGCTTAGAAAATGTTAAATTAACCAAAAAAATAACTGAAACTCAGTTTTCACCCAGAAAGGGACACCTATCTCCTTGTTAAGTGTGATATTTATTTGATACACTGACAAATATCAGAGAACAACCACAAAATTAAATGGAAAAAATATTAGGACTTGCTATTGCATTCCTTTATTTTATGCTTTAAAAAAAAAAAAGTAATATCATAGCAGCAGTTGTTCAAAGACAAAAATATTCTGAAATACTTTCTCTGCAAGACATGGAGCTTTGCAACTGCACTTGCTATAACAAAGGATTACAACAAATAACAATAGCTTTGCTGTGTTGTTCTCTGAGTACAGAAGTGTCAGAAAGCTTGAAAGAGTGAAAAGCTTGAAAGTCTTGACATTTTAGTAATTTTAAAAAAAATCTGGCAGTAACAAGTAAATCTCTGTGTTATGGTTGTTTTGTGCTTGCTGCTAAACACAGCATATCAAGGGGTACAAGGGCACTGTAAATAACATGGAGGAGAGCACAAGCTCTCAATCACAGCATCCAGCTACATTTTAAGTATTGTAACTGGTTCTGAAAGACAGAAGTGTGACATCTTAAGATGATGGTACTCTTCCAAGTGCTATGAAAGTGGAATAAACAAGAACAGACAGAAAAAGAGGTGCTTCCTACCTACTGCTTTATTGCTGTGGTCAGAATTTCTACACAGAGTTTTGGAAATCAAACAGGAATGAGTCTGGGAATGAAAGAATACTATGGATAGAATTAAATTCTGACAAAAAAGGAAGGAAAATATTTTTCTGTATTTATACACATCCAAATGTGTATGTGAATGTATTTACAAACATATGAATACAAACCATATACTAAATTTATCTCTTAATTTATTACCCTGGAGACCTTTTGTAGTAGCTGCAATAGTGGTATATCCCACAGAACTATGATTTTAAGTTCTATTAAAATAATAATATTGTATCAAATGTGCTTTAAGAGGTAAATGATTTGTAACTCACTTGTCAGATTTGTGTTAAATGTCACCAGTATAAGTAAGAATCAGGCATAAGAGCACCCAAAATTTCCAAAGTTGTAGAGAAGATCAAGCTAGATTATTAATAGGGAAGAAACTGCACAAGAAAAAAAGGCTGTCTGTGAAATGGACTTATTGCTTGATGACTCAACTAACCATCTGAAGTTTGGATGGTGGTTAGAGGACAGCAAGAGAGGTTGTTCAAATTCTTTCCTCAATACCTTCAGATGAGGGAGGATTTTGCATAGAAATCCCTTAAAAATCTTGCAGCAGATCCCAATATATTTTGATATAGGCAGTTGGAAAAAAGAGCTATTAGGCATAGATATTAAATACTGACAAGATATTATTTTTAAATTAACTTGTAATTGTTAATTTGTACACAGTGGTAAGGTATTAAATTTGCTGATAAATCACAAATATCTTTTCAGTCATAAAGGATTCCAGAGAGAAAACTGTGCCTGTAGTCTTCACAGATCTACACATCCCAGCAAACATAAGATCTCGAATCTATGACAAAGAGACTGTGTGAGAGGAAAGGTCACCATGATGCAGAACCCAGAAAAATATTAAAAAATAAACCAGTCTAAAGCAGCAAGATTTGCATTTTTGTGGAAAGTTTCTTATGCAAAGTAAACTACCCAAATAAATTTGAAATAATTACAATAATGCAACAAAATAGTAACAAAATAATCACCAAGACCTNACTCCCTGTTTTTTTCATTACTTTTAGTCCCAAGTTTCATCTATTTTGCCTCTATTATCTATGTAGAATTTCATCCAGTCTTTGTATATGTGCTTCTTCTATTGCAGAGTCTCATTTATCTATGTCCAGCTTTAAAAGGGAGTATATGCCCTTTTTTTTTTACACCTATTGCTGCATTTTATAGTGATGTTTATCTTCTAAGGTTTAAGTATACAGTTTTATTCCTATTTTTTTCACATTAAATATATCTCTTAAAATAAATTAAATACATAACTTGATGGATGACACAATGCAGCCCAAAGCTGTAGTAATACAAACACTTTTACTCTCTAAATCAGGTGGGCAAATTTAAACTGTCTGCTGGCAATGAAGCCTGGCCATGATCATAATTCATGGACCATGCCTAGGAATATTTGGAGAGACTGAGTGTCATCAAAGGCCAAAAGCATACTTGGAGCCATTTTAACAACTAGCAGTGGAGCAGATTGCTTTTCAGTGCCTGGGAATATTTTATTTCACTGTGAAATGGAATAGCATAAAAATGGCCACTCTACACATTGTATTGGCATTATAACATAATGGGATTTTTTGGGTTGGTTGGTTGGTTGGTTGAGTTTGGGGTTTTTTTGTTGTTGATTTTATTTTTTGTATGGTGTGGGTTTTTGGCATTTTGGACTTGTGGGTTTTTTGGGTTTTTGTTTCATTTTGTTTTGAGCCGTAGGTTATTGTGGGTTTGATTTTCTATTTTAAATTATTATTAAGATAAGTTAAGAAATATCTGCTTTCTTGCTAGCCCCAGTAAATGTAGCACCACAATTTGACTGATTGATTAGTCTGTGAAGTGTTAATTTAGTTATGCACTGCCTGTTTAACCTGCACACTCTTTGACCTAAATATTGGCAATTTTATTTCTCTCTTATGTCCAGAACTTCACTAGGCTGTTCATCTTTCATCAGGTGAATGAGTTAATTTCCTTCCATATGCTTCCCAAGTTCTGCTTTCAGCTTCCTTAGTTATAGGTGGCTAAATGAAATCTAATCTAATTATGACCCTGAAATCCCATAATATCCTATTGATATTAAACTCTGAAGGATGATACTGTAGCAGTGATTGAGAAGATTGAGAAATTGAGAAGATTATAGATAAATTTCCTAACATGTAAAATAAAAACTTGAATTTTAAGTAAACGTTAGGAATAAACCTGTCTTTGAGATTTTATTTGTAAATCTATTGAAAATCCTGTACAGATCCATACAGAAAAAGAAGCTGATCTGTTTAAAATTTAGGCTTTATAACAGGCCTGTGACATAAGATTTTTTCTTCAAGAGCTGCTCCATTTAACAGCAACATCTATTCTGCTTTAAGCCAGCCTCTGTGGGGTATATTGCCATCAAGGCAAAAATGTAGATCCATGACTATCCTTCTCAATCCATTTGATTATCCTCTTTGCTATCAATTGTCTCACATCTTTAAGAAAATATGTAAATTGCTGTCTTTATCTTGAAAAATAGCAAGTCTGATGCCCTTACATAACTCTACTGGGAAGAAAAGCCCATTTCCTCACATCTGCACATTCGCTATTAAGCTTAAAAAGAGTGACACAGTCCACAAAGGAGAGGGGCCATGGCAGGGGCTTCATGGTGATGTTTGGCAAACTCCTCTGCCCAGAATTTGTCTGGATTATATGCCAAGCACATGGTTCTCTTAAAAGAACAGAAAAAGCATATGACTAGGGAGTTGGGTTGTTTTCATCTACTTAATATTCACATAACTTAAAAGAAATAAGGTGCAACTAATCAAATCAAATCATCTGTTACAGATAATATCCTTGGGAATTCAGCAATCAGGACCACTTTTAAATTACTGCCAAAATTATCAGTGCCAGTAATTTCATTATACATACCTAATCAATGCTTCATAAAAAGTGTATAAGAATGCTAAGAGAACTCTTAGGTACATAAGATAATATCTTTCTGGTGAGAGCATATGCTATGAAAAGTAAGTTTTTGCTTTACCTGTCAGTATTTCTATATAGTTAACTGAAACATAAGCCACAGCAAAGAAGGAACTGGAGGATGCATACAGAAGAACTTAAGGTTTCTGTCAAGTTAAATAAGTTTTTCTACTGTTTATATATATGTACATATATATGCACATACATAGTTTCTAGCACATAAATATTCATATGACTTATTTGATGAGTAGAAAAGACTGCCAACTGTGTTCCAGCCACTCTACCTCCTGGCCAACTGCTTCAAGTAATAGCTTGACAGACCATCTGTAGAGTGAGCGCACCATGTCTATCATTCATGCTTAGAAAATGTTAAATTAACCAAAAAAATAACTGAAACTCAGTTTTCACCCAGAAAGGGACACCTATCTCCTTGTTAAGTGTGATATTTATTTGATACACTGACAAATATCAGAGAACAACCACAAAATTAAATGGAAAAAATATTAGGACTTGCTATTGCATTCCTTTATTTTATGCTTTAAAAAAAAAAAAGTAATATCATAGCAGCAGTTGTTCAAAGACAAAAATATTCTGAAATACTTTCTCTGCAAGACATGGAGCTTTGCAACTGCACTTGCTATAACAAAGGATTACAACAAATAACAATAGCTTTGCTGTGTTGTTCTCTGAGTACAGAAGTGTCAGAAAGCTTGAAAGAGTGAAAAGCTTGAAAGTCTTGACATTTTAGTAATTTTAAAAAAAATCTGGCAGTAACAAGTAAATCTCTGTGTTATGGTTGTTTTGTGCTTGCTGCTAAACACAGCATATCAAGGGGTACAAGGGCACTGTAAATAACATGGAGGAGAGCACAAGCTCTCAATCACAGCATCCAGCTACATTTTAAGTATTGTAACTGGTTCTGAAAGACAGAAGTGTGACATCTTAAGATGATGGTACTCTTCCAAGTGCTATGAAAGTGGAATAAACAAGAACAGACAGAAAAAGAGGTGCTTCCTACCTACTGCTTTATTGCTGTGGTCAGAATTTCTACACAGAGTTTTGGAAATCAAACAGGAATGAGTCTGGGAATGAAAGAATACTATGGATAGAATTAAATTCTGACAAAAAAGGAAGGAAAATATTTTTCTGTATTTATACACATCCAAATGTGTATGTGAATGTATTTACAAACATATGAATACAAACCATATACTAAATTTATCTCTTAATTTATTACCCTGGAGACCTTTTGTAGTAGCTGCAATAGTGGTATATCCCACAGAACTATGATTTTAAGTTCTATTAAAATAATAATATTGTATCAAATGTGCTTTAAGAGGTAAATGATTTGTAACTCACTTGTCAGATTTGTGTTAAATGTCACCAGTATAAGTAAGAATCAGGCATAAGAGCACCCAAAATTTCCAAAGTTGTAGAGAAGATCAAGCTAGATTATTAATAGGGAAGAAACTGCACAAGAAAAAAAGGCTGTCTGTGAAATGGACTTATTGCTTGATGACTCAACTAACCATCTGAAGTTTGGATGGTGGTTAGAGGACAGCAAGAGAGGTTGTTCAAATTCTTTCCTCAATACCTTCAGATGAGGGAGGATTTTGCATAGAAATCCCTTAAAAATCTTGCAGCAGATCCCAATATATTTTGATATAGGCAGTTGGAAAAAAGAGCTATTAGGCATAGATATTAAATACTGACAAGATATTATTTTTAAATTAACTTGTAATTGTTAATTTGTACACAGTGGTAAGGTATTAAATTTGCTGATAAATCACAAATATCTTTTCAGTCATAAAGGATTCCAGAGAGAAAACTGTGCCTGTAGTCTTCACAGATCTACACATCCCAGCAAACATAAGATCTCGAATCTATGACAAAGAGACTGTGTGAGAGGAAAGGTCACCATGATGCAGAACCCAGAAAAATATTAAAAAATAAACCAGTCTAAAGCAGCAAGATTTGCATTTTTGTGGAAAGTTTCTTATGCAAAGTAAACTACCCAAATAAATTTGAAATAATTACAATAATGCAACAAAATAGTAACAAAATAATCACCAAGACCTTTAAGGTTCACTTTGTATACTGGCGTCGATATCTTATAATTTTTGCAGATACTGCACTGTCCAAAGAAATGTCTTGGAACACTGGCTTGCTAAGCTATGGGGAAAAAAAGAATGTAGTTGTTGATCAGGTTTTTTATTAACATAAAACTCTATCATAATCACAGATGACTCGACAGTTCTCAGAATTTGGCAGAGAGTATTTAAAAAATAAGCACAGGATTTGCCAAACTTACTGGTCTGTCATGTCCAATTTATTGCCTCTGGCAACTGGAAGTTCTTGATTCCTCAAAGTAGGAATAAAAAATAAATGATGCACCTACACAAATCAGCAACATTTTACCCACAATTGTCCCCTTGGATGAGTGGTTTTATATAAGGAATGGGAATTTATTACTGCATTTGAACATGCTGTTACTATCAGCTGCCAAAATACCAGCAGATTACAGCTCCTTCTTTTGTGTCCTCTGGGAGATCAGCAGGGCTGTTGCACAAATGCAGAGCCAGCAGTAAAGTGGGGATAATCTAGCCCTGCATATGAAACATGCATGAAATATTTGTAAAGATCTATGCTTGTCCTGTTGGCTGCATTTTTAAAGTAACAAGCTGGTTGTAGCAGATATATGTAGATCAGTGCATTAAGCTTATTTCTGCTAACTGTTCAGGAATGTGGCTTCTGTGATTTCAGGCAGAAGTGGCTGCTGCAGTCACTTTATTCTTTCTCCCTACATGGCTCTTACAAGACTAATTCCTCACCATCATGAGGATGCTACCTGGATCCAGTACATTTCTTGGATTAACAGAGTTGAAGCAGAAAGGAACATTTCATGCCACAGAAAACCTGAGATGTAGCATTAAAATGAATTTTAGGATTTCAAATAACAGCTGTTAAAGCTGCAGCAATTTTGGAATGTATGACTGATGGTAACTACATCACTTGCTGTCATTGTGGTAATAAGTGATGGTTTCCTGTACTGTGAATATAAACTGCTGAAAATCATCTTATCATGTGAACCAACAAAATATGGTTCCTGTAGCAGCTGCTGTTCACTGGGGAAAAATAGAGTATGTCATTAATTTAATTATACTTTTGTGAGAATCACAACAATCTACATATTTTGCTGGCCAGAGAGCTGCAATTGCAGAGGGCCAGTACTCCCTTGCAAGCATCTAGAATGAGTTTTAGAAATGAGTGATTGAGTGGTACTATCTGTTAATATCGTAAAACCAATTATTCCTAGTGTGCACAAAAATTTGAACTCATAACATGATTTTTGAGGATTACAAATTAAATATTTCACAGAACTACTCATTTTTAAGGTGTTGAATTCAGAGAGCTAGTGACAGTAGCTGGGTCAGGGAGCCATATCCCTGCCTTGCACAGCTCCTGCTGCCCACCCAGCCTCTCCCCTCACCTCACCAGCTGGAACCTCATGCCCTCAGGAGCAAAGAAAAAACCCTCCTGCTTCAGGGCAGGGGCTCCAGGCTCTGCATAGGCTGTGCCAGTGCCCTACATGGCAGGAGAGCTGCCAATATTAGGCCAGTTCCCAGAGATGGCAGCTGGCCAGGAGCTGGCACAGCATCCTGAGGGAGTGACCTAGGGTGGCTTCATCATGCACACATTAATAAAAGCTGCTGATTTTCCTACTGTACTCACCTATGCCTGCTTCATCCTGGCAGCAAGTCGGCTGCAGGCAAGGCACCAGAGATTTGAAACTTGATGACTGTGTGGTCACTGCCCACCAACTACCACTTCATTCATGAGACCCTCTCTGGGAAAAAGCCATGAATTACAGAGTGAATGTCTCCAATTTGGCTCCCTGGGTACCTGTACTAAAAGTTTTCACACAGGGGTTTTAGGAATCTCCTGGATCTGTTTGTACCAACTGTGTCATTAACACCTGTCAAGCTGAATTACCCCACCAGGACAAAGGTGTTTGATTCAGAGGTGTCCCTTGGCTCCCTAAAGAATAATTTGTTGTCATCCTGGCTGCGTGGCCAATAGCAAACTGCCACGATGACATCCATTNCCCTCCCCTCCCTCCCTCCTCTCCCCTCACTTCAGTAAACCTGCTATGGAGAACCTTTATAGAAAAGAAGTACCTTCTGTCAGTCTAATCACACTAATCACAACAAATCACCGTTTTCCCCCACAATTTCACATAACTCAGAACTGGGATGCAGTCCATGATTTCTTTGCTTGAACAGCAGAAGTATCTAATTAAAAACTGATAGAAGATAGCTTTCAGTTAAACATAATTAGCCTTGCTAGTGCATTTCAGTATTTTCAGAAAATGAAGTTACATTTTCCAAGATGTTTGATTAACCCCAAAGGTGTTGGGGGGAAATGCAGGTTTATATAATGACTGGTTTTAAAGACAATTATTTCATAATATTTTCTTTGAAAATACTTGTACTGAATTGGTAAATCCTTGGGGAGAATTGGCAAATACTGCAGATAAATCTTGTGATGTGCTTAAGTAATATTGAAAGCTCTACAAGATATATAAAGAACTAAAATAAAAAAGTTGTTAAATGTCTGAATGGAGAGGGATAAAGGAAGCATGAAAAATAAATTCAGCTGTTTAAATTTCATTGCTACTTAGAATAAAAGTAATGACATCCAGAAAAATTACATTTCTTACAAAAACATAGCAATGCTTCTCAAACACTGATCAATGTAAGTAGAATCTGTAACACATGAATATCTGCCCCATAAATGCAAAAAAAAATCACCAAAATTAAAAGACTCTTGACTGCCTGTTTGAAAATGAGATATATGACTCTTTCCAAGATTTGTTCTAGGGAAAATGATAAAAATTAAGTTTTAAATTGATATCTCTTTCTTTGGTTTTGTTTTTTTTTTTTAAACTTATCTTCATAAACACAAAGCCTAGAAATACCAGAATTTTTTTTTCTTTTAGAGAAGAATCACAGTTCAAATTTCTGTGTTTTGTGAGAGAAAGGGAGTGTGAAAGAGTAGGTCTGTAGATAGATGTCAATAGAAGAATTAAAATTACATAAATCCCACACTCAGATTGATGAAGAATTCACTCCCCTACTTAGGATTTAAGTAGTAAAGCAGAAGTGGTAATATGTGACTTGAAACAACCACAGGAATTGTTTCTTGTAGCTATTTTTTGCTGTTGTGATTTTTAGTTTGTTTCTGTAACCCAAATTTTAGTGTCAATTGCAAATAGTATTAAAAGGACAGTGTGACATCAGAAAACTGTGATGATGAGAAGATTTATATGTTCTAAATTTAAAAAAATTCTAATTTGTCGTTAAGAAATTGTTCTTGCGTGGACTCTGTATGTAGTATTTGCCTGTAGAAAATACACTGGTTTTATTTCACAGTGTGTTAAGGTCATTATTCTTTTATAGCCTCCACCCAGGCATGAAATACAGTAAAAAAAATTAAAATCTCAATATATTCAATCATGGTTTAAACAAAATAATGCTGAAAACAGTGTGATTATTTCTACCAATTTCAAGAGTCTTAGGATCAGACCTTACCCAATACCTGTGCTTAAACATAATTATTTGTCCTGATTTTCCTCTCCTGAAAGTGTAAAGATCATATTAAAATGTCTAGTCCAAAGTATAAAAAAATCCTTCTATTTTAATTAATTAAATTTAATAAATAATTTTTTACCTGAATTAGGGCTACCAAGGCTATTGTTGCCATGTTCATTGTAAAAAAGGCATTTCAAGTCATGTGTTTTAACTAACATTAGGACAGATGAAGCTTATTCATCTCTCTATCGTGAAATAAAATTAGCTGGCAATCAATGAACCATACACCAGGATTACTGTCAGCAATCTAATAAATATAACACAATCTTAGACACTTAAAAAAAGTACATCTTGTTTCCTGAACATATACTTATTGGGTAAATATGCCCAGTTCAGTTATTTGCACATTGGTGTCTTGTGCCATTTGTAATGTCCTGGGACATCTTGCTCAGCTTCCTTGTGCTGCTCCTAAATAAACATATAAGGGTCTCTCAGATCCTGTGAAATATCTGCCAACATCACCCAGACACCCTTTGACAGTGATGGCACTAAATGTGTATGTCACTTGACACCCAAAGCCATACCATCTATTCAGCATTAGCACTTGATTATTTAGCAAATATCTGTTCTTCCACCTGTTTTCAGTCACTCTGCTATTTTTCTTATTGTATCATCTACAAGCATGTTATGCTTGCTGTTTTTAAAGAATACAAATTTTTTATACAGCTCTTTCTGCTTTTCCTATATGGGTGCCCTTTGGACACTGCTTTGATTAGCCTCTATCACAGAGGATATGAGAATAAGGTACCACTTAGAGAAATGAGTAGCTTCAAAAAGTCATCATCCACTTTATACAATTTCTAAAGAAGAGAAAGGATTTCCATTGTGCAAAGGAAATTACTTGAAAGCTGTTTTCACTATATCAAGGTGGGATTTTTCATTTTGAACTTTATCCTGCTTTATTTCTGTCACTCCTATTAAATGGATTGAAAAGAGTAAGAAAATACTGATTGTAAACTCTATTCTGTCCTTTGTCACAAATCACAATCTCTCACATCTGTAAGCCTTTGTTGTCTGTGGTGTTCTTATTTACTCTACATATTGTGGCTTACCTCTGCCTGGGAAAATAACTTCTCTAATCAGAATGGCCAGCTTGCATTCAACCTTTGCTCTTGCTCTCAGAACTGACCTAGTTATTTAAGTGTGCTGATGTACAGTTGAATTTGGTGTAGGGGGCAAGGTTTTGGAAGCAAGAGTGGGCACTGTGAGAAGAGACTGGAGCTGCCCTGTGTTGGACACAGACAGTTCCAGTGGGTTCCAGTAGAGTGAGAACAGTGAATGACTGAGCCCTGCAGTCATGGGTCTGGATAGGAAGACTTACCTAGGAATGGGAAAAATGTTGCAAAAGCAATGACACATGAAGGAAAGAAACATGTGAACGCCAAGGTCAGTGAAGAAGGAGGAGAAGGTGCTGTAGGTTCTGGATCAAAGGTTCCCCTAAAGCTCATAGAGAAGACCATGGTGGGCCATGAAGATATTTTTTGAAGTAAAGTGCAGCCCATGGAGGACCATGAAGACGTGAGTTCTTCTGACAGGAGCTACAACCATTGGAGACTTATTCTTCAGCTTTATCCTGCAGAACTGCTGCACATGGAAAGTACCCTTCACTGGAAAAGGAGAAAGGTGTGAGAATGAAGGAGTGGCAAAGAAAAACAGTCATGAACTGACAACAACTATCCCTTCCTGTCTCCTCTGGGCCTCCCAAAGCAGGGGAAGTGGAGGTGAATGAGTAATGTTGAGGGAAAGCTGTTGTAGTTTCTTTGTTTCTCACCATCAAGTCTAATTTAACTGGCATTAAAGTCTAACTTTTTTCCCAAGGCAAATCTGTATTATCCCAGAGTGTTCTCAGCAAGTGGTCCTACTGTCTTTTTCTTGACCAGCAAGTTTTTCATCTTATTTTTTTTCCTCCTCATCTTGTTGAGTGAGAGAGCAGCTGGGTGGGGATCCAGCAGCCAGACAAGGTCAACCCAACAGAAACAATAGACAAAAACTCAAAATGGTCAGAAATGGCATAAGTTAGTATTTTTAAATAGTTATAATCTTGAAAAATGTGCAACCTATGGATGAGAACCCATAACTTCTTTTGTTGTTGTTGTTGTGATTTATGACATTTATCTTCATGAATAACAGTTAAGTGTGATAAAGCTCTGCTTTCCTGGAGTTGGCTGAACACCTCCTGTTTCTGGAAGCGGTGAATGAATTCCATGATTTGTTTGCTTGAGCATACAGTTTTTCCCTTACCTACTTATCCACAAGTTTTCTCATTTTTACCTTTCTGACGCTCTTCCTCATCCAGCTGTGGGGAGAGTGAGAAAGCAATTGTGTGAGGCTTATTACCTGCCAGGGTAAACCCAAAATTTCACGTATCAATTAATGATAAGTTTTCACAATACATATCATCAGTATATTTTTATTTTTGAACAAATATGTAGAATTTATGTTGCTAGGTTAAAAGTCTAGCATTTTCCTGTCTTAGTAGTTATCTGGTTTCATTTTATAATTTATAGAAGGAAGTGTAATCATGATGTGGCAGTTTGTCCTTCCTAAATCATTAGATAATTTACATTCCTCATGTACCTCTTCACTTCTTTTTAGTGTAATGGGAATTTGGATATTTATTTTCAACTCAACTGTTCAATGTGAAAAGTTATACAAAACCAAAAAATACAATATGTTATGCACATAAATTTTGGAAAGGAAAGGGAAAGAAAGTGAAGAGGCAGTACCAAGGACAGTGGTATTGCAGTTGTAAATGTGGAAGGCCTATTTTATGTGGTTATTCTAAAACTGAAAGATGAAATCATAGGTTGTGCTTCTAACTATCCATAGGATTCATGAAGAGAATTGAGCACTTTTTGTTGGGACTTCCACAGTAACGAATGGATCTAAAGAAATACAGGGATACAGTATTTCCCATTCGGTCAGAAGCAGAAATCAAACCTCTGTCTATCTTCAGCTTTGACTCCTCAATAAGAAGAGAAAATTAAATGATATTTAAACACAGCAGTATTTTTCTAAAGCTCTGATTGCTAAGCATATTCTGAAAATGCCTGCCAGATTAGGTGTGTGATGTGCCCAAGGAAAAGTCTTATTTCTGAATACATTTGAGGCTCAGGTCTTTTTCCAGGACCTTTTGCTCTTTGGTATGTGAAGCAAAAGAACATTTAGATCCTGGCGGAAAAAAACAATCAAAAGCATAGGTGTACTCAGAATACCAAGATTTTGAGGGTAGGTAATGACTGCACATTCTAGTAGCTATTTTCAGGACAGTCTCTTAGGGGTGGATACCTGCAATTCCATTTTAATGTCTCCTAGTGAGGCACATAAAATTTTCCAATGAGATACACAGGAAGGTGTTACATAGTCAATTCAGAGAATATGAAATGCAAAACAATTTCCCTGGAATTTTGCTCTTCTTTTAATATGATTTCTCCTTTCATTTGATTTTGTGATTTTATTTTCCTGCAACTAAATTTTGTACAAAAACTACTGAATGCCTAGAAAATCAAGTATGCTAACTCATGTTCACTTCGATTAAATTTTCTAAATTTCCATACATTTATATTTTTTATTTTATAAATTCATAAATTTAATAGTATACCATTAAACTTATTAAAGTATAATATACATACTTAAGTTAGCAACTGTTCATGAAGACAACAATCTGGTGCTATAATGTTTTCAAATTATGGCTGAATTTGAGCTTAATGAGAAAGTAACTCCTAACCAAACAGAAAAAAAATGAAAACTGGATGATATGCTGTAACTAGAGTGAAATTTGAAATAAAAGTCACACTCAAGGAGAAACACAATATAGTTCAGAGGGACATTTTAAGGTCATGTAAATTCTTAAGAACATGAGTATAACACGAAGATTCTCAGTACTGAATAGTCCTGCAGACAGACAGCTTGGTTGAAGAGGAAAATTAAGAAAAAAGCTCCAGAGTAACATACAGAAAAAATTATTTAAAATTATACTTTTTTATCTTCTGTTAATATTTATTTTATATTAAGATGCATTTATTTCATTGTTGTCAAATTGATTCAGAAACAGATTATCTATCATCTCCTTCAAAACTGCTAACACTACAAACTATTTTAGCACTAATTTTGACTTTTGTCTGGTAGTCTGAAGTCTGAAAGGGTTTAGTAAAGCCTAGCATGCTATCAGCCAAATTTGTGATAACATATCTATTAAAACTAATACATCTATGTGGCGCTTTGGACAGGTGTTTACCAAGAAAGGCGGGGGCCTCCCTTGGAATGAGAAATGTGAACCCCCTTCCCGCCGAATTAGTAATATTTTGAAATCAAGGGGCTCTCAGGCAAAGATAGGGAATAGGAATAACAGATCTTTACTAAGTATTTATATGAGGTAAACAGGCAACAACTGTACCGGTGACACCAAACCAGACCCAGAGAACCCACTGGCAGCTGCTCTCAGGTGTCAGGCACCTTCCCCTTGGTGCAGTTCCGGTCCCGGCCGGCAGGGGCGCTGTGGCTCCTGTGGGAGGGCAGGTGCGATGGTTCCCCCGCGGCTGCAGGGGGCGCTGTGGGGCAGCTCGGGGAGCAGACGCCAATGGCGGCTCGACCGCAGCGATCCCGGGGNCTGCAAATTAGCATTTCTAAGGAGGAAAAAATTTCTCTAAAAACCATCGACAATCTATAAATATTTTCAGATTCTAAATTGTGTGAAACCTCACAAAGAACAAACTGGTGAATATCTAACTAAATATATATAAGGGGTAACCTCTAATTTTCTTGTAATATAATATGTGAGATAAGTAGACTCCAATGGACAATTACAGTTCCCTAAATATAGCCTCATCTCCTAATTTTTTTGGTTACTTTTTTTGTTTTGATTTGCTTTGGTTTTATGTTTGGTTGGTGATTTTTGGTGGTTGTTGTTCCTAATATATTTTTTATCTCCTTATGGTATGATTATCATTTTCCTGTTCTGGTTATTAAATCTGTAGTTCTGGCCAAAATCAAATACACTGAAAACTTGATTACCTGAACTAAAAAATCTAACTCTACAAAATAGGAGCACTGATGTCAAGAGTAGCCCTCTCTTCTGCTGAGACTGCTTGGAGTTTGAGGAACTGAAGCTGACACAACAGTTTTAAACAATGAATTCTTCATAATCTTAGAAGTCTTAATCTTATACTGCCACTATTAGTGAGGATGGCAATACAGGAAATAATTTTAACTTTAAAATTACTTTTCTGAAGATGTGCAGAAATACATTAAGTATTTTGTGTGTAAGAAAGGAAAGCAATCATGTTTCTGGATGAAAGGCAAGGAGATTGTGTCTCTAGCAGAACAGATAATATTTGTCAATGAAACTCCTGGTTTAGGAATGTGATAGAGAGACTTCAGTGCATGTGTCTTTTCAGAAATCTGTTTTGTTATTTTGATTGGGAAAGTATTCAAAGGTATTTGTTTTGACTTGCTTATTCTCTCACATAGAATTTGAAGACTTAATTGTGTTAAATGGACTTTAGGAGCTTCTTGAAGAAACAAACAAATTATAAATAAATTCATTTTTTGTTGTTTTGTTAATTTATTCCCCCCCCTTCCTCCCAGTACTGAAATAAAACATAATTTTAAATTTAATGAAGAAACTTTGTTTCCTTCCTCACCCCCACCTAGATAAATCGGCTGCAATCTGAGGTGCAGAGCCTGATTCATCATGCTTTAGGAAGAAAATGCTAAAACTTCAGTGATACATAGTACATGTAAAATTTGTAAATAAATACACTTATATAGAGGGCACTTACACAATCAGAAAGCTGAATGATGATCAAACGTTAGTTTGATCTAGACTATTAGTTGTGTTTGGATTGAGTTTATATTTCCTACCCTTAAAAATGAGGGGAAAAAAAAGTCAAACAATAATTAGTTCAGTTTCAATCTTGTAGAAAGAGAAACAGACAAGACAAGGACCTATCCAAACCCTTCCTGTGAAGAACTTCTTCCTAATGTCCAGCCTAAACCTCCCCAGGCACAGCTTAAGGCTGTGTGCTCTTGTCCTGTGGCTGCTTCCCTGGGAGCAGAGCCCAACCCTCACCTGGCTCAGGCTGCCTCCTGAGCTTCCTTCTCTCCAGGCTAAACAGCCCAGCTCCCTCAGCTGCTCCTTGTAGGACTTGTGTTCCAGACCTTTCACCAGCCTTGAACTACCTGAGAAAGACAAGGTTTTCCTGAAAATCTGTCTTAGGGAAAAAAAAAAAAAAAAATAGTTTATTTCATAGATGTTTAGAAAACATTGTTTTTCCTGACAAGGATAATACAGTAAAACTGGACTTGGTTCATCCTTCATTCCTTCCTTAGGCATTGATTGATGTTAGCATCTTCTGGCCTGTTGACAATAACTGTGTTTCTGAACCTCTACATCCTGGCTAGGCTACAAACTCTCTCCACCATTCTCTCTACCTGTAAATAGAGCAGTTTGATTTGGAAACTTTAATATAGCACTCTGACAGTTACATATGAAAACATGTTATTTTTATATTCCATTTATATTATTTTGCTTTATTGATTCATTAATAGATCATAATAACCTTGCAGTTATAGGTCTTTGTATTGGCAGAATGACCTGGATCTCATGAACTTAGAGATTCAGAAAATTAATCTAATTGAAATGCAAAGACTGGAAAATCCCTGCGAGGGATAACCCTTCGCACCTCTTCTTTCAATACTGATTTTTTTGGCTTGTTATTATTTAAACTGTATGTATATAAGAAACATGTATTTTCAAAAGGACAAAGAAAAGAAATGTAGGCTACTTATTGCCCAAAAATTAAATTCATGGGGTAAACATACTTCTAAGGATAAAAAATATTGATTTTGAAAAGAAAATACAGTAAACAATTACCTGGGGTGATGAGAAGGCTAGGGCATTCCAGTCAGAAAATCCAGGCAACAGCAGTATGGAAATTGACACTATTTGAAGATATTAATCTTTCTGTACTGTTTATAGCTGAAACCTATAAAAGTGTCTCAGAATATTTTTCTTATATAACTCTTTTTAGACTATTTGTTGATAGCTCACAATTTCTGTCTGGATTTTTCTCAATGGTTGCATTAATATTTATAGCAGAAAGATAGAAGACTATACATAGAATTAGGGAAGTGTTCCAACAGTCTCGATATAAAATAAAGACATGGTAGTTACAAAAGAATTAAATTCAATGATATGCAGTGAAGTAGGAGGCAAGAAAAAAAGCAGAGGATATTAAAGGAGGGTGATTAGCAGGCATAACTTCAAAACTTTTAAATACTTTATGATGATAATTACAGTAATTTCCATTGTACTATCAACCAGACGTTTAAGACCTTATCACAGAATAATAGTAATGTAGGGGTTGAATAATTCTAGAAGAAACTTCAGGTGAGAAGGTGAGAACAAGGTGTCAAAGGTGAAGTAGAACATGGATTGAAAATCAAGTCAGTTTTATAGAGAACGTAAGACACTTAGGAGGTGGAATGAGAGAAAAGACAGATATGGAGAATAGGTGTGTAGAAAATACCTAGGTATGGGCGTGGTGGTGAATGGTGAGTTGAGGTTTCAGCAGGATATAATCAGGATCATGGTTAAGAGGAGCCTGTTGAAAAGCTGTTGTTCTTTTGAACCTGAAAACCATCTTGGAAGGCTTGCTATTGAAGTCTAAGCCTGATGATTTGTATAATTAAAATAGTAATTTAGTGAATAACCCACAATGAAGAGAAAAAAAAAAAAGAAGCACAGTGAGCATGCAGCTGTCATGACAATGAACAATTTTGTTCCATATATTAATCTTCATAGAAAATATTTCTGTTATGACCCCATCTGATTGAATTATTTGCACATAAATAACACTGATTGTAAACATAAACTTGCTTTGATGTTGTTTTTAATTTTTTTCCTTTTTTTGTCTGTTGTTTTTCTTTGTTTTGGTAAATTTGGTAAACACTGATATATTTCATAATCTCAAAAATTAGAAATCTGAGCAGCAAGAATCTCTCCTAATATAGAAGAAAAATAGAGATGTCTGCAGATGTTAAGATAAGCACAAGCCATCTTACATGCCTCACTCTTGAATTAACTCCTTTAATCTACATTGAATAAATAGAGGACTCAGCTAAGTTTTAGAACAGAGTTTTAATGTTTAACATTACTACATTTGGATATATATTTCACTATAGAAGTTTATCCATACATAGTAAATTCTATTGGAAGCGTGAGAGTTAAGTGCACTCTGTATTATTATGAAAACAGTTTTGCTATTATTCCTCATTTTCATCAGCATCATCATAAAATTAATTTTCCCTAGAAAATCCTCATTAATTTCTTTAGAAATACTTTTAAATTTAATTATATTCAGTGCATCCCAGTCTTAAACATTTTCAGCCACATGTTTTTCTGTCTCTGAAGGTTAGAATTTGGAAATAAAATCACTTTCATAATTTGTAGGTGACAGAACTAAATGTCGCAGTTACAAATCAGACAGATAACGTTTCAAGTAATACTTGCAACAAATGCAAATGAAAATACAAAATTTTCAAAGGATTAATCTTCTCCTCACAAATATTTTTCTTCTTTTGAAAAATAGATTTCTACAGTTCTGGATTTGGCATGTAGTTTTATAAATTTTGTTTTAATTATGCTCATTATCCCTAAAACAGAAATTGGTAATATTTTTATAATTAAAAATTAAATATTATACTTTGAAATATTTCTTCTTAATCTTGATTATTTTAATATTACTTAGATAATCTGAAATTTTCTTGTAATGATAGGAAATCCCTATAGGATGTCTTCCATGGATCATCACAGCATTAATGCAAAAACAAAAATAAATTTTTGACAGTGATACCACTGCAAACCACAACATATAATGTCAGCATAGCAAGGAATACCCAAAAATACTCGGATGAAAAAGTGATATTTACTTGGATCAAAGCAAAACCCAAAATTTTCTGTTTGCAAAGGTGAGTGTGTTATAAATTCCTGGCTTTTTTCTATCTGAATACCATTCTTAGTAATTCTATTTGTTGGTAGGAAGATAAAACATCATAATAGCACCTGTTTCTCCCCAGTGAATAAATAAGTTCAGCCATCTTTCATTTTTTCTTTGAGTGAATGTAGCAGAAGATGGCAAAGAATTATGTACCTCAGTGCATAATCTCTTGAGGTGCAACTATGCTAGAAGTGAGATGACTTCAGGGAAAGCATTTATTTAATTAAAGAGAAAGGAAGTTATTTCCAGGGAATGCACATTAAAAAAGAAACTGCTAATAATCCCCCACAGGTAATATAAATAACTCTGAAGAAAAATCAGATTAAATACTTTAAAAGAATCCATATTACAGTCAGATCTAGTAGTGACATGATTATTTAATTTCATTATAAATTAAAAATTACCTATGTATGGATGTAACAATTTCAACACAGTCTTTGTAATTTTTGTAGCATCGATTTTTTTTCAGCACCAAATTTTTTTCTACCAAAACTTATTCAGAATCAAAAGGTTTGTTAGGGCACTGACATATTTTTGTCATTAAAACTGATGTTATTCAATCAATATACTCTATTGGTATAGCTAAGTTTCATTCCACAAATGTTTGCCATGGGGAAACTGAAATTCAAATACAGAACAGAAGATTCTTGAGAGAATTTTTAAACAATACTTCACCTATGAATTTCTTACCTATTTCAATTCTGATAGCACATCTCTCTGAGCAAAAGGATGTCAAAAAGGACAACTTAGTATCTAGTAGATCCTAGTGCAGATATAGAGAATTGAATGAGGCACTGACCTCTCAAAGACAAACAGATAATTTTCTGTGGCCAATGTTATTGTTACATAAATTTCTGGATGTTTATGTGTTAGAGATTAGCTTTCTTGTGAACTTGTTTTCTTAGTATTTTGTCTTATTTAATTTCTTATAAAATGTCAGGTCATAATATTTTATTTATTATTTTTAATGGAAGTAGCTAATTTCTCAAAACTTTACATAAACTGTGTTCAAATAATAGATTTTTTTATGTTTGCTTGCCATTTGGAAATACATTATTGCATGTTACATGATAAAAAATTATTAACCAATTGCCATACCTCCCTTCCCAAAATAAACTATTTTTGATGGTTATAACTGATACTGAAACCAGCTTTTATCCCAAACAAAATGTTATTGGAATCTTGGGATATTGTTTTAAATAAGTGGAAAACCTGATTTTTTTTCTATTAATTTAATTTGGCAAAAACTATTCAGCTAATTCCATTGAAATACAATTAATTTGCTCCCAATCCGAATCACAATTTATGTGATTTTTCAAAGAGGCGAGGGAGAAAGGAATTAGTGTTTCTATTATAATATTAATATAATGTCATATGATACTTCATGTTCTATTATGTTCTAGGTTAGATTAAAAGTTATAACTGTCTCTCATGCTGGCTAATGGTATTCTGCATGATTGTCCTAATATTTCAAAACTGTTTAATTTCTGCTGTAGCACTAGGAAAAAAATAGCCCATGCTAAAATCAATTTTTAAAAGAAAGAACAGTCAGGAATTGTCTGTGGAATTAGCTATAAAAATAGCATTAGATACTTCCAATGTGCAACAATCCTGAAATAAATTGTTTGATTCCTGTTTTACGAAGAATCAAATGACCTAATAGTGAAGTGAGTTTGGGTCCATAATCTTTTGTTTGTCCTTTAAAGTCCTTGTTTCCTTCTCTGTTCACCAGTCCCTTTTTTTTTTTCCATAAGCAACTAAAAAGGATTATTAACTTTTGTCAGCTTTGTCTCCTGTATCTATTAACTTCATCTAGTCAAATCCTCACCTGAGTACCAAACATGAACATTTTAATTGTGATATATAAACATCAAACCCCCTCAAACTCAGACAAATATAACAACACAGGTGGAAGTAATGCCACTATACGAAACAAAGGAAATGATGTAAAGTATCAATGAAGACTGGCAATTACTTGAGTTTTATTTCTCAATAAATAAGTAGTATCACCTAAGATTTAGAAGTATGGCTTTTAGCATTGATCTATGTAGTCAAAATTGCTTTATATCAAATAGATATTTACTCAGGCAGATGAGAGTGTCAAGCACAGCTGGTTATGACATCAGTCATATTTTCCCCTTTTGTTACAGTGAGTTATGGAAAGCGTCATTCCTAACTACATTTAATGCTATGTGAAATCAAAGCCTGTCCACACATTCTTTTATCTTACTGAATTTAAACTGGAGAATAAGGAAAGAAATTCTACTGATTTGTACTTAAAATACTGCAATTCCTTGGATTTACTATGGTGTAATAGGCTGTTTGCAAAAACAAGCAGATAAAAGATGAATATGGCACAAATCTTATGGACAGAAATTAGAGGGGGAAAAGTCAAATTGTAATTAAGCAAAGCAAAGCAAGTTTATGTTTATTAGCTAGCTAAAATAGGGGAAAATTATTAGATGCTAAAGCAGAGTAAGAGCAAATTGCCATTGGACCAAGTTATCAAGGGTAATAATTAGTTTTTCCACAACTGCACACTATGCATGGAGAACAAACGTTTGTTTGTTTTAAAAAATAAATTACACAAAACATGGGATTTGAAGTAGAAATTAATTAACTTTATCTTATCATCTGTGTTCTACAGAGGGTATGAGAGTAAATGACCATCACAAAGTCTTCTATCGTCACAGTCTTTGAAACTGTATCACTATTTTCCCTTCTGGCTATAGGGAATTGTTTGATAACAGGTTATAGGGCACAAAACCAAGATTTTACAAAACAGGTTATTAGCACTGTCAAGCAGATTAATATCTAGGTGGGTTGAATTCATAAATAATAAGTAAAGTATGGCTAATAGAAATTGCTCAGGAGGAAGATAAATGTTTATACCAGAATTATATTTCTTGCACTGACTTTTCTGTGGTTGTGGCTATCCTAAGGAATCAATGTTTAAAGGAATATATTCCCCATGACATATGTGAACAGATTTTTTAGCTATTAAAAATACAGGAGTACGGCATTCTCTGCAATCTTTCTTCCCATATTCGTTTTTATATCATGTTTCCAGTCCTTCTCTTACCATTATGACCAACATCAGTCTCAGAATTCCTCAAAACATCTTTTCTTTGGTGGTGGAAGTTGGGAGTGAAAGCTTTATTTGGATATTGTTTGACAAGACATGTAACATGCTCAAGGTATAATTCACAGTTAACTGAGAATAGGGTAACTACACACAAAACCATCAAGAGTGAATACAGAAGGATCCCTTAAATAGTTCAGATTACATACCCATATTTCAGATGGCAAAGCAAAATGAATCTTCTCTGAGTGATGATTCACTACAGAAATATTATACTTGAAATGCTGAAACTCCTTGAGACTTTATATACAAGCAAAAGAAATCTCTGAAAACCACAACTCAAAAAGTAATCTCATATATCCTTTTGGGAATTTATTTTTTGCTCTAGTATAGTTTTTGGTTAGGGTTATTTAATGCAATACTAAATACAGCCTTGTTAGTAATGAAAGTTATTAGAAAAGTAGATTTACCCTGAAGCAACATTGTTTAAATTTCGAGATTGGCGCTATCAGGCATCCATAAAATGTTTATAGCAAATGTAATAAGAGAAATATTAACTTCTTGGCATTTTGAAGAAATGAATTCATAAAGGATAATTCAATACATCTTTGAATATTCACAATTTTCAAACATCACAAATAAGCAAAACCTCCAAGATTGTCTGCATGAACTCAGAAACCCTTTCATCTGTAACTAACTACTTAAGGTAGTATCACCAGAAGTTTTGCATTGATCATACCATCTGTTCTGTTCCATTTTTCCTTCCTAGCCTTTATTTTACCTTTTGTGTGCATATATCTAACTGGAAGACAGGATAGAAGTTGAGTGTTCTTCCAGTCATGGACAAATAGTTGGATAAAGTGACTGTCCATCCCACAGGATTCCACCTTACTTCTTCTACACCTTGTATATGCTACTGAGTAGAGCTGGTGCCTTCATTTTTCAAAATTTTAAAGTGGGATGTTGTCGCAGTTTGGACAGGTGTTTACCAAGAAAGGCAGGAGCCTCCCTTGGAATGAAAAANGGCGGCGGCCGAGGCGGCAGCACCCACGCGGTCCGGTTGGAAATGGGAGAAATGAGTTCGGATCTCGGGATCCCCAGGTGGAAAGAGCTCCCATCTCAGCGAGATATTAACAGGACACGAACCTCTGCGGCCGCAGCAGGAGAAACAGGCTGGGCTGGACTGCGGTGATGAGCGAGCTCCTCTCCCCCGGTCACAGCCACGCGTCCCCCTCCCAAAGCCGAGAGCAGCAGCAGCCTGAGGGCCAGGGCGGGGCTCCGGAAGGCCAAGCCGGCGAGCGGGACCGGGCTGTGTCCCAGCCCCCACCAGCTCCACCCCCCGCGGGGTCTCTGTCCCTCCCTGAGAAACCCCCAGACAGGGAGGGGCTGCACCCACATGGCCGCCCGGTTCAGCCACATCTGTTGTTCTCATTAAGTACTGGCTTATTAGCATTTCTATGGAGGAAAAAATTTCTCTAAAAAAACGTCAACAGATGTACTCACCAAACTGTAGTCAGTAAGCAGCAATTATCCTTATTCTAGATTGTCTCTCTCTCTAGTCAATGACTCTTCCAAAGCATCATTTGCTTTCTTTATATTCAAGGAATTATTTAAGGTGGACTTAATTACACTCTTGTTTCATTACTAGTTGTCTTAGGAATGGATATATCACCATATAGAGGTGACTGTCACAGCAGATTCATCATGAAGGAGCTATAGCAGCGTGACTCATTGCCTAAATTTTGGAAATTTGTCACCTGAGATTTGCTAGGATATTCTGACTGAGATCCAACTACCTCTGCAAAAGAATGTGATTATTTTACTTTTTTTTTTTTTCTGCTGGCGCCCTCTGGGTATCTCAGCTACACTGCAAACAATTGAATGATATTAAATATATATAAGCACATTATTAAATCCATAAATCACTCCAGTAGGTTAGATACCTAGTTATAAATTAGTTAAAATTAGGTGAAATTAACTGACTTTATGTTTGTAGTTGAGTTTCAGATTTTTAACACGTGCATACAGTCATCTTCATTCAAGCATCTACACGAAGAGTAAGAATCCAGGATGTCACTGTAGTCAGTCGAAATGTAGTCAGTGCAGAAATCTATGTTACCTGAAACAGACACATTGAGTTCAGTGTCTCAGCATGGCATCCAAGGGTGAGAAAAACATTAGAGAAAAATTCTTACAGCCTGAAGCAGCTCCTGAGGAAACTCAAAGTGTTCTGTAGGTCCTTTGTCACATACTAGTACCATGTACACTTCTCAGATACCTTACAGAATCTCAAATTGTATTTTACCTCTCTCTGCAGACAGTTGAACAAATACTCTAGTAGCTGATCAGTTGTTAAAAGACAATTCTAGGTATATGTCTGTAATCTGTAACTGAAGTGCACATACTGTTTTGGTAGTGTATGCCTGTTATAAAAGCACTTATTTTTTGGCAGTGTAAGCCAGATATAAATTCACTATTTTTTTCTGTTTGTTTCTCTGCTAAATTTAAAAGGTCAAAACCAATTTTTTTGTTGTTGTTTCACTGATAATGTAATTTCCGAATGGCTATAAAGAAACTTCCAAATTAAGACAGTGAGCATGCCTATCTCTGACCTTTGCCTTTCTAATTACTAGTTTTCTCTGTCTGATAAGGCTGAGAGTAGAATTGAGGTAGAATTAAGGATCATATCTTGCAAAATACTGTAAAATATTGTAATAACATTTTTATCAGAGTTGGAAAGTACTATATTAGAGATAGTGTTCTTATCAGAAGTGAAACTTGCTAAGCTGGGGAGTTGAAGACTTCTAGACTATAAAACCAGAATAAATTACTCCATTTATCGACAAGCTAGTGACAATCATTTTATGCCTTATAAAAATTACTCTACTAAGAACAATAGATAGTTTTTTCAAGAGAAAAATCAGCTAATGAAATTATTTTCCATGATCTCCATTGTTTGTCTTCTATAAAATGTATACATCATACAGATTATGTAAAAGGAGGCTTTATAAGTAAAATTAATTCTGAAAATGAAGAAATAGTCATACCTCACCTCTCCTC
>VZRX01024164.1:22321-35479 GCA_013398075.1 Notiomystis cincta | reverse complement strand
AAAAATCATCCTCAGAGCAGCGTAGCCCGTCTGGGGGGAGGGAGAGGAGGGTCTGTTTGCGACCAGCTGATCTTAAATGCTATTAAATCCCCAAGTGCAGCTCAGCCCTGGGAGAAGACAGGTCTGAGGACAGAGGTTGGACGATCATGGCTCGGATAATTGGATGGGACAGGGGGCGTGTAAAGGGGATTAGGGGGTCACCCAGGGGCTGACCCCGCTCCCCGATCGTGTTAACTTGGAGCCTCCTTGGGGGTCTCCAGGGGAGCTGCCCTGGCGTTGTCCCTGCAGGGGCTGAGCTCGGTGCTGGGCACATTTGGGCTCAACAACGCCAAAAAAAAAATGTTGTTGTTTTTTTTTCTTTCTGCAAACACACCCTTGCATGCTGCATTTGGGGAAAAAATAACTCCCCGTACCAGTCTCCTGGGAAGAGAGCCTTTCTCAGCCTGCCCTGGCTCATTCCCAAGGAATCCCAGCCCTTTTCATCACCCTGGGCGTGCGGACAGAGGTCCCCGCCTCTCCTCGCTGAAACGCGGCCGTGCTTGGGGTGGCAGCAGGGAAAATAGGGGAACAAGCGGCTGTGCCAAGCCACAGGTCCTTCGGGGGCATCTCTGGGGACAGGAGAGCCCTGCCACCCCCGGGACTGGCTCCAAAACCTGCCGGGAGCCCGGGGCAGTGTGTGGATAAGAAACCTTTGTCCATAATCTGTGGCCCCACAGACCTCAGCAGACAGAGCACACCGAGGGTGGACGTGGTGGCTTCACCAAGAGCAAACTTGCCTCTCCTCCTGCTCCTTAATCCTTTTCCTGCTAGGAGGAATCCGACCTGGTTTGGGCTGAGGGGTTGAGAGCATCGACCCTGTCCAGCTCCCCAGTTTGCAACTGCTTCCAGCTGACTGGAAGACTGGTTTGCTGGAATGCCAAATATTTCTTCATGCGGGATTTCCACACAAAGCCTGGAAATCTGCGGATCGAGGGGAGTCTGACTGGTCTGAAAATGGAGCTGCAAGGGTCCATCTGAAGCAGGCAGCAGCCTCAGCCCTGCTCCCCCAGCAGGAGCCTGCTGGAATCAGTGTGGGGGTGCAGGAGGGATGAGGTGTAGCTGGGCAGGAAGGTGCAGATGTGTTTATTGAAACAGGTTCTGACTCTCCCGGTGATGCTGGAAATCAGCCAGGGAGAAGTGCCTTGGGGCAGGGAGTGCAAACTGGTCCCCCCTGATCTCACAGAATCTCGAAATGGTTTGGGCTGGAAGGGAGGTCCCTTCCATGAAGCTCATCCAGTTCCACCCCCTGCCATGGGCAGGGACACCTTCCACTACCCCAGGCTGCTCCAAGCCCCATCCAGCCTGGCCTTGGACACTTCCAGGGATGGAGCAGCCATCTCTGCATCCCTCCACTCCTCTGATGGGTTTTCTGCAGCCCTCAGTGCTCTCCCCTCCTCCCTTGCAGCGTTCAGGGCTCTCTCTGGAGGCCATTTGGGCAGAAGGATGTGCCAGAGCAAAGCCTCATTGCTCCAGGTCTCTGTGAATGGAAGGCCCCTGTTTTTCCCTTTCCCCCATTTTGCTGTGCATGCCATGCCCACACCCACCCTTGTGGTGCCCACTTTGCTCACCTCAGTGCTGTCCTCTTTCCCTGGGGAAAGGAACAAGCTCAGAGCACAGGAGTGTGGCCAGAAGGTCTCCATGGGCACCGTGCCCTGTGGCACTCTAAGGGCTCTGCCACGACTCCCCCAGCACGGGCAGAGCCCTTTCCACGCTGTCCCCACCAGCCTGAGCAGGCAGAGGGCTCCTGATCTTGACAGCACCAATCCCAGCCCTGGAGTGTGTCCTGGCTTTGGGATCAGACAGCTCTTCATGGTGCTGGAGCCTTGTCCTTTGGAAGGGAGGCAAGCTGAAGGTCACTTTGGGGCCAGGTTGGTTTTCTGCAGCAGAGGATTTCAGCTGCTGCAGAAAAGGATTGGGTGGGTAAACATTGAATAATGAAATCCAGGGAAACCAGCTCTCCTCAGAGTCATGGGGTGGCTGGGGATTTGCTCTCCACCTCTGCAGGAGCCTCGTGCAGGGCAGCAGGAGAGGGGTGGGGGGCTCTGGCAGGGTGAGGAAGCCCCCAGCTCACCAAATGCACACACAGAGCAGCTCCTCTCCTGACAGAGCTCATTCTGGCATGGGGAAAGGAAGGACTGATGCTCAGCCACCCTGAAAGGGAGCCACCAGCTCGGGGGAGCTGCAGTGCTCATCCTGAGGGGTCTCTCCCTCCCTCACCCCGTTCCTGAGGCCTCTGGGTCTCTGCTGCCCTGAGGATGCTCCGGAGCATCCATCCACCACCGTGAGCAGCCCTTACTCCATTGCTATGGCAACCCCTTCTCACAGGCATCTCCTCCTCTCTGCCCCTCTCCCGACCTGCAGCAGAACACCCAGGGGGGGTCAGTGGTGCCCAGCCCATCCCTGTGTCTTGGCTGTGCCAAGGAGGGAAGCAAATACAGCTCTCCCTGCACACCAGGCACTGTCCCCACCTCTCACTCCACCTCGGTGTTCCTTCATCCCCCTCTTCCAGGCTCAGGGTCCTCCTCTCCTGCTGGCAGCTGCAGAGCTGGGTGGTGAAGTTGGCAGGTCAGGTTAACACCAGGGATTCCCTCTGTAGGATCAGGGGGGGTCTCTGCACAGCCCTGGGTGACCCCTGTGCAAACCTCCGAAGCAAATGATCAGGAAAAGCACATCCCAAACTCTGTGGGTCATGGAGGGTGTCCCTGCACTGACTGGAGTGTGAGCATGGGCTCCAGGTGAGACCTGGAGACACCCCAGGTGAATTCTGTACATCTCTGAAAAGCCACACAGCTTCTTCCCTGGAGGCCTTTTGCACAGACTGACTTCTCAGTGAGAGGGAAACTGAGGCACAGAGGGTCAGAGAAGCTTTTTGGAGGTCATTCACAGGCTGAACCGTGGCTTCTGCCCTGTTTGCTCCACGCCAGAAGTGTCACCCGTGGTCTTTGTGGGTAAATGGCTCCTGTCAGCTGAGGTTTTGTCTCATATCGAGGCTTTTTTGCCTTCTCAGCCTCCAGAGGAGCAGAATTGCTCAAGCACAGACTCCTACAACCTCTGCTGTCCCTCTGCAAGGAGAAATGGGTTACAGGAGTCCACCAGGAACAGTGAAGGGGGAGGAATAATTGGCTCCCCACACCTCCAGCTTGGCTCATTGTTGAGCTCCCAATTAAACAGTCCTGTAACTCCTCAGCCCAGGCTGGGGCTTCTGCTGATCCCTTGGGGTAGGTCAGTTGACTTCTCCAATGGAAACCCAACCCATGAAAGAAATTAAAGGGGTTTTTTGTCGTTGTCTCAGTGACCTGTTGTGTTCTGTGCTCTCAGGATTCATCTAAGGGAAGGGGGGAACCCCTGAGCAAAGGTTCTTGGTGAGGTGCCAGCAAACTCTCACCCCATTTTGGGGCTGAACTCATTGCCCCTAATTGGGGGTGGCAGGAACTCCCTGTGGCAAGTGTGGTAATGAGACAAATCAAGGATTAATCACTTAAATCCCCTCACACAGGCCAGCCCAGGGGGAGCCAAGCCTAGGGCAGGGAGGCTGGGAGTATGTGGATTTGAGCCAGAGGCAGGTTTGTTCCTGGGAATTTGGTAACTCCAAAGGGTTTGTGTTACAGCACAAGGGCACTTTTCACACGCTTACAACTTTCAGATCTCTTTCTCCACAGCAGGTCTTTGATCCAAGTCCAAGATATTGATAGGAAATCAGAGGAAATTCAGGGTTTGGACAGGCTGGGGAACAGAGCTGCCTGTTTAGAGGGTGTCCCTGCAGAGGGAACGAGACGTTTCATGTTACACCAGAGAGAACGTGAAGGATGGGCTGAATCAATGCTGGTTTTAGGGCAGAAAACCCAAATCTCCTCCAAAGCTGCTGGGAGTTGTGGTGACAGGGAGGGGGAGATGACAGCAGGGTGGTGACAAAGGGGATGCTCCAAGCTGCTGTCCTGTTTTCATGGTCCAGTGCTCTAAATGTTAACTGAGCTGTGCCCAGGGCTCAAATACCAGGGGCCTTTCCCACCCCGAGGATTCCATGCAAGCTGAAGAACAGGACAAAGGAGTTTGTGTGGGGCTCTGTTTTGTGGCTGTGATGTTCAGAAAATGATAAAAATATGATCTTTGCTGGGGGTTAGCAAATCCAGCAGCCCAGCGTGGAACTGCAGCAGACCCTTGGACTGCTGGGTTTGGGCCACACTCAGCAATATCCCCAGAGGTCTCAGTGGACAAAAATAAAAAGGCTAAGAAGCAAGGTCTTTACAGTCATGGCTTGTTTTCCTTTATTGATCTGGGGAGGTTGGAGTGGGAGGAAAGGTAAATTCATTGACACACCCTGAGCCCTGCAGAGCACCCCTCCACCAGGGCAGCCCACTGCTTTCCCTTCTCTTTTTCGACAGAGGAAGGGAAATTGTGGCTGTTCCAGGCACGAGAGCTGTTGGCTTCAACCTGCCAGCGTGTCTGTGAGTGCTCCCTCTCCCTGTCACACTCTCATTAACATAAACAGGAGCAGGAGGGAGACCACAACATGACTAATTCTCCACCCCCACACTGTCTGTGTGTACACTCTCAACTCCTCCTTCAGCTCATGTGCCCCCACACAATTGTTGGGATAAATCTTGCTCTCTCTCTCTGTGTTTATTTTAAATTGAATCTTCCTACTGAAAAGGTTGGAGAGGCGTAATTATGGTCTGGATTTCAGAGCTGCACATGCCTTTGTGGAAGTGGCAGGGAGAAGAATGGCTGAGTAACTCTAGGAAGCTGCACACATCCTGCCTGGTTTTCCAGGCATCTCACCAGGCAGGCAAAAAAGTATTTTGTTTTGTGCCTGACGTTCAGAGGAGAGCTCTGGATCTATTCCTAGCTCAGCTATAGATGAGCACACCACGACCTTGAGAAGGTCTCTTATCTGATCCTGCCAGCAAATGAACACAGAACCTGCCTGAGCTTAACTCTTGAAGAGTTTTTTGGGTCCTCTGTCCCTCCAGGTCACAAGGTTTGTCAGGCCAGCTTTGGGCACAGCTTCCATGAGTGCTAACAGGAGGAGAAGTGGGGAGGAAGCTCCTGGTTTCTCTGTGCTCCTGCTCCTATGGGGTGTTTACAAGGGACCATTCCCACTGGATAAACCAGACGTGGCCAGTGATGGAAACCTCCAGCCCAAGTCTCCCTGGGTGTCTGAACCCAAACCATGCCAGCAGCCCAGTGAGTTCCTCAGGTGGCTGGGACCACGCTCCTGAGTGGAGCCAGTGGGTCAGGAGGGAGCTGGATCCTGAGGCTGCATCTTTAGCAAACCCAGAACCAAACCCAGATCTGTAAAACTGCAGGTAGGTGTGGCATGGGGAAGAATAAATCCCTTTTCCCAGTTCTCCTTTTGATTCAAACTCTTGGGAGAAGTTTGGGTTCACAGAATCACAGCAGGGTTTGGGTTGGAAGGGATCTTAAAGCCCATTGCCACCCCCTGCCATGGGCAGGGACACCTCCCACTATCCCAGGTTGCTCCAAGCCCTGTCCAGCCTGGCCTTGGACACTTCCAGGGGTCCAGGAGCAGCCACAGCTTCTCTGGGTACCCTGTGCCAGGGCCTCCCCAGCCCCACAGGGAAGAATTTGTTCCTAATATTTAATCCAAACTTCCCCTCTTTCAGGTTGTCTTATTTCATCTGGACCCAATTTGCCCAAATGGGGAAGTGTGGGTTTGCCAGGCAGAAAATCAGCAAACCCAGACAACCCAAAACCCAGCAGCAGCCTCTGCTGTCTCCAAAGAGGACTTTTGGGTCTGGGAATGTGTCCTGGCCTCCTTGGCAGCCCTTGCATGGCCCCTTGAGTTAAGATTGGAGGTGTAGGTCACCAGAGCTTTGCTAAAAGCCAGAGCCTGTCTGTTCCTGCCCCAAAGCTCTGAGATAACCGAGGTGAGGTCACCCTCCCCCACAGCACCCTGGCACTGGGCCTCTCCCAAAACTCTCACTCCCCTGCTCCAGCAAGAGCTGTCTCTCTTTCCTCACTCCCTTTTCCTTCTCAAAACCCATCCTTTTTTTTTTCTTCTTTTCTTCTAGGTGTTCATCCCAGGCTGGTTTGGTGCTTGAGCAGGGGCCCAGACTCAGCTGTCCTCTAGGGAGCTGTGTTTGGCACCCAGAGACACCTGGTCAAACCTTGAGGGTTCCCATCTCCACCCCTGGTCCCTTCCAGCCCACCTCTATGCCTTTGGACTCCCAGACAGGATGTCTGTCCCCCAGATCCAAATAGAAGAGCCTCTGGACAGCATGGATGCTGGCTCTGGGGGGGTTCCTCCTCCAGATGATCACCTGAGGACCCTCAAGGCGCTGACAGAGAAGCTGAGACTGGAGACCAGGCGCCCTTCCTACTTGGAATGGAAGGCAAAGCTGGAGGAGCAGTCTTGGAAGAGCCCCCAGCCCGAGGGAGATGGGGAGGACGAGGCCACCAAGGCCAAGAAGAGCCCAGGGGAGGCTGTCCCCATGAGGAAGGTGCAGCTGCACCTCAACGGGAGCCCTGCCCAGGACAAGGGCGCTGTCAGCTCAGGGAGGATAGGTGGCTTTGAGAGCATCGACCAAGCCCTGACCTGGCTCAGGAAGGAGCTGGTAAGTGACTGCCTGGCCCTTTGGCACACATTTCCAACAGGGATAAAAATAACAGAGTGGGGAAGCTCCTTGTTCCTACCTGCCCTCAGCCCCAGGTGGAAAGGCAGTGATCACTCCTTGTGTTTTCCATCACTCCTTGTGTTTTCCATCACTCCTTTGTGTTTTCCATCACTCCTTTGTGTTTTCCATCACTCCTTGTGTTCCCACACCTGGTCCATCCTCTGTTGCCTTTTTCTTGATTCAAATCCACAGTTCAGTCCTTCTCCCATCCCAGCCTTGGGCCCTGTCTCACACATCTGTTTATTTCTGGTAGTTATGTGCTGGACATTTCCCAGAGAAAGAGAGCACAAAAATGCTTTGTCTTTGCAAGGAACCTGTGCTAGGAAAATCCACAGATTTGGGGGCTGGAATTCACCTTTTCTCTGTCATTTTGCTGTCATGGCCTTGGGCACAAAGTTATCCCGGGCCTGACCCAGCTCCCAGCTGAGCTCAGGAGTCAGCACAGCCTGGGGATAATTCCCAGGAGGATGCACTAAGCCTGGCAGAGTTCAAGAAATGTTTGGAAATGCTCTCAGGCACGTAGAGTGATTTTGGGGTTGTCCTGTGCAGGGCCAGGAGTTGGACTCGATGATCCTTGTGGGTCCCTTCCAACTCAGGCTATTCTGTGATTTTCTGAGGTCAATAGGATGGAGATGTCCCTGTCAGGGCAGCTGAAGTCAGAGCTGGAGACTGAGTCCAGGTGCTCCTCACTGCAGTAGAAGCAACGAGACACCAAAAGCACTTCCCTGGGATCCTTCCCTTCTCCTCACTGGCATGAAAAGTCTTTATTATTTGGCTCCAGCTGCTGGAAGTGACTCATGACACGTGGCTTTGTTTCTGTTGCCCAGTTGGAGTTTTGCCTGTGAGTCCCAGCAGGAATATTTGAAGCAGGGGCTGGGACATCACTTGTGGCCAACACTTGTGAAAATCTTCCTGTGCAGACACTTTGTTTTTGAGAAGCACTGAAATCTTTGAGGAAAACTTCTGACAGCAAGGAATAACAGTTTTAAAGATTTCTTTGCATCTTTTGCTTCAGATAATGTTGATTTATCAACTTTCTGTTGCTGCATTCACCCAGCTCCAGTGGTCCCCTGAGAATTTAGTTACAGAGGTGGTTCTAGGTGCTGCCTTGTTTCTCAGGATCGTGGCTTTCAGGAATCCAGGATATTGGGAAGCACTTTGAGATGATCTCCTACAACCCCTCAGTGCTCTGGAGAACCTCAGCTCCAGATCTGTGACCTGAATCTGGCTGAAATCTTAAATTCACACTTGATGTAAACCCCGAATCTCAAGATGATCAGAGAGTGTAAGAAGCAGATTTTCCTCCTCAGAACCCTGGATTTTAAAAGATTTTGGGTTTTCTTTCAATCTCTGCCCACGATGGAAGTTTAAATTGTCTCAGTCTCTGATTCCACCCCTTAGACTGGGGTGTGGTATCTAAACCACCATCTGTCAAAAACTGAAAGCTTAAATTAAAGATGAGAAAAGGCCAAGCAAACCCTAATTGTTCCTCACTTTCCATTTTCCAGCCACATAATTACACTGGTCTTTGCTGGATCTGGACAGGACTGGTAATTTAGAAGAATTTCCCCAAAAGAGAGAGCAATTTTCTGACTGAGCACGGGGTGAAGCAGCTGTGCTGGAGGCACGAGTGTGGGTGAGAGCTGCCAGCAGGCAGGGAGAGCATGGCCAGGCCGTCCCATCACACGGTGCTGGAACCAAAAGGTGCATTTCACATTACATTTCAAGGGTGAAATCCAGTTTCTTGTCAAATAAAGGAACAACCTTCCAGACAGCCCAACACAGATGAGATTTTTTTCCTTGGTTTTGCTCATGTTGTGGTAGGAAAACCATCAGGAAGGTTCCATAGCAGCCTGAAGGCCAGAAATCAACCAGATCCTGGCTGATCCCTCAGTGTGGGCAGCAGGAAAGGGGGGATCCTGCCCCTCTGCCCCCCTCAGGTGAGACCCCACCTGCAGAGCTGCCTCCAGATCTGGGGCCCAGCACAGGGAGGACGTGGAGCTGCTGGAGAGAGCCCAGAGGAGGCACCAGGATGATCAATCAGAGGGATGGAGCAGCTCTGCTGAGGAAAGGCTGGGAGAATTGGGATTGTTCAGCCTGGAGAAGGCTTCAAGGTCACCTAATTATGGTGTTCCAGTTCCTGAAGGGAGCCTACAAGAAAGATAGAGAGGGACTTTGGACAAGGCTTGGAGCAACAGGACAAGGGGGAATGGCTTCCCACTGCCAGAGGGCAGGGAGAGATGGGATTTTGGGAAGGAATTCCTGGCTGTGAGGGTGGGAAGGCCCTGGCACAGGGTGCCCAGAGAAGCTGTGGCTTCCACATCCCTGGAAGTGTCCCAGGCCAGGCTGAATTGGGCTTGGAGCAACCTGGGACAGTGGGAGGTGTCCCTGCCATGGCAGGGGATGGAACTGGGTGATCTTCAAGGTCTCTTCCAACCCAACCCAATCCAGGATTCTGTGATTTCACGGTGTGGTTATTCAGGGTCTGTGGGATTCATCTATCCCATGAAAAGGCAAAGGCTGGTGAATGTGGAGATCCTCCCCATGCAGGAGAGGAGTGCAGCAGCCCTGTCCTCCTGGGATGAAGTGCAGAGTGTGCAGCTCCTTGTGCCCTGACTCCCAGCACAGCTCCCGGCGTGTTCAGGCCAGGTTGTTTCAACAGCATCACCCTGGAGTGGTTCTGGCTTGTCCCAGGGAGCATCCTGCCAAGCCCTGGGAGCTTCAGGAGTTTGCACATGCTGGGGACTGTTCCCAACAGGCAGCTGGTACAGGACCACCCAGTTTTGGATTTAACTCTATCCCAGCCGAAAGCAGCAGAGGCAGGAGAGTAAATTTAGTGCTGTCATGGAAGGGTTTAGGTTGGGAAAGCCCTCTGAGAGCATCAGCTCCAGCCACTCCCAGCACTAAACCATGTCCCCAGGAGCCACATCCACACATTCTAAATCCCTCCAGGGCTGGGGACTCCTCCACTGCACTGGGCAGCTGTGCCAGGCCTGGTCAATCCTTTTGCTGAAGAAATTTTTTCCTAATATCCAATTTAAACCTCTCTTGGTGCAACTTGAGGCCATTTCCTCTTGCCCTATCTCTTGTTACTCCCAATCCACACAAAAGTCATCATCTGACACCTCAAGGAATTTTCTGCTGTGTCTCCAGAGTCTGCTCTGATTTGGCCTCAGCCAGGTTCAGGCTGCTCACGTTGAGAAGCGAAGCAAAAGACAAACCCAAGGTTTTGTTGTCCATCTGTTTTCCTTGGTCCATCACCTCACGTGCCCTGTCCCAGGTCCTGGTTCTGGTTTGGACTGACAGGAGCCCACTGAGCCCCAGCCAGCCACGTCAGCTGGGCCCTGCTGAGAGCCTGGCCCCGAGAAGCTGATTTATTCAGACACCAAACTGCTCTTGTTTTTGTGCTGAGAGGCTCTGCGGAGGTGTAGGAGCAAATTGCAGCTCTCAGCATGTGCTGAGCTGCCCTGGGGCTGGAGCATTTCCCTCCCCAGCTCCTCCTGCCTCTTCTTTGCCCTTGTGTTTGCCTTTGCACTGTCAAACGTGGCAGCTCCTCATCTGTGCTGAGAGCAAAACCATCACCAGCCCGGGGATGGTGACAGACTCGAGGACTGGAGGGGACAGACTTTGCTCTTGGTTTTTGAAATTTGCCAGGTTTTATAAGTGATAAAATTAAGCACTCAAAATCCTTTCCCTCTCAGGTCTGGCTAAAGTACAACCCTGTGAACAGGGACATCTCAGAACAGTTCTAACTTTGTCCCATTAGGAAAAACTAAGGTTTCCATCTCAAATTCACCAGTTTGGCACTGAAATCTGAGGGATGTGAGCCAGAATGCAGGAAGGACTTGAAAAGGAGCACAAATGTGTGATGTTCCCTCCTGGGAAGTCATAAAACACCTGTGCCCTGTTGCTCAGACATTTATTATTATATATTAAGCACTATTATTATATATTAAGCACTATTATTCTTTATTAAGCACTATTATTATCATTGGGATACTGGTATTGGCTAAGTGAGTGCTTGAGTGAATTTAAACAGTGATGCAGCACCAAATTTCCTCATTATGAGGATGGGGAGGCCCTGGCACAGGGTGCCCAGAGAAGCTGTGGAGTCCCCATCCCTGAAAGTGTCCAAGGTCAGGCTGGATGGGTCTTGGAGCACCCTGGGATGGTGGAAAGTGTCCCTGCCCATGGCAGGGGGGTGGAACTGGGTGAGCTTTCAGGTCCCTTCTCACCCAAACCATTCCCTGACTCTGTGACCTACACTGCTAAATTGCTGAAACCAGGGAGGAATTTAGGATTTATTATGGAACAGGACCATCCCCAAGGGTCACTTTGGGTGCAGCCACCCTGTTTTGGGAGAGGGGGAGGCAACACAGCCTAAACAACACTGAGGAAGAGTGAGATTTGTGACCAAACTTTGCATGGTCCAGCTGGCAAAGGTCTCCTGGTGATGGGTAACTCCCAGATGCTCCAGAAGGAGCTGGGATAACTCATCTGGGGCTGTGGGTTGCACCACAAGGGCGTGAGCACCTAAAATTAGCCATGACAGGGTGGCATCTGAGCACCTTTGAAGAAGCCCCAAACAAAACACAGACAATGTGGACGAGTCTGAAGGGTTTGGCAAGGATCTGAAAAGTGGCCTGTGCTTCTTTGTGTTTGAATCCAAGTGCCTGCACTCAGGAAAGCACCAATTTAGATTTCAGTTTCTTTTGATCTTTTGGAAATAAAAAGGGCTGGCCCTGTGGGAGCAGCTGCCTCTCCACAGAGCATCCACCTGAGCCTCATGGACCAGGCTACCCCTTCATCCAAGGGACTCTTCTCTTTTGGGAAGAGAGGGAAATCTCAGAGAGCTCCACATCTCCAAGCCTTAAGGTGCTCCCTGCTGAAAAATCCCCCCATAGCAATGCAGGGAAAAGATTGACTGCTGGAAATGGGAAAATTATTGGTTTTCTCATCTGTTGAAGGCAAAATTGAGGGCAACTGCTTGTAGTTATTTGGGCTGAGCAACCTAGACTGGAAAACAGGGAAGGACACATCCAAAGCTTTGTCTTCCTTACCCATATTAAACATCCCTGGGAGACTCTGAGGCTCAATCCAAACAGCAAATCCTCCCTGGGTTCATAAGGTCCTGTGGTTCAACTTTGCATTTCAATCCAGCAGTTGCTTTTCTGCCAGGAAGGATCTGGGTTTGGTTCCCTCTTCCACCCTGGGAAGTTCAACCCAGCATCCTGTCCATCCCAAACATGCTGGTGAGAAACAGCCAGAGCTGGGGGCTCAGGGAGAGGCAGAATGTGTTAAAAAGTTGGTTTTTAGGAGCAGGACACACCTAAGGCTCTTGCTGCCCTGGCCATGAGAGGACCAAAGGAAGTCAAAAGCCGAGCTTTTGCTGGCTGCTCCTCACGGGTTTCTCCCGTGTGTGGGATCCCACAGGGATGAAGGGGAGTGTGGAGTTGCCTCGTGGTGCCTGGGCCTGTGGGTGAGCTCTGCAGAGCACAAACCCCCCAGCTCCCTGTGATGTGGCCCCTGTAACCCCATTAATCCTCCCCTGGCAGCCCTGTGGAGCTCTGCTGGCCTGGCAGAGCTGCTCTGAGAGGGACAGCACCCCTCGTTTCAGAGATTGTTTGGGCCTCAGCCTGGGACAGGGGGATGGTTCCAGGGTTTGTGCAGAGCCTCTGGGGCAGGGAAGGAGAACCAGGATTTCTGGCTTCTGGCTGAAGTCCCTCTAACATCCTGTGTGGTGTTTACTGGGACAACTCCGTGGATGCAGGGCAGGGGGTTTGCAACTCGAGCCAAGCCCCAGGGGTGGTGTGGGGAGTGAGAGCTGATGCCCCACAGAGTTCTGTGCTCCACCCTCTGCCCAGCTGTCTCCCCATGGAGCTGCCTCCACAGGACCTGTCACCAGCCAAGGGCCTCCCAAGCCCTGAGGAAGACAAGGCAGCCCTCATCCCATGTGCCACCTCCTGCGTGTGCTCTTCATCCTCCCACAGAAACGTGGAATTGTTAAGGTTGGAAAAGCCCTCCAAGGCCATCGAGTCCAACTGTTCCCCCAGCACTGCCAAGGCCACCCCTGAACTGTGTCCTCAGGTGCCACATCCACGTGGTTTTAGTCAACCATTGCCAGGCTTTGTTCCTTATCTTTGTTTTCTGGAGGGCTTTGCCTTCCAGCTTGCATGAAATCAAGCAGCTTCCTCAAAAGAGAGGGAAAACAAGAACCAGACAAAAAATGTAAAGCTGGTTTGCAAGAGAAAAAAATCACCTACAAACTCACACCCCTCTGCACAGTGGCCTAATAATTCTCTTTTAGATGCCTTTTTTATTTATTTTCTTTGCAGCAGTGGCTTTTTTAATCCCACATTCTTCCAAATATTCAATGAAAGCCTTTGTTGGCAGTGACCCAGGGTCACTTCAATAACACCTGTGATCACCTCCCTGATAAAATGTCAGCATTTGTTGTGAGACAGGGAAAAATATCAACAGAATG
>VZRX01024164.1:3620-15008 GCA_013398075.1 Notiomystis cincta | reverse complement strand
TATAGATTATATAGATTATATAGATTATATAGATATAGATGTAGATGTAGATATGGATATAGGAAAAAAAACCCCAGCCGGAGTACTCCCAGCACCTCGTGTGTTTACCTCACAGCCTGTCGCTGTCTGCCGAGTGGGTTTTCCTTCAGCTCGAGTCAGACAGAAGGAGGGGAAGGAACAAGGGGGGATTGCGAGGAGGAGCCAGGCTCGCTGCTCCGTTTACAGCCCAGGGGCGAGGGGATGCGCCCCCGACACCCCAAACCCTCCCTGTGGAGGCCAGAGGAGCCGGCAGCTCCGCGGAGATGTGCAAAGCGCTCCTGAAATCCTCCCTCCCCTGCGGCTTTCCCGGGAAGTCACCGACTGGCCCCGGGCACGTCCCTCCCCTCTCGGGCTCACTCCCGAGTCCCGGACCAGCACAGGCTCCCGGGAGCCCCGGGCTGGGGAGTGAAGGTGACATGTAAAGGTGGAATTTTAAGGTAAGCAACGAATGGATTTGGGGACAGCTCTTGGTTTCAGCCTTTCTTTTACCTTTTCGAACTATTTTGTGACGAAGGATCAAGAGACCACCTTCATTCACCCATCACTCAGAGCAGCCAGGACCTGGCCTCATGCTTGGAAAAGGTGGATATTACAGAGTCCTCGGGCTCAGACAAACCACCCTGGTCACTGTTGCCCTCAGCACCTAAATGTGCTTTAAAATGCTCTGGGGCAGCCACTGAGAGGGGCCTGCAGTGCCAAAGCTGTGGCTGCCCCATCCCTGGAAGTGTCCAGGATCAGGCTGGACAGGGCTTGGAGCAACCTGGGGTAGTGGAAGATGAAGGTTGGAATGAGATAATCTTTATTTTCCCTTCCAGCCCAGTCCATTCTGGGATTCCATGAGGATGCTCAGTGCTTCACCACTGCTCCTTCCCAGACCCCCCCTTCCCTGTGGCTGTCTCAGCTCTCCCCCAGAGGGGGATGAGGGGGAGGAGGGAGGTTATTACACAATGTTTTTGTTCCACTGACAGCTCCCCTCTGCCAGTTGGAACAGGCTGCTCATAAATTTCAGCTTTCTGGAGGGGTTTCAGGAGTTTTGCATTCTTAGATCATTGTCTGCCTTTCCCAGGAACAATGAGGGTAGGAAGGGGCTGCTCCAGAAATGCCATGGGCTGCAGGGGGATCTCTCTTGGATAGGGATTGCTCAGGGGGCAGAGGGAGCTCCAGCTCCCAGCCTGGGCAGCCAAGGAGGCAGCTCCAAGGGAAGCAGGAATGCTGCCAACAGTGCCCAGTGGAGATCTGCAAAGGTCAGCTCCTTCCTGCCACCCCACAAGGATGATTGGAGGGGTTATAAGGCAGGAAATGAGAGGTGGGGTGCCCCATGCTGGGGGTGCTCAGCCTGAGGTGCAGTCTGGACCCCCAGGTGTGAACACTTTCAGCACATGCTTCACCACCCTGGAAGCTGCTGGGGCTGGGATTTAGGAGAAAATCTTGTCCTGCAGGTGAATTCAAACTGAAAGCCTCTTGCAAGGCCTCTGACCAAATCAGAGGGATCAAGTTCTTGATTCTCTTAACCTCATCCTGTGAAGGCAGCAGCCCTTCAGAGGGTGCTGTCCCCTGCCCCTGCTGCCAATTCCAGCCAAGCCTGGCTTGCCAAGGCTCCCTGAGGTCCCTGGCACGGTGTTGGTCCAGCCCAGCCAGCACTGACTCCAACAACCAGCAGGCTGGGTTCAGGAGCTGTGGGAGCCAGGGATCATCCCAAACTGCCAAGTCTGGGTGCTGCTACCTCTTTAGGGGCATGAGAGTTTAACCATAAACCTGTCTGGGCTGTGCCAGCTGGAATCCAGGCACAGGAATGACCCTGGAGCTGTTCAGGTCACCCAGAGTTGCAGCAACTGCTCAGGACAGAGTGCAACAACCCCTCCCTGCAGAGAGCAACCACTGAGGGCTCAGGAATCTTGCAAAGGGACAATTCCCCAGTGCATTTTTAAGCCAAGGCTGCAGGGACAAAGGTTTCTGACTCATGGCATACAAACCTCTCCCCCAGAGGTGGAATCACTCGTTTGGATGGGAACAGCAGGAGCTGTGTCTTCACCAGCAGCCAGGACCCATCCTCTGACCTCAGGCAGTATGATCAAGTCCTTATCATTAATTACAAAGCAGCAGCCACACCAAACTGCATCTTAGGACTGTCTCTGACCCATGAGAGCTCCCAAATTTCCCTGGGGGTTGTTGTCCCGTGCCCAACCCCTGCCTGGCACTGTGGTGTCCATTGAAATCCAGCACCTGGAAATGCTCCTCAGCGTTTTGGTTTGCTCCCAGCCCCAGCACAGACACCAGCAAGGTCCTGAAGAAGTTATTTTTCCTTCCCTGGGTCTCCTCCAAGCTCACTCAGCACAGACAGAGGGCCCCAGCCCTCTCAGACCCCCACGGGGAGGGTTGGTCAGCTCGTTCAGAAAGGTGGCTGTAAAATCTGAATTATTTTCATTAGCTGCCAGCCTGCTCCGAGTTGCAGTCCCAGAGATGCCAGGAGGTTTCCTAGTAACAGCATGCAATCAGCCAAAAAAAAAAGGGAATTATTTATCAGAGTTCCTTGCCATGCAGGAGGAGAGGATGGCAGAGGAAGGGGCTCTACAGGGAGGAGCTGCAGTCTCCAGCACCTCTGTGAAGGATGGCAGGTCGTGGTGCTCCTAAAAATCCTTTCTTTGGGCAAAAAGCAACCACCAAAAAATCTTCCACGCCCCCCTTGAGTGGGAAAAGTCAGGATGTCACACAAGAGCCAGGCTGAGCCCCTGCCCTGAGCTGAAAGGAACACTTCAGGCCAGGGGTTGCCTATATATACCCAGCCATATTTCCTGGGAAAAGCCCTTTTTGGAGTTTTTCACCATTTTCCTATCCCATCTTTGGGATGAACAAGGGCAGGGACTGATCTTGGTGCAGACAATGATCAAGATTTGCCACGTGCCACAGGGTGAGGTGAAATTTGCCTCATTGTTCGTGATTTCTTCCCAGTTCTGGCAGGGAACAAAAGGATTTAGCACCAGGATTTGATTCTTAAGGGCTTTCTTCACATCCTCAAAATGCCAGGATTCCTGCAGGCCCCAGCTCGGAGCTATTGCCACAGAAGAAGAAGAAATTGCTTTGTGTGCTTCCTCTCACCTGAATTCCCTGGAATTCTGTTTCTGCAGGGCACCTTCTGCTCCAGCCCCCAGGGAACTAAACTTGGAGCCTGTGAGTTCTGGTCCTCTTGCTCTTCCCATGTCCAGAAATTAATTCCCAGAGGACATGCTCCATGATTTTTCTGGGGTCTGAGGTGGGCTGACCTGCAGAGCTCTCCAGATCCTCCTTTCCCCCTTTTTAAAGGTGTGCATAAAGCTCAGATTCACCTGAGGGTGGGCAGAGATCAGACCCCAGGAGTTTTTTGCAGGCAGCAGCCCCACAATCCCAGCAGAGTGACTCTCATGGATGTAAATGGATTTCATTTCACTAAACAGCCCCTGAAACTTGATTTCCCCAGCTGCTGGTTGTTCTCCTTCCCAAGCACTGCTGTTAAGTGCAGGAGCTCAGAGTGAGTCTGAGCTGTAGAAACTGAGGCACAGAAGGGCTTTCAACCCTTCCCATAATCACCCTTTGTTGGGCTGTCCCCCCATCCAACAACCCACACACATTTTCCCTGCAGTGTCTGTTAGAACACTTGCAAACCCCTTTTTGTCACTCTTAGCATCCCTGGCCACTCTCTGCTCCAGCTGGTCCTCAGCCCTCCAGCTTTCATCCCTAAGTACCCCAGCCATGCATTTGCTCTCTTCTTTCATTTCCCCTCCTTATTTCCATTTCTTGTATGCTCCCTTTTAACAGCTCAGCTCGCTAAGAAGTGTCTTAATTAGCCAAGGAGGCTTTGTGCTGAAATTCCTGATTTTCATGTGCAAAGGCAGGGTTTGCTCCCAAGCTCTGAATGAGTTTTCTTTAAAAATAAACCAGCCAGCTGTCTTTGGACACCTTCTCCCCTTGGTAACAACCTCAGAGTCCCCCAAAAAAGCTGAAGTCAACTCTCCTGAAATCCAAAGTCCTCAGCCTAGAGCTCAGCTTCTCAGGCCTCTCTGCAGGTGCAAGTCCAGCTATCTCACAGCTCTGGGAGCCCCAGCTGTCCCCCCTGACCCAGCTGTCCTCTGCTCCTGCTCCTTCATGAGCAGCAGGTCAAGCACAGGGTGGGTGTGGACAGGCACTGACCAAGGACTTTCCCTGTACTCTGCCCTTGTGACATCCAGCCTGGAGTTCTGATCCAGCTCTGCAGTCTTGGCATAAGGACATGGAATCACTGGAACAGAGGAGGCCATGGAGCTGCTCCCAGGGCTGGAGCCCCTCTGCTCTGGAGCCAGGCTGGGAGAGCTGGGGGTGTTCACCTGGAGAAGAGAAGGATCCAGGGAGAGCTCAGAGCCCCTTCCAGGGCCTAAAGGGGCTTATAAAAAAGAGAATTAACAACTTTTTACATGGGCAGAAAGTAAGAGGACAAGGGGAGCAGTTTTAAACTAGAAGAGGGGATATTTAGATCAGATTTTGGGAAGAAATTCTTCCCTGTGAGGGTGGTGAGGCCCTGGCAGAGGGTGCCCAGAGAAGCTGTGGCTGCCCCTGGACCCCTGAAAGTGTCCAAGGCCAGGCTGGATGGGGCTTGGAGCACCCTGGGATAGTGGGAGGTGTCCCTGCCCATGGCAGGGGTGGGACTGGATGAGATTTAAGGTCCCTTCCCACCCAAACCCTGTTGTGATTCCGTGGTTCTGGATTTATCCTTCCCTGGGGACATTCAAAAGCCCTCTGGACACAACAGAGGAACAGCTCTGGGGGACCCTCGGTGGCCCCCAGTGCCCCTCCCGAGCTAAGCCCTGCCGTGACTCTCTCTGACCCTGCAATCCCTCAGCTCGGGCGGTTCTCAGGTGCCCCCTCTCTCACACAGGATCCCCCCGGGCTTCCCAGCTCGGCCAGCGCCCAGCCCAGCCCGGAAAGGACACGGGACACGTTTTCCCTCGATGTCACCCTGCCCTCCTCCCGCCCCGCCCTTTATCCTCTCGATCCTGGCATCACCGCCCGGNCCCATCCCATCCCATCCCATCCCATCCCATCCCATCCCATCCCATCCCCTTGGAGTGTTCGCTCTGCCTTCCCCGCTCCCCCTGCGCCGCTTTGTTTCCCTTTCTCCCCTCGGGGGTTTGACCACCTGCGGCTTTTTAATCCCGATGCGCATCTCCCTTCCCTCTCCCGGACAGCAGAGACAGAAGGGTCCCCTTTGAGCTTTGCCCGTTTTGTCTGCGTGCCCCCAACACCCTCCGGGAGCAGCTCTGCCCCATCGCCTTGAGCATCCCGCTCGCACAAAGCCCTCTTTGTGCCGGCCTGGGCTCCAGCCAGCCCGGGCTCGGCTTTATCTTCAGGCAGAGCCAGCTTTACAGGCTTCCCTCGAGCGCTGGGACAGGGACTGGATCGTGCCAGGCACCCCAGGTCCTCCTGCAGCACCCAAAAAATCCCCGGCCTCACTGCCGAGAATCGCCCGTTTTCCCACGTTTCCCCTCGGAGATGATGAGGGGACGATGCTCCTGCTGCCGTCGCTTCCTGGCACCAGCCAGAGGATGTGGGGCTGCCTGGCCGGGCTTTGGGAAGCTCTTGCCAGCTCAGGATTCCTCGGGGGCTCGGCCCGGTCTCCCAGGAACCTCTGCCAGCAGGGGATGCGAAGGTTCGGTTCGTCCCGTCCGGGCGGAGCCTGGAGGGTCCCATCCCCTGCAGAGGCGGATTCCCCTTGGGAAGGACGTGGCTGGATCCGAGGGCTGCCCTGAAAATGGTTTTCATGTGTGGAGTGGGCTCAGTGAGAGGGAGCCGAGAGGGGCTGGGGGGATTCCCTCTAGCCCGGTTTTTCTTGGAAAGGAAAATCCCCCTATTTTATTGAATTGTACTCAGCAGGCTCCACTCGCAGACGATTCAAGGCACGGACTCCAGCTTGGTTTCAACCAGGATGCTCTGTGCATCCCAGAGGGGAAAAAAAATGCTGCTTTACTGCTCCAGGAGTGCCCTTCACCCCAGAGGAGGCCACGCCCTGGCGTTTTTGTCGGGTCTTTCCTCAGGGGAGAACCCTGATCTGTAATTGCCGGGGGGTTTGAAGAGATTTTTGCAGTCACAGCCTGATTTTTTTTCCCCTGTGCTGTTTGCAGGTGGAAATCATCTCCCTGAGGGTGTCAGCCCAGGGTATTTACCCATCTGTAGGACAAACCTGAATCCTGAGGGCATAATCCCTTGCCTGGCTTCTTCAGAAATTCCCTAGGAATAGGAAAAGGAGTAAAAGTGTCCCTTATGAGGAAGGGGGAAACCTGAGTCTTCTGTTCCCCAGCCGGGGGATGAGAAGAGTGAAACTGCTCCCTCCAAAATCCAGGAGGGCAAAAAGTGAGGGCTTGAGGGATGTGCCAGCAGCAGACAAAGGCTCTCCGAGCAGGGGAGGGAGCGAGGAGCTGGCTCCGAGGCTGCTGGCCGGGTTGCCATGGATTTTGTGCTAATCAGCCCCTTGCTTGCCGGGAAGCAGAGGGAAAAGGGAGGATTTTGAGCGTGCGGGAGCTGCCTCCCTGCCTGAGCCGTGTCCTGCCACCATCTGCCCCGTGGATGTGCCAGAGCAAGGGGCCAAAATTCGCTGGTACAGGACATTTTGGGAGGTGATGTCCCCGTGCTGCGTTCCTGGCCCTGCCCTCCTGCAGGGCTGTCCCTGGGCTCCGGTTTGGGGTGTGGGTGCTGGGAAGGGGAAACTGACCGGGGTGGACAGCAGGGGCAGGATTTGGGGTGCCTGTGGGACACCTCCAGACCCCAAATAAACCCCCAAAGCCCTCCTGTAAATGTTCACATCAGTGTGCAGAGCTGTGTGTGCTTCACTGTGCCCCCGTGTGGGGCTGCTCCCTGTGGGGCTCCCCACAACATTTCATTTTCATTTTCAGGGTATTTTCCTTGAACAGACCAGAGGGGCAGAGCCAGGCTGCCAGGAGAGGGTTATATTGAATATTAGGAACAATTTCTTCATTGAAATGGTGGTCAGATACTGGAACAGGCTGCCCAGGGCAGTGCTGATGTCAGCAGCCCTGGAGGGATGTAAAAGATGGATGTGGCACTTGGGGACGTGGGGCAGGGGTGGGCTTGGCAGTGGTGGGGGACTCAAGGATTTTAAAGCTCTTTTCCAAGATAAATTATTTCCATTATTCCTCCACTTCAGAGTGGCTTTTCATGTTTGCAGTCTCTTGGACATAGAATTTATATATTGAAAAAAAAGCAAAACAACAGAACAAAAAACAAACAAACCCAAAAATCCTTAAATTCAAGATAATATGAAAAAAATAAAACAAACAAACTACTCAGTAGCCTGAAAAATATAAAAGACACAAATTTCTCAGTAGCCTGTAACCCTCCCTCTGTGCACAGAGATCCTGTGAGAAGGATTGGAACAGACTTCCCAGGGAAGGCTTGGAGTCACCATCCATGTGGATGTGACATTTGGGGACATGGGTTAGTGCTGGGTTTGGTAGTGCTGAGGGAACTGTTGGACTCGATGATTTCAAAGGTCTTTCCCACCCTGAATAATTCAAAGTTTCTATGGATTTCTGCCCATGCCCTGGGGTGGGGCTGCACACCAGCCCTGGGGACGTGTCTGTGACCTTCAGCCACCTTGTCCCTACCCCCCTGGAGCCTCTGTGGCCACAGGGATGCCCAGGGACAGGGGAGAGCCCCTCTGCTCTGGGAGCCTGTGCCAGCACAGGCAGGCTGGAGGAGATCAGTGCTGGCTGTGCTTGGGGACAGCAGGTCAAGGGCATCTCTCTGGAGCTGAAATAACACCTCCAGGGCCACTGCCAGGATCCTCGTGGCTGTTTCATTCCCACACCCCTTTTTCCTCCTGCTCCTGTCACTGTTGTCTCCCAGGGAGGTTTCCTCCACTCCCCTCCCAGGCATCCCCTCCAAGACCATTTTTCCTCTGAAACACCCTCGGCTGTGGGACTGAGATAAGGGCACAGGCTTCAAAAGGAGGCAGATGTTCTTCCTCCATCCTGCCTTCCACCTGGCTCCAGGATCCCCCAGCCTCTCTGGAGGGATGTGTCCATGCCACAGAAAGCTCTGCTTGAGTGAGGAGCTGCTTGCTGGCTCACGTTCCCGTTCCTGCTTCCCCAGCATCCCAAACAGCCAAATATTTGCCTTTCCTTGCAGCATCTCTTTGTACAGACAAGGAGGAGGGGGAGCAGAGAAGGGTCTCAGCTCACCCAGCCCATCTGTCCCCTGCATCCCTGTGGATCTCTCTAAAAGAAAGGACATAATTACAGGAGAAATGAATAATAGCTGTGCTGGTCTTGCTCTGCTGTTAAGTCATGTTCCCAGATATTCCTCTGCTTGGGTGAGTGCTCATCCTGCACTGGCTGTATCCCAGGAAATCCCTCTTGGCTGCTGTGGGGTTTGGAGCACTACAGACATGCAAACTCCAAGCCTGCAGCAGTCAGGAGAGGATTTTGGCACTGCAAGGTTGATGAGGGATGGAGACCCCACTGCCCAAAGCTTTTCTGGGCACCACATTGCTTTTTATTCCTGGATTTTCCATAGTGGCTCCTGAGATACTCCCCCAGTTCTGCTGCTGCAAAATCCAGAGCTGGTAAGGAGGCAATCTGGGCTTAAAACCTACAAATCTGGGCTTAGAGGACCTCTGAACTTTTTAAAACTGCAGCAAAATCTCCCAACGCCGTCGCTTCCGTGGGCAGCTGCTTTGCACTCCGAGGTTGTGGAGTTCAGGTGCCAAAGACCCAAAACAGAGGTTTGGATCACCCTGCACAAATCCTTGGTTCTCCATCCAGGTCCTGCAGGATGAGAGGCAGCATCCCAAGAGCCTTCACTGGCCCATCAGCTGGGACAATCCTCATCATGGCAAAAGTGGGAGTGGGATTTCAGTGGGAAGGGATGAAGGCACCCTGTCTCCTCAGGATCTCATTTTGGAGGACCTCATCTTCACCCTGGGCTTCTCACCTCAGTGTGAGGTTTTCCTGAGTGAGATTTCATTCAATTCCTATGGATAGACCAGCCCTGCATGAATTTCTCTCATCCCTTCCTTGAATCCCCACAGCCCCTGGGGAGGATGCAGCAGTCCTGGAGTCAGGAGGTTTTTAAGGGTTTTGCTCCAATCCACACTGGGAGATGAGGTGCTTGGGCCAGTGCTCAGCCTGCACAGGCAGGAGCAGCCTTTCCCCACCACACCACCATGGATTCAGCCCTGGAATGAGGTTCTCTGTGCTCCCAGCCCTCCCCCAGGGATGCCTGAGCAGGGGGCTGAGAAGTGAAAAGGACCAGAGCCACTCTGGTTTTTGAAACAGCAGCAGCTTTTCCAAGGGCAGCAGCTTCCAGATCAAGTTAAAAACAGCCCTGGGTGAGTCCCCTGCTTCCTCCAGCACTCCCAGCTCCCTTTTACCCCAGCAAGGGAACCCTGAGCAGGCATTTTGCTCTGAAGAGTGAAGGGAGGCGGAGAAGAGGGGTTGCAACCCCAGACAAATGTGGGTTAATTCAGCATGAAAAGGTTTTTGTCTCCCCATTGCTCCCCTGTCAAGGGAAGAGCGTGCTCCTTCCCCTCTCCATTTGCATGCCGAGCTCGTTTGCTGCAGAGGGAGCTGCACAGCCTGCAGCCGGGCTGGGAAGCACATCTGCATCGTGATGTAGTCAGAAATTCGGGTCTCCAAATCAATTACTGACCTTCAGCTGCTCCAGAAATTGCTCAGCATGGATTTGCATGCTGGGTGTGGGGAGAGGGAGAGGCTCAGCCTCGTTTTCTGCTGCTCTGCTTCTCTGGCTGCCTCAGAGGCAGAGCTGGTTTATTTTTTGGATCTGATTAATTGCGCCTCGTAGAATTTTCCCACTTGTCCTGATTTCCCTTCTCCCAGTTTGGATTGCTGATGCACAGGCTGATTTTGGAGTGTTTGTTTTCTTCCTAGGACACTAATGAATGATGCTGACTGTGTATCCCACTGTCACCCACCCCCTTTTCCCCCAAAAGAGCTCTGGAACCCCCTCATCCCGGCCAGATCTGACAGAGCAGTGAACCTCAGAGATGTCACATTCCCACAAATGTTTTCCTCAAGTGCTTTTCCATCAGTGCACTTATCCAGAGGAGACTGGGAGTGTTGAGTTCTTCAGCCTGGAGAGGAAAAGGCTCCAGAGAGACCTCAGAGCCCCTTCCAGAGCCTAAAGAGGCTCCAGGAGAGCTGGAGAGAGACTGGGGACAAGGGCTGGAGGGACAGGACACAGGGAATGGGTTCAAACTGGAGAAGGGGAGATTTGGGTGGAGAAGGAATGTTGGTTGTGAGGGTGGGGAGGCCCTGGCACAGGGTGCCCAGAGAAGCTGTGGCTGCCCCTGGATCCCTGGAAGTGTCCAAGGCCAGGCTGGAGGGTGCTTGGATCACCCTGGGATGGTGGAAGGTGTCTCTGCAAGGGGTTTGAATGAGATGATCCTGAAGATCCCTTCCAACCCAAAAGCTTCCATGTTTCCAGGGTGTTGGACAGTGACTACATCCACACCAGTGAGCTGACCAGTGCCTGCACTTGTCCCCTGGCCCAAGACACCCCTGGCTGTGTCAAGTGGCCATGAAGGAGCTGAGTATGACAACCACAGACCCATCTTCCCCCAAATCCTGGGGAGAGAGGGATGAAACCCCCAGGGAACCAGTTTAAAACCAGTAATGTGAATTAGCTCTTGGCACAGTGGGCATCAGGAGATCTAAGGATGTTGGGGAAAGGGTGGGGAATAGGAGCAAGGCCATGAATGAACGTCAAAGACCAGGCTGAGGTGTCCTCCCTGGCATCCCCAGCTCCAGGGATGAGGATGCTAAGGAAGCACTCGAGGATGGGCCCATGGAGAGCTCGTGCCCATGGATTAACCACCTCTCCTCGGCCAGTGTGGGCTCAGGGGACCGTGCTGTGACTCTGGAGAGATTTTCTACACCCACTCCTGCCTGTACCACCCTGATCCTCACAGTCCCTCTTGGGGCTGAGGCTCCTCTCCCCAAATTGCTGTGGAATCTCATCCCGAGGGCCTCCACGGCCCGTCTGGGAAGCGGGGAGACAGGCGGGGGGAAGGCAAAGACATCTCCCAGTGCCCAGAAATCCTGCAGGGACACAGACCTTGGAAAACCGAGGGAGCTGAGATCTCAGGGGGAGACAGTTTGCCCCCTGGGCGCAGCGTTCCAGCTCCGTCCGCGTTACGTGCGGAGCGGAGCCGGGGGAGCGGAGCCGGGGGAGCGGAGCGGGGAGAGCGGAGCTGAGGGAGCGGAGCGGGGAGAGCGGAGCGGGGAGAGCGGAGCGGGGAGAGAGGAGCTGAGGGAGCGGAGCCGGGAGAGCGGAGCCGGGAGAGCGGAGCCGGGGGAGCGGAGCGGG
>VZRX01024163.1:33085-66226 GCA_013398075.1 Notiomystis cincta | reverse complement strand
ATATTTATGTTAACAATAGTTTTCAGAACAAGAAATTTTATAAGGGAATTTATGTAAGTTTTAAAATATATTTCTGTTATAATTATCTTTAGCCATGTGAGAGGAACTGCAAACCAAAAATTAAATTTCACATCAGGCACTGAGAGAGTATTGCACACCTAATTTTACAGTCTCTCAGACTTATTTCCTCCTTATGGACCTTGCAGGCAGAGGCTCAGTGCAGGACTGGGATTCTGCATAATATTATTTATTAGAAAATGTGTTTATCACCCTTCAAAAGGTGGCTACTTTTGTCGTAGAAATGTGGGACTGAAAACTGGGGTTGTTATGGCAAACTCAGGTCAAAAGGAAAAAAGGCATTGTCCTTGTCTTGGAAAAAGTTGCCAAAGAATTGTTGGCCAAAGCTGAAACTAAGCAATAAAGCTGTGTTTTATAATCGAGTGTATTTAAGACCTGAAACTATTTTGAAGGTGAAATCCCAAATCATCCAAGTATGGAACCATACTTTTCAGTCCAGTTTGGCAGAATGCTGAAGTGCCTACTTAATTTCCATAGATGCTTAATCAGATGCCTGGGGGAGAGCTGCAGTTGCAGATGTTGAGAAATTTAAGTCAGGCTCCTTCCTCCTTTGAAAATCAGATCTGTTTTTACAAAACAGGATCCCTAGATTATCTTTTAAAAGCAGGTTCTTGTAAGGATTTTTTTCTTTCCCCTAGAGGGAAGGTTTTAAATTAAAAAAAAAAAAAAAGAGGAGAATTTCCTTTTGAAATGGAGAAATATGAGTATGGATGAAATGAATATTAGAGTTTCCCATCTTTGAAATTACTTTTGAAAACAAGCACAGATAAGGTTAAGTGTGTTATTACTCAGAATATTCTTCTGTTATTTTCTTGTTGATTGCTGTAGATGCTTGTGTATTAAAATGCTAATATTTTGTCCAGGTTAACTTTTATTTATGATGTGCAATTTTTGATTGGCTCATGCCTTGCGTGATATGCCTTATGTGCAATGCAGATGAATGTTCTTTTTTGTGATTTTTATAGTGTTTGGGGTTTAATAGGATTACTGGGGCTTTAGCTTGAGGTCCTGCAAGTCAGTAAGTCATTGTCAGCTTGGTGTCAGGCAGGTACAAAACTGACCACAGGGGCATTAGAGTGAGCACTTGTGTGCTTAGAAACCCGAAGCAGGAGGTGGTCAGTAATGTTCAGGGCCTGACTCTTCTTAGGGGTGATATCCTCAGACAATCCGTGCAGCAGAGAAAAGCAAAATAAGCCTTTATTCCATTCCGTGCTCCTTAGCCCAATGGAGCTGAAATGCAAACCAAAGCTTTAACAGTCTAACTAGATGAAACAATCTGTTCCTACTCTAGACCTGAACATCATCAGTAAAGTGGATGCCTGTTTATTTATATGTTTGTTTCAAGTGTTCTGCAGGTCATCTGGGAACTTTTGTCTAAGAAATATGGTTTGGGTATTAAAAGGTACCACCTTCTCCCTGTGATTCACAAGAACAAGTGAAGAAACACATTTGTAGATCAAGAGATGGAGACTCCAGAAAGAAATGCTGTTCACTTCACAGCCTTTATGTAAGTTCTTTCAGAGATAAACTGAAGCCTTCTCTTTATGAACACATCATGTGACGAGGATTCGCCCTCTGTCTTTCCCAGTAAACAGTTCCAAGGCTCAGCTGCAGTTACTGCTAGGAAATTGCAGACTGTTTCAAGGTTGAATTGATGCAGCTTTAATTTTTAGCTGCTGGATCCTATTGCATTACTATCAGCAAGTTTGAAAGGGTCTTGCTACTAGATCTGCTTCTCAGAGAGTAAGTGCTTATTTCTGGTAATCAAATGACCCATCAGTCTTCTCCTCCTTTAGCTGACATGGGCAGGGCTCCCTGAGACTTCAACACCGAAAAAAAGTAGATAGGAGAAAAAAAATAAATGGTGTATAATGATAAGAGCATAGGATAGGAGGCAAATAAGATGCTATTTATGCAACACATCCCACTGCAGAGACAGAAAGATGGAGAAAATACAAGGAGACCTTTAGGTCCTTTCCCAAGCCCTTGAAGTCGTCCATGTGAAACGGTGCCTGGCGTGGATGGCGGTGGTGGCAGTGTGGATCTTGGCCAAGCACTGCATTGCAATTTTCCATGATTGCCTTTGAAGCAAAGACCATAAACCAGGAAGGTGTTAGTACAAACTCACAGCTTGGCTGAGATGCTGGGAATGATGCTTGGAATTAGTACTTAGGATATTAATCCATATGTTTTGTTAAGAAAAATAGAAGAAATGTCCAATATATAAAAATGATCAAATACTTTTTTCCCTCCAACAGTATTGAGTTCCCATATACATCTGTATCTGGTGTTGATTTAAGCTCTGATTTTGGGGCCACTTTTGTGCAAATTTCCATTACATACATTATGGATGCACACAGTCTGCTTGCACAAAAAGAGCCGTGGTGTGTTGTAATCCTCTAAATTTCAGGATTTGTAAGGTAGCAGAGGAAGGACTAAGAATAGCTCTAGAAAAAAAAAGTGATTGAAGGTTGCTACTACTAGAACCATTCATCCAGCCTGCAGCCCACTCTGTGTGTCTGCAGCTGTGCCAGAAAATATGCTATATGAACAATTTGGGCAGTTGTGGCCTGTTCCCTGTGTTTTGGCTCAGCTTCAGAGTGAATCAGGAGGTATGCACATGCTCTCTGGCAAAATACCCTTTTCAGGAGTGCTGGGGGAGGGCATGTAACCTGTCTGTTCAAGGGACAGAGAGTAAATGCACGATTCAGTCTTCCATTGGCACTGGAAAAATCTCAGGTGTCTTGCCTAGTCAGGAAGACTGGATATACTGCATTCTCCTCTTGAGTACAGATCCAAACTTTGTCTAGTCTAGTTGGATGAAGTAATAACCATGAATCTCACCTCTCCAGGAGCTATGTATGTGATGGCTGCATTCTCCAGCCTTTGTCATGTAGAGAGGCAGAATGGTTGGATTGAATTCTGTCCTCAGAAGCCAATTACGTGGCAGTTGCTACATCCTTGAGGATCAGGACCTCCAAATGGACTTTGTACAGTTTTCAGGGATCATTTGTCTTTTTGACATATCTTAAAATTTATTTACTGCATTCCTCTGTTTTCCTTGTCTCTGTTCTACTAGGTTTCCTTTTGTGTCCTTTTAGCTTTTTCCAGCTCTGATCCCAGTGCTGTAATGTTTTTGTTATTTGAAAAAAATGCAACTCAGCTGATGATACCTGGAAGCAAGCCAGTAAAGGCTAAAGAATGAGTGGAAACAAAGTCTGCCCAAGTTTCCTCATTTGGAAATGAAATGCCTGACTAGGATCTCATCAGTTTGATTTTTTTCTTTGTTTTTTTCATTGGATTGAAGCTGGATTTTCACTGTAGGGTGATATTGGTGAGGATGTCCATATAAAACAGAGACCTGTTTATCCTTGGCCTATGGGATTAATGGCACACTATTTGATGCTGTTACTCTGTAGGATCATAGAGTTATTTAGGTTGGAAAACACCTTTATGATTATTAAGTCCAACCATAACCCAGCACTGCCAAGCCCACCACTAAACCATGACTCAATGCACCACTTCTACACATCTCCTAAAATGCCTTCAGGGATGGTGACACAACCATTTCCCTGGGTAGAGGGTTTCAGTGTTTGATAACTCTTTTGCCTAATATCCAATCTGAACCTCTCCTGGGGCTGCTTGAGGGCATTTCTCCTTGTCCTGTTGCTTGTTACTTGGGAGAAGAGACTGACCCCTACCTGAGTACAACCTCCTTTCAGGTAGTTGTAAAGAGCAGTAAGGATCCCCCCCAGGCCTCCTGTTCTCCAGGATAAACTTCTTCAGCCACTCCTCATCAGATCTGTGCTCCAGACCATTCACCAGCTCCAATGCCCTCCTCTGGACATGCTCCAGCCTCTCAAGGCTCTTCTGTAGTGAGGGGCCCAGAGCTGAACTAAGGATTTGAGCCTCACCAGTGCTGAGTGTTTAAAGAAATTCATGCTGCCTTCACTCGTGTTGGGTGTCTCGTCTTCATCTGCGTCACCCTAAGAAAACAAAAAACATGTTGCAGAACATTCAAAGGAAGAAAAAGCCTTTCTGTTTTTTTAATTATTTTTTTTTTCTGTGTGGTTTTGTGATGTAAATAGTATGGCAATTTGGCACTGTTGAAATTAGGAGTTACTTGCTAATTAGTTAAATATGCCCTAAACTAATTTTAGTTCAAGTCCCTAAGTGTGCATATGCTTGGTGTAGAGCTGTTAGGGAGTGGAAGGTGGTGAGTGTGTTGGGAAGACAGGCCAGGGACTGCCAGGCTTTTCCCTTGCTCCAAGACAACCCTCATCACAGGGTGGAGGCAAACTGTCAGAGGGTGTCTTTGCTTCAGAGAGGGGAGTAGAGCACTAGAAACAAATATTTTTAGTAGCATTAATTTTATATTTTATACTGGTGCTGTGTTTGTACATAGTGTGCAAAATAAGAGGCTCCATGTTTTTAGGAAGTACCAAAGGTGTCAGGAAATCTGATGCACATCAAGGAAGCTTTGTTAGCTGAAAGCCATTTTTTTGTTGAGTGGGAGTCTTCATTTCTTCTGTCTTTTTACTTGTATATCCATAGGGAAAATGGGCATGCTTCAAAGTACTGTAACAGTTAATTCAGCTCAGAGAAAGTCACCTTTGTCTCCTATTGCTTTGTTTTCAGTGAAATGCAAATCTGCTTTCAGGTTGATGATAATACCACAGACACATTGCAAATAGGAGATTATATAATAAAGACTGTGAGTGTGTTACTAGATAGACTTAAAGCTTTGGTCTAGAAGGAATTCTGAATCAAACTATATAAGCATTACAATGAAATACAGGTGAATGTGAGATTTAACTCAGGATTAAGCTTTAGAAACATTTAACTTGGATTAAGAACTGAATGATTTTAAAGGTTAAGAGAAATTTAGCCATAACTTCACTTAATGAACAGTTTAATCAATGTGTCAGTGTTTCCTTTACTTTCTTCTGGAGTCATCCTAAGTTTGTCAGGTTTCTTTTCTTGTTTGGAGAAATTCAGGACCAGCGTCTAAGATTTGACAGAAATTTTGGATAATTCATTAGTCTGATAAAAAGGATGTGCTGCAGGATTTAGCAATTGACTTAATTTCTTTTTGAAATTAGTAAGTTAGAAGATAACAGACTAATTAATATATTTGGTATCATTGTAAAGATAAACTAAAACCATGATGAGCTTTGAACTTTTGTGTAAGAAAGTACACTTGTATTGAACTGAAGGAAGGTGACCCATCTCTTAAAACTCCCACTAAAACTAGTTTTACTGCACAGTTATTCCTACTGGAGATTCTGAATCTGGGATTAATGATTATTGACAGGACTTAACTAAACACAGGTCTTTCTGGACCTGAAAGCTGCAGAAAAAAAATCTGTGTGCAGTTTGCTGTGTGTTTTTTTTTTTCTTTTATGTGTGTGTGTGTGTTTTCTTCTCTTTTTGTAGGTGAGGAATCACACTTAACTGTATGCTCCTGATTGCAGTCTGTAGTAAATTCATGAGAATTTCACAGTAACAAGATCAGACAGTGAATCAATCAAAGATGTTCTTGTGTTGGGTTTGGCTTTTGCCGCTGCCAGTGATGTGGCTTCTAAGCCATCAGAAGAAATGAGCTCTGCTTCTTTATCACTGAGATACCAGATAATTGTTTCTGTCAGGATCTCTCGATTTTCTGTGTGCTTCCCATCATTGAATGAAAGTCTGTATTAACCCTCACTACATGTTCTGTTAATTTTTATTTGATGTTGGGTTTTGATTTTGTAGATGTCTGCAATTCTGTGGCGTTGCTCTGATTTCTCAGCATTTTATGTCATCGTTTGTTGAGGCTAATGGATAATGGTGCCACTTCAGAGCCTATACACTATAAAGTGAATTAGAGCTTGACTTGGATTGATACCCTTTGTCCTGAGGATTTGAAATCCCAGAATCACAGAACGGTTTGGATTGCAAGGGACCTTAAAGGGACGCTGTTGCCAATGACAGGGACTCTTTCCACTAGACCAGGTTGCTCAGAGTTTCTCCTGCCTGTGAATACATCCAGGGATGGGGAGTTCACAGCCTCCCTGGGCAACCTGTTCTAGTGCTGCACCACCCTCACAGTAAGGAATTTCTTCCTTGTATCTAAGCTAAGTCTGGCCTCCTTTGGCTTGAGGCCACTGCCCTCGTCCGGTCACTTCTCACCCCTGTGAAAAGGTCCTCTCCAGCTCTCCTGTGGGCCCCCTTTAGGGACTGGAAGGTTTCCCCAGAGCCTTCTCTTCTCCAGACTGAGGAGCCCTAGCTCTCTCAGCTTGTCTTTATACATGTTTGTGGAGCTGAGAATACTCTAACTGAATCCAAATTTTCTGACTGATGTTGTCTACTATTTTCTACTTTCCTTCCAGTCCAAATTTTAGGTTTAGTGATATACATCATAATTTGGGTACCCACTAACCAATCTCATTTTCTTTCTATATGTGGATGATTTTTGAATCATTTCCCATTAAAGTTTTGTTCTCTGTTCCAAGCAATGAAATTTTAAGTCCATATTTCCTTTTTCTGGAAGTCTGTGCATACTTTTATTCTTTCACTGCTGGTGTAAGCCCTTCACTGTGCCACACAGACCCTACCCCACTGCAGTTTGTGGGGCAGGATCACTATAGATACTCCCAATTTCCTTGCTTGCTAGCATGAAGTGTTTATTTTGTGGAATATTGTTTGTATAGTGCTTATAGCAGCATGTGTGCTTCTTGGTGTAAGATTGTATTCCTCTAATACTGGATAAGCTTTTAAGAGTTGTTATTAATCCTTAAACAAAGAAGAAGATAGAGAATTACAAATTTTAAAGTGTATGCCTGTGTCCTTCTTGGGAATGAATTTCATCCTGCCTAACCACAAGAATTATATCTTCAAGTCCTTCTTAACCTGGATTGTGCTGTGATTCTATGAAGGATGCAGAACAATAAGCTTCCCACAAATAAAATTTAGAAAAGGCAACAGAGGCTGGGTTTTGCAATATCTGTGAGTAGCCTAGCACTGCTGTCTCCAGGGTGGCTTTACTTGTGAATCTTCACACATCCACTTCTATGTAAAACTGGGTTGCACAACTGGCATTTAGTATTGCATGGCTGATGTATTAAAGAACAAAACAGTACTTCAGGCTCTCATGTATAATAATATTTTGTTAAAGGGAGAAAAGACAAGAAAATAGGAGGATGGGTCCTAAGTCTGGAGAAACAGAAGGATAGAAGGCAGGAGGGAGAAAGAGGATATGAATGGATTCTACAAGTAATAACTCTAAGGTTTTTATAAATACAAGCATATTTTTTCAGCTTCTAAGATGCTCTTGGCCTTTTGTAAGCTTTCTGAACACTAGGGGAGCTGCTGAACAGTTCAAGGTTTAAAAAGGCCTGGTAAAGTTTCCACAGTGCCAAGAAGGCAGAGTTGGCCCTTCATCTGCACTTTTAACTGAGCACTGTCAGGTGGGAGCAGGAGAGTTAGAACCATTCTTCAGGCACACATATGGCTCTGCTCTGGCAGAGCTGTGGAGAAAAGATGGCAAATCCTACCCTGGATCAGTGTAACAGTTCCCACTGACTTGTACAGAGCCCAGTGCTTTCTAAAATGCAGGCTGTAGCAAATTGGACATTGTTTTGAGATTTTGCTGTGCTGTTGACCTGCCAGCTACTTCTCATTTTGATACTTATTTCTGTCTTTAACTCTTTTTTGTTTACTTTGCTTAGGGCAGAAATTGTTTCTCACTCTGTGAGATAGAGCACCTTGTTTGATACCTGGTTGGGGTTATTTCTTAGTACCTTAACACATGAATATTCCCTGAGCAAGAGGGTATTTTTTCTCCCAAGTCCATTGAAGATGGATAGGCCAATCTAAATCAAGTGTAGCCTTACATGACAAAATCCAAATAGGAAGCTTCTCAAAGATAATGCTTAAGGATGTCCAGTCAATAATGATTTTGTTTGAAAGGAGATGTTTTTGTAGTGCAGACTTTTTCTACCCAAGCATCCAATACATCCAGGGGATCCAGGTTTTCACTTCTAACTGCTAGAGACCATGGCTGGGATTTTCTAAATTTAAAAATTCCTGCTATATTTTTTTACTTAGTGTTTGCTCCCACTGCCCAGATGGCTGCCATCATACCACTTTTACCATCAGGAATGTCAAAGTAAGGGATGTTTTCTGGGTTTTTTTGTGGCTCCAGGCTGAGGGAAGGCTTGTGTGCAACCCCACACTTCTGTGATGTTTGTGCCACTTACAGGATGGGTGTAGGATAGCAAATTCTTCCAGGGAAGTGGTCACAGCCCTATGAGTTCAAGAAGTGTTTGGACAGCACTCTCAGGTACATGGTGGGATTCTTGGGGATGGTCCTGGGCAGGACAGGAGCTGGACTTGATGTGTCCTTTCCAATCCATCATATTCTATGATTCTGTAAAATTTTGGCATAGCCTTGACATCAGAATAGAAATGAAAACTTGAGGCTTGGATTCTTTCCTGCATTTTTAACATGGCTACAGCAAGTGAAGCTTGAGACATGCAAAGTCTACCATGAAAGTTCAATGTAAACAAGTAAGTTTATCTTTGCAATCATGGAAAAATAAGAAGATTACACTATTAAAAGACTAAAACCACTCTGCACTTCTGAAAGATTGATGAATTTAACCAGTGCTGAAAAGGTATAATTCACTTGTGTAGTATATGTATTATCTGCATTTTTTGTCCCTTCTAGTCCAAACAGTTTAGGATGTCACAAGTGAGGTTTCCATGTCAGTGGTTTAGGAGTGCAGGTATATTGTGAAAAGAATGTGAATGAAGAGCAGGAGTCATTTCTCAAACAAAACCTGACAGCTTCTTTGTGACCCCCACTGTTTGTGGACTTCATGCTGAGCAGTTCTAGTTATGAATTCTGACATGCAGTAAACTATGGTGCATCCAGGCACTAAGGAAAGGTCATTCTCACAGAGGTAAAAGGTGAAGTACCAGGTGCTATCATGTAGTTACTGGCACAGCTCCTTGAAAAATCAGTTAAACTAATCTTGGTTTATGCCAGCCTCAGGTATACTCTTAAAATGTAGTTAAGAAATGATAATTTTCAAAGTGAATGGGAAGTTAGTGCATGTTATACATACTTAATCTACTTACCACTCTTAAAAGTTTTCTCCACTGATAATTCATTAGTAATTGTGAATAACACACAAGTGATATGGACCTAATTTTAAATTATGAATCTTTCTGGGTTGATATATGTGATCTTGGTGAGTGTCATATTTTTTATTTGTAGGCTTGTGCTTTTAATATATGAAGGAAAACAATCAGAATCGTAACAGTGTTTCATGTTCTTAGAGGATTTAGTGAAGTACCAGTACAAGAAGCACGAAAAGAAAATACTACAGAAAATGAAGGGGAGGACTTACATAATGTAGCATATTAAATAAAGTAATACTATGAAGATAAAGGATTGTTAATACATTGCACTAGTATTAGCCTGTAACTATTGTTACCAGTTCATCTTTCTTGTCAGCAGGGTTCTTCAGTTTCACTTTTTGAATTGGAACATTTGATTTAGATGTCTCTCGTTCCAGCATATTCTTTGCTTGCATGGAAACAGATTATTGTTTTACTGTATCATATTTTTCTCCAGCAGTACATCTACAAGGGATGTCTGTAATTTTGAGGATCTTTTTTCTTCCATAATGATCATCTGTCCATCTGTTTCCATGTGGGGTTCTTGTGCATTGCCATTGTTATAAATACCAATGAATGCAGATCCTGCAATGATTCACTGATGGTACATGTTTAATCTTTAAGTATCTCTGGAATATTAAAGTGTTTCAGGCTGTGTAAGTACATCAGATAGATGTTACAATGTCTTCTCATGGAGGTCTTCCTCAAAATAATTCTTAGCATGTGGTAAAAGTTGAAGTGAGTGTGTTTTACAGAAATGAAGAGTGATAACAAGAGTTTTAATATCCTTTCCACTATGCCAGTAAAACTTCCTGAAAAATAAGATTTCTAGAAGAGTTAAGTAGCAGCTATCAAAAGTATTTATGTATGTCACTCACTGAAAATGGTTTTCCATTTAATCCTAGAAAAAAATAGACATGGTATATCAAATTTGATGACTGTACTGACAATTTAGTGTGAAGGCAAATCCCTCTTCAAAAGGAAGAAATTATTTGTTCTCCACAATTGTATTTAAGAACCTAAACCTTGGGATATATGACATTAAGTTATATGAACAATTCTCCTGAGCACTATTAAATATTTTTGGAAGCTTAATTCTAACAAATTGGCTGTTACAAGCGTTCTCATTCATCCTGGCACTAGTGAGTTTAATTTATATATAATATCTGGGAGTCTGTACCTGTGTCCAACTCAGTTTGAACACATGCCATGGGTTTTTTCTAAGTGCTGCATAAGGATTGTATAATGAAACATCAGTACATTAGTATACATGGACCCATGTCAGGTTGGTAGATGAGCTTTGTTAGAGCAAAGGCCTCCATTGCAAATGGAAAGCATCTTAATTTTTTATTTGGTTGAGCCTTTGAGTTTGATATTTAAAAAAAAAATAAATTACAACTTCAGCCCTGGTAATTTACATTCGTATGTGTGCCTGTCTAAATACGTGTATGTGTACACACACACTCATCCTTTCCATTTGACAAGAGAAACCGAAAATCCCAAATCCAGACACGGCAGAAGGGAGCTGCATGGCAGCTCCCTTTGCTTGGTTACAGGGGCCAAGCCTTTTAGGACTATTCAGTCAGTGTTTAGTGTTTAAGCAGAAAACCTGTGATTCTTTTTGTCAGTTGTGCTCCCCTTGTTTCGATGTTCAGAGCCCACTGCAGCCAATACTTCATTGCCAGTTCCCTCGAGCTGAACTCGTGAGTGATTTGCTCTCCGCAGCAGCAGAAGCGGCGCTTTAAGAGCAGCGTTGAGCCAGGGCGGCTTTGTGCTCGCTGCACGACAAAGCCACGCTTCAAACAGCTTCAGCGTCACGCTGTTGTTTTTCCCCTGCTCAGGAAATACCTTCTAGGAGTGTGAGAATGAGGAGGAGGAGGGAGTGAGGGGTGCGGGGCCGAGCACTCCCTCCTGAATGCCCCGCAGTTCAACAGCCCAGGTCAGGCAAGGGAAAGCCTCCAGCAGCCCCAGGGCACGGAGGGAGGGAGAAGTGAAGGGTCATACAATGAAGTAGTGGGCTCTGAAAGGAATTAGCAAAACATCTCATGAGGAAAGCTTCTTGGAAGGAAAGGTGTATATATTGTTTTATGGAATTTAAACACCTCTGGGATTTACTATCCATGCCATGTCCTGTCTGAAAGCTCTTGAAATCTGCAGCTTTATGAAAGCAGCCTCAATCTTTTATTCTTTGGTTTGCTACTTGTGACTTAAGTCCTTGTGCTGGAAGCTTGTGTAAATTTTAAAAAAATGCATAACACCACTTCATTTTATTGTTTATTCTACTAACCTGTCGTGAATACAAATTTCCTTGTGTATTTGGTATTATTTCAGTGACTTAGTATGACCCAAGAGACATTCCTATGTGGAATTCATTCCAATTACAGAGAGCATACATCCATTGCAATCCAGCATAATTTAACTGGCTAGTGTGAGCATAAACAGCTTTCATTGAACTGTGGCAATAGTGCTTTATTCCAGATTTGACAGCCTATGCAACATTTTGGTCTTAACTGGACAGTGATGTAAAAAAAGACAGTAATCGAGTTTAGCTCTTTGAAGGTAGATTTTCACACAGCTTGCCACTGCAGTTATACATTGAGATGCAAACAGCATGGCATGCATTAAATAAGGTACTGTAATCCTTATTCTGACAGGTTTATCAAAACCTGACCAATGAAGGTGTTCCCATACTATGTTTGTGTTCTGTTCAAAAGCAGTGCGTGTATGTACTGTGGTCTGTGGTCTGTGAGTGACCTTAAGGAAAGATCAACTGTGTTGAAAACACTTGATGGAAGTTGTGATCTCCAGTTCTGGTCAGTGATGAATCAATGAATTGTTAGTGTTTTAATGCCTTCCTCCTTCTTCTGCCCTCCTCAAATACATTTAGGAAAAAACTAATGTTTCCATCAAGTCAGATTCCTTACTAAGGAAAGGACTAAGACAAAAAAACCCATCACTTGAGATAAGAGCCAAATGACTGCTGTACATAGTGCTTCTCTCCTACCACCCATAGATGCCTTGATTTTTTGCAGTTGATTTTTTGCTGATTAGGTTCTGTTGTCGTCTTAGATTATAGTGGTCAAGTTCATTACATTATGCATTTACCAAAAGTAGAAAGGAGTATTCTTAAATCCCAGCTACAATACAGCAGGATTTTGATTACATTGAAAACTTCTGGGGCAATTCACAATGAATTGGGTATAAAAAATTATTTCTTTCTTTCTAAGTAGTAAGTTATCTAAGGTCAAATCAATTAATTTACTCCTTGCCTAATTTTCTAGTATTTTGGGTCCCTTTCTCAGAAAGGTGGCAGGGAGGTGGCAGGGGGTGGCTTTGATGGAAGGGTAAAGGATAGCAGAAGGGTGCTCAGCTCTCCTCTGGGGAGCTGGCTGAATGCTGTGCCAGGGCCCTGAAAGAGAAGTGCTGGAAAAGTTCTCCATCCCAGGTCTGTGGTGACAGAAAATCTGCCAGAGAGTAGAGCAGAGGAAAGGAAGGCAAAGACAGGCTGGGTGGGAGAGGCAGAAATGGCTGATACTCCCCATAGTTTTTCTTTTTTGGCATATATTGTACTAACCTTTTTTACTTGTGTTACTCCAAAAATACAGATCAATTCAGAATGAAAGACACATTGCAGATGAAGCAATACAGTGCACTGCAGGTGTTGACTACTGCTCTAATAAAGTCAGTTTTGCTGTTGTTGGGGAAAAGCTGATAAATATTTTGACACAAAAATAGAGAATGTCAGCCACTTACTGTGGGGAGTTTGGCAGTCTTTCCAAATTAAGCAGTTTGGACTAGTCTTCCATATTTTTGGCCAACTTTGCTGGCACTGTACTGGTTTATCAGAAACATCACCAGTAATTTTCTGAGAGTGAATTCTTTTGGAGAAATAAGATGGGACACTTTTCTTTGTATGGGAGGAGATCATATATGTAAAAGACTGACCTATGATAACACAAGTCTTCCTCTTACTTATTTCAGTGTGTTCAGGTGATCTGTTTTGAGTGCTGGAAGAGTTGTGTGATTAGCCCCAAACTTACACACTCCCTTTATAGTGCATCAAAGGGCCTTAGGAGCATGTACGTGATCACTGCAATAAATTTTGGTAATTAGAAGCATGGAAAAATGCTCTTCCAAAAAAATGAATAAAAAGAGTTGAGACTGTTATCTTTAGGAGAAGGAGGAAATCAAGGGAATGCTGAAAGCATGCCAGATTGTGAGTGTGTTTAGTGACTGTAGCTGTAAACTCTAAAATTCATAAATGCAGTGTGAGATTAAGAGTTTGGGCAAAATACTGATGTGGTCAAGCTAGAACCAGGTCCTTGACCAACAGAAGATGGAATGCCCTTTAGTTTAAGCTGTTCTCACAAGAAGGGTTGGACAAGAAAGATTATTGTTTGATAAGAAACTATTGTAAAAAGAGTAGGTTTCTCCTCATAAATAAATTGGGCTTTATCAAAAGCATCACAATATTTGAGAGCAGTCCAATTTAAGTATTTAATTTTAAAAGAGCTTTGGCACTGTTGATGTCTTAGAGACTCATTGCTGAAATAAACTTCAGTCTCTCTCATGAAATGCTTTGTTTCAAACCATTATGCTTCTACATCCTGCAGGGCACAGACTAATATTTTCCATGAGTCGAAAGAGAATGGTAAGAGTACGGGCAGGCAGCAAGATTTGTGTTTTGTTTTTTTTTCAAACTACACTTTGGCAATCAAAACATGTGCATTTTCTTCTGTTATTGTTTCTGGTTTGCAGATTTGGGATTAGATCAAGTGAAATCTGCACTGAGGATAAAAATTTCAGGCAAACAGAAAAAGTGGTAGTAAAAAGCATAACATTTTAATGAAGAGATCTCTTTAGTTATGATATGCAAGAGGGCTTCTCCCTTTGTCCTTTGGTTTTTAGGGCATGACTTATCTTCTGAGAAGTCTGGTTCTTACCATGCTGGCCATGGTAAACAAAACATGTTGCTTGTGTTTTCCAGGTTGGCATATTTGCTTGGTTTTGTTGATTTTTTTCTCCTTGGAGAACAAGTCACCTTGTTGTGTTTAGTAACTGAAATAACTTGCTTGTGCATATAGCTTTAAAAAGTCATACTTGGAGTCTAGTGATTTTTTTTCTTTTTTTTTTTTGTTCCCTGACATGTTTCCTTTGTTAGACAATGAGTCACAAGCTGTCTCATCCTATTAATAGCTTATTAATTTTTAATTTCAAAGTCTACTTTTGTAAATGCACTGTATTGAGTAAATCATTAGGAGTTCTCTGCTTCTCTAAATAAATAAATAAGAATTTCAAGGTAGTTCTATCAATTTAATTCATTGGTTACACAGAAATTGTATGAATTAACAAACAACTTGCTGGTAAAGTCAGCTGTTTATTGAAGGGTGACAGTTTTTCTCTCAAATAAAACATGGCTCTGGAAAACTGTTCCTGGCAGCATAGCTTGTTCATAAAGGTTTGTCATTTGGTTTTTCAAATTCCAGTTCCTAGTGGTATGTAATAAAAATAAGCAATTAGAAACAAGATCAACAGTATGACTTCTAGCAATATTCTTCAGTCTTTTTTTTCATAAATATTTAGAAAGTAATTTAAAATATTCACATAGTTCATGGCAATACAGTGCTAACATCTCTTAGGTGCCAGCTAGAGAAGATGTCAGGGGTAGTGTGAAGGAGGATTGAGGAGAGCTTTATATAGAAATTCTCAGTTGAATGTGTCAGGAAGGTTTAAACCATTTTCTTAATGTATTATACTTCAAAAGGTGTTTCAGGGACAGTTAAGATGATGGTGACAAATTCTGATCAGGAACTTAGAAGCAAATGGAGGAGGAGGAGCCCCAAATCTAGAAGTAATGAAAAGTATGCTTTAAAGTAACAGTCATTTCTATGGTTTTCTTACTGATTTCCCAGCATAAGAATACCATCAGAGATTTAGTCCTGGGAGTCTCCTTATTTAAGAAAACCTTATTATGCATATTCAGATTCCTTTGACCAGTTCATGCCTCTTCACTCTGCCTTTCTACACCTCAGTAAAACCCACACTATGTGAACTTAAGTTCTCTTAAAAATAAAACACAACTATGATTATGTGAGGTTGACGTTCGATGTAAAATAGATCTTGTATTTCCAGTATCTCACCTACTTCTAGTTTCATCTTTAGCAAAACCCCCCCAAAAAACCCAAAAAACACCCCCCCAAAAAAACCCTCCAAAACCTCCCACAGAGCAACTGTTTAATGCCCATGAGAGTTGTGTTAAGCTGAATATTCCACTGTCAGTCTATTAATAATGGAAGAGTTTAGTCATAACTGAACTCCAACTGTGGATTAATAATGGAATCATTATGAATTCTAAGTAAGAAGAAATGGCCACCTTAGCTATGGCTCTCATGTGTGTTATGAGCTTAGATTTAGTGATGCTTATAGGAAATGACAACTTCACAATGAAAATTTGGAGTAAAATCCAATTTGCTACATGAAATGTATTTCTCAGCTTGTTTCGTTTGATTATTAAAACAAAGTGAGATCTCAATTTTGTTAGAGCTTTTCTGTCATGAGAATGCTCTTCTATTTGAAAGACATCAAGCATGTTGCATTTTAGGCTTTACCCTGGTGCTGAGTAAGCCTTCCAATCTACTGCTGCTCCCAAGCATTCCAGTGTGGCAGAGAGGGTCCCATTAACTTCAGCAGGTATTCAGCTTGCCTTTACCTGGTCAGCAGATGTTTGTGAGTGTGCTTGAGTTGACCCACTAAATGTGGGGGCAAAATATCTTCTGGTTGCAGTTGGAATTTAGGAATGATGTTTCACTGGCCACGCTATTTCTGGATAATGCTAAATTGTATTTTACTGTGTGCTATAACTGGAAGACATATTTGTGCCTTAGCACAGAAAGGTTTCCTCAGTCTCTATGTAGATTGTAAGACAGCTATAAAAGCTTATGTTATATTTAGATATGTTTGGTTATTGCTCACTAAATATAGGCAATATCCAAAATTATACTTTTTAGCATTAAGGAGTCATGTATTTTTCACTAGTTGCTTTTCTGGTCTCATATGCTTAAATCACTTTATTTTTGTTGCCTGGCTGTGTGACACCCTGTGACACCCTCTGCAGCGTTCTGTAATCTCCAGGAATTTCAGTGCCTGTTATATCATGAATTCTTGATTAAATCCTCCCAGTAGCCTGTAGGTAGCAGAAGGTACTGTCCTGGTGGCTTAAATTTCCAGTAGACTTGCCTGATAAAAAAATAAACAAAACCAAACCAGCATGGAGACCCATCAGCCATTTCTTGGTGTACCCCTCTTAGCTGGGTGCTGGTTCAGATGTGGTGCCCATGGCACACTCTTTTCCAAGGATGTGCTTAGAGCATAAAACCCCAGTACCTTTCAGCCACTGGGGACACCCTGCATTCCCTGTGCACACAAGAGGGGAAATGGGACTGTTAGAAGAGTGAAATGTAAGAACTGTAGGTTCTGATTAGCTCGGAAAGGTTCCTGGCATGACATGGGAACTATTTAATTTTCTGACCCTCATGGAAGTTCCCTGATGGATCTGTGGCAGTATTTTCAGATCTTTTAATTACCACATCTCTGTCCCTGCAGAATAGTCTGTCCAACCACCAAGTGTGCTATTAACACTTTTTAACAGCCCATCGATTTGCTTTTGTGTAGCCTCTGCTCCCTGTGCATGGGCTGTGAACTCCAGCAGATGAGTGATGACCAGTGCTCTGGGAGAGATGAAGACAATTCCAGACTGAGTGCATCTCATCCTGACATACCCAGACACGTGCAGCCTCTGGCTGCTCCTGGATGTAGTTCAGGACCCGAGAGGTTTGCTACATCACTAGGGTTCATAGCAGAGAAAGGAAATTTTAATATTTCATCTGTGCGGTCACGTGGTCCTTCAGTTTTGAAACTGCTTTTTCTCGTGTGTGCCAGCCCTTTGTCTTTATTCTAAAATAAGTATTTGCCAGTTTGCAAATATTTTGAGGTCTGGAGTATTTTCCTAGGGTTTTTCCATTGCACCAGAACTGCCAGTAACTCTTAAATGCCACAAGCATGCTCTGCCACTCTAGGTGTACCTTTGCTAGGTCTTCTCTCACCGTTTCCTTCAGGAGCTGTAGCTCTGAAGGAAGGTATTAAGGAAGACACGCAGTTACAGTGATGATCCAAGTTTATACTTCCAGTCCACTTCAGTACAGATGAGGGTTGATAACCCAGAATGTTTGATGGTAGTTATGTAGAAAATGCCAAGAAGCAGAGTGATAGGTTTAAGAAGTTGCTCTCATGGAAGGCTGTTGGCCCGAGTATGTGTCGTGTATGTCTGCTCACAGTTGGTCATGACTTCTGAGCAGCAGCAGTGGGAACCACTTTTACCTCTCTGTTAGGCTGGATACCATTGTAAAGCAGTTTTTTCTTTACTTATAAGAAATACTAGAAAGTAAGTTTGAGAATAGCACTTATGTAATTGAAGCTCGCTCTTTGTTTTCGGCGAGATGCAGCATCCGATGGGATGTCAGTAACACTTGTGTGTGTGTTCCTCTGTGATCAGGGAGAAATGGACTTAAAGTCATTGTATTTGTGCTACAGACTTCAAAAATATTCTGCTTTGTTTCCTACAATCAGTACTAGTGGAAGATGACAAACTGGTGGTTCACTTGGATGAAAAGCTTTTGCCATGTGGAGTATGGCTGTTAATTTGAAGTTAACTAATACAGGCTATGTTACACTAATATTAGAGGCTTCCTGAGCTGTTTTCAGCAGTTACTGCTTTTCCAGCTGCAGCTGGCATCACTGATGTGTATTGGGGGTATGCCAGTGGAGCCTTTGGAAAGAATGAGTGATCTGCTTTCTCAGTGACTATCAAACTACTGCACTTCAACAGCAGACCTGTGTTGTCAGCCAGTTGGTTGTGACCAATTAGCAAGAGTATGAGTGCTACTTCCTATGGTATTTGATTTTTCCAAAGGGTTCAGCTTCTGGGTTCAGCATTATTTTAAAAGATGTTTTTCTATTGTACCCCTGCTTTCTCTAAAAGCTGGTATTTTGCAGTTCCAGCATACTCCATGAGTTTTTGGTGTTGGCAGCCGTAAGATTTATTTGTGTGTTAATCTGAGGTTTGTGTTTCCATTACAGTGTGGTGGAGGTGTAGGATCGTTAGTGAAGTAGACAACATCCTCTGCTTGATTGAGCTGCTGCTGCAGTTCAGAAAAACTGGCTTAAAAATGCTGTTCTGAAACCTGATAAAGGGTGGTTGCCTAAACCTGACATGTTTTAATACTCAGCTACTGTATTTGTATCACAGGGGTAAAACAATTTAGTGGTAAAAAACAGTCATTTGCCTGTAATTGTACGGTCATATAATTTATTAGACAAACAATTTTAAAAAAATCAAAGCAGTCTCAAACTACATATAAATCCACCAGTTATCCAGCAGTATTGATAGAGTACTTAATTCATATCTTTTCAAATAATGACATTGTAATTTTGGCAAACTATCAAGTCCAGTCAGTATGTGGGTATTTGTTTTGAGTGATTTCTCTTTAATTCTGCTTAGTAATAACCTACAACAGAGGTTGGCAGTGGTAATTTGGCACAAGTGAAGGGCTGACACAGAAGCAGTGACATTATCTAACCAGAAAACTGCATTGCATCTTGTTTTTTGGGAAGGTCACCCTGTGAAGTCAACTTCCAAATGCAGGACAATGCAGGGACATTTCCATTAATAAGGAGAAAAACAACCAACCAGTATAGTTTATTTTTTACTTTTCCTCCCATTTTTTTTGTTTGTTTGTTGTTGGGTTTCATGTTGCACATTGAGAAATAGATCACATTCAAAATCAAACAAGAATTAATTTTAAAATACAGATTTCATAGTAATTTAAGATGGTGCTAAGATGCAGTGTGCTACGATTGCTTTGTTTCCTTTTGTCACACAGCATTAGCAACTCTTAATCAAAGCAAGTGGTTTAAATACAACAAGGTCACTTTAAAAACATAAATGTGCAACACAAAATGTCTAAAAAAAGAGAAATTCCCCAACATAAATAAGTGTAGGAAATTTAGGCCTCCAGATCAGATTGTCTGGACTTCTGTTTATATATTTGGTGGTGTGTGTGCTGGGATTTCTTGGCTGTATTTATAAACACTGATTTCAATCTTCTTCCGTTTCCTGGGGCTGTAGCACCTATGCCCTGGGGTGGATTTATACAGAATTGTGGTGGTTCCTGAATGTGTGCACCCTCAGCCAGAGCTAGTGCAGTCTTTATGAAAATCCTTTGTTCAGTTGTATCTGTAACATGACTTGATGTTAAAAGTGAGTGTTAAAATCCAATCAGAAAATTTGATACGTTTGGCTTAATTTTGGATTTCCTTTCTTGGTGGAGGAGCAAAGGATGAAGAGGATACATTTATTCTTAAAATGAAACACTAAGCTGGAAAGATAAAGACTTAAATCGTTACTTCAGGTTTTTTTGGTAAGTCTCGTGGGTACATCTGCTGCTGTTTGATGTTTGTTATCCAATGCAGGAGTCTTCTTACAAATGGATTCCTTTTAAACACACAAATTGCAGATGGGGACTGGGCTGCTGGGAGACCTGTGCCTGTTGGGAGATGGATGGGCAGACTTTGCTGCACATTTCTTCAAGCCTTATGGCAGAAGATGAAGGTCTTCAGAATCTTTTATGCCAAGATCCCAGAGGCTGGGATTTTTTGTGGATTGATGAATTAGGGCCAGTGATAGCAATGTAAAAATGTGCAGTGAGAATCCTCTCAGCAATGGTCCATTTCTTTGCAGGATGAAGATGAATGAAAATTGTACAGCCTGGAGAAATCCTGTGATACACAGCTCTATTTTTAGCTCCACTTATTAAAAATTCATGCATATTTAATAGTAAATTTAATTCATAATAAGCCTCATCTTTATATAGCCCACTTTGTATTGTTGTCTTTTTATTAATTGTTCATTTAGCTTCTGAAGGATTTCTGTTTCATTTACTGCAGAAACTGAGGAAAGCAGCAAATGAGCAGTAATCCTGCAAGGAGAAAAAAATCACAGTGTGTGCTTACTGAACTAAATAATGAATTATAAAGTGTATGGGCAAGAAGAGGAGGCATGGCTGGTGATATCTTTGCTACCTCTGACTCCTCAGTGACCTGTGCTCTGGCACAAACAGTTTCCCAATCTCAAGAGCACAGACCAGACACAGCCAAGTGTGCACTGGGATGCATTTGCAGGTGATGATGGCATGTGCCAGTTACCCCAGGAGTATCTTTGTTGTCAAAGTGGTGCTCCTTAGGAGGTTTTCTCTTCCCTTGAGCGTGGATAGGACTGTAAACTGTAAATCAACAAACTCTTAAATAGGGGAAATTTTTGTAATCTGTTTTCCTGTTCCTTTGTAGTTGAGATTTAGTGTGTGTCTGTGCTCTGAGGCCATTCCCTGGCATAGCCTGTGTTCCCTCAGAGCTCCTCACCTCTGACCACTTCAGTGATTGCCCTGCAGCAGTTTAGCTTTAAGGAGAGAAGGAATTTGTATGGCATAGAATATGTCTAAGTGTCCTACTGATGTCCTGCTGCACCTTAGCAAATGTGAGCACCTTAATTTACACCAAGAGGTTACCAAGAGAAGTAATCTGACTCATAGAGTTGTGGAAGAGAATTTATCCAGAGCACAGTAACTACTTACCAAACTGACTTCTTTTTACTGAAATGACAAAGTGCTCTGTTTCTTGAGTTATCCAGCTAAAATGTTTCCTTAAAATTATTTCAGACTTTTCAAAAAAAATTGTAAAGCAGTTGGTGCAGCTTTAAGAATTCTGACATAGAGTTCAAGCATGAAATTCTAACCTAAAACATGTTTGGGAGAAAAATCTGAAGTAGGACATAAAATTGCAATCTTCGTTCTTTAAAACAAATTATTAAACTTGGAAATGTTTGTATGGTGCTATTTTGTGGTTTGTAAAAGACAGAACTGTTGCTGTTAAGCAACAGAACTGGTTTGGTTTAGAGTTGAAGTGTGTTAAGTGATGTATACTGTAAGTCAAGAGGATGATTATCATCAACACCTTCATATACAGCCCTGCTGACTTTCTGCCTGGATTTATTTAGGCTGAAGATCAGCCTGTGTGTTTAATACAGACAAACAACTTGGTCTTGTTCTTATTCTGGGCTCTTCTACCGTGGATTATAAGGAAGTGATTCAAAGAATGTAGAGCAGGTGTTTTCTGGAGGAGGAAATCTTTAGGGCTCTCAATCTCTGTAGTTTCTGCAAAGATTGCATTCATAGCTATTTGAATCTCTGTGATATTTTTAACTTAATACACTGAATGCTCTAAGTTGAACTCAAAAAGGTATATATGAGAAACATTGTATTGGCATGTTTTTGGTAAGGGCACCTCCTCCTTAAGGACATACTTGGGACAGTCAGCAAGCAAAAGGCATTGCCTTTGAGCTGGCTTGACCACCAGTTCTTTGCCTCTTAGCATCAGGGATGCCTTTGGTAGATGTTTGCTTAGTATACTTTCATTCATTCAAAATGCTCCATTAAACCATAGGCAAGCAGAAATGTGCTCATGTTTTAATTCAACAAAAGAGTCTCCTCAAATCTTTATGGAAACGCAGGCTTTGGGTTTTTTTAAGGGGGAGGGAGAAGATTATAACTGGAAAAATGATCTAAATTGAACTATCAAAAGGGTAAAAGGGGCAGAAAGATGGAGATTTTCATTTATACAGACAGTTAAATTCACTCCAGCAAAATTTGTCAGTTCTTAAAAATAATTGTTTCCTGTTTTCCTCATCTACTGATTGTATCTAGAGTTTATTTATAAGACTTAGGTATACAAAGCTTTGAGCTGGTTTTGTTTTTAAGTTTGCTTTGTTCTTTAAGGAGACCAATTGAATCTTTTTTAAACATCTTCCACACTCACATCATGATCAGTTTTTCCAGGCTGGAACTTTAAAAAATGGAGAACCAGGGAAATTGCTTAGCTATGGACTGGTGGGCACTCCTTTTTATTCTACTTTTAGTCTACCAACATGTTTCACTTACAGAATTCTTGAATTTGTAGTCAGTTGATACATGTTTTGCACAAAAAAATGCCCTTTTTCAAGTTGATAATACCCCTTTGTGACAAAACTGAATAAATAGCACCATGAATTGAAGCGTGTGCTGCTTTGAGAAGCAGCATTCCTGTGTTCCTTGGTAATATGAGAATCTCTCAGTGGGAGGGATGTACCTGGTCTGTGGTGGTTTGCTACCATTTCAGTGAAATCAATTTTATGTGGTAGAAAATTATGTGGTAGCTCAAACAGGCTTACAAATGGGAATGATTGTATTGGATTTGGGCTTGGATGGATGTAACAATGAATGTTCATTCATATTCATTGTATTTTCTGAGGATTTCCATCAGCATAGAATGGAAGTTCCAGTTAAAAATTGAATTAAAATGAATTTATTGAAATGCTTATTGCATATATAAATATGCACACACAAGCTTTTAATAACTGCCAAATAAATGCTTAAATCAGGCTCCATTAAGTGTCACTAAAATACAGTTGTCCTTTATGGATGTGACACTCATTGAATAGTTTCTGCTTGGGTGCAGGTTGCAGAGACTTGGGATGAAACTGCAGAACTACTCTCATAGTAAACAGTAATTGTACTACTTCTTCTGTCAGGTGCATTATTTTATATATGACTTTTTAAATTGTGGCTTTTTTGGCCTGGCAGATTTCCTTTCTATTTTTCAAAGGAATACATCTTTTCTTTGCTGTTTGTCAAGCTTTTTGGCATTGTACTCTTTCTTCTGGTTACGTGTTTATTTCCTTTCCTGAACAGGCAAATGCTAAGTTTTTCTTTTCTGCAAGACTTCTCTATTTTGGTCTTTACTGTCTCTTGTGAAAAAGCCTTGGGATAAAACATAACTGATTAACTCTGGGCTGTTGCTGCTGATGCTCTGGAAGTCCTAAAGACAGGAAGGATTTCAAGAGAGTTGAATGGGTTACTCAATTTTTTTGTCATTTGTGTGTTCCTGCAGGCTTTTTCATATGTAAGTATGAGCCTATATTATAGTTTATTCACAGAATAATTGCATTCTAATTTTTCCATCCTGTGACAAAGTAGTTTCTCATAGAGATTATAGTCCATCTTTCTAGTATAGACATTTGAAGGGAGCTGTGTTTTAGATGGATTGTGTGACCTGGCATCAAAAGTCTAAACTGAGAGCAGCTGCATCAATACTTGAAGGGAAATTCTTGAGGACAACCAGTCAACAGCAACTAGGGGCAGACAGAGCTGTGTCATGGACACTCAGGATCAAAGCCTGGCAGTGGGGACTGGGGTTTTAAAGTTTATGTAGAGAACAATTGCATTATCCCAGGCCATAGTTCACAATATGCAGGGTTTAATGGCCACATGGCTGTACCTTGAGTCTCTGCCTCAGTTGTCAGCTCTACTCTGAGGGGCAGTGCTACAGGGAAGATTACTGAAATAAATGAACTTGGTTAAAAGAGTTGTCACACAAGGGAGAGGTAAAGGGAGCATGTAATACATATGGAGCATGGCCTGTTGGCTGTGCAATGGCTCTACAACTTCCAGTCAAGTTTTGGTTCTTATGTGAGTAGTCTGGAGGATAGGAGCCTGTCTGGTATGTTTAACTTAAATTTATGTGCAGTTCTTACACTGCTGCTCTGTGAAAGACAGAGATGAGTTTTAGGCAATGGGCATCTTCCTGTGTGTCTGCAGAGCAGTACTAAGGGACATCTGCAGGCCAGATAGATCTCACAGGGATTAGATGAACCCTCTGTAATGCCTTCCTTACAATTTCAGAGAGGTTATCCAGACTCTCAGTGTTCAACTCCTGAGTTCATGTGGCTGAGTTAGCTTGAAACGTTTTAGGGCTTCTTAACTCCACCTGAGCTATGGGGACAGCATTGCAGGGACATGGGACATTTGTCTTCGTTGACAACAAAACACATCAGTAAGTACTCCCTAAAACTGGTATAACTGTTGGATCCCAGGCTGTGCATATGTGTGTGGATGTGTGCACTGGTCTCTGGGCACACATGTATGGCTGTCACTCTTTGGGCTAGTGGCCAGTGTGCTGTGTACCAGCTTGCTCCATGCCAGGTAAAGAGTGCAGTGAGTTGTACGGAAAGGCCAGTGCCTGGTGGGCAGGGTGTGCAGCCTGTCAGAACTATGCACAGCCCTTCAGGCTGCTGGCCTTGGTAACAGGGTTGAGCAGTGACTTCTGCCTGGTGTGAGGAGCTTGCTCTGGTTGGGTAGAGGGATGGAAGCCTTACTCAAGCAGCTAAGGTCATATGAGAGTGACATTTGTTTCTAGGTAGATACAAAAGCGTATAAGGCTCACTTTACAAATGAACTGTGGGAAAATCTATTGAAAATAGATATTCTGTTACACTCTGAATTAAAGGAGCTATTCTCTGGCCAAATAATGCATGGACTATTTTCTTAAAGTATATATTTATGCTGAACTGTATGGTTTTTTCCCTTAGGGTAGATTTTCAGCCAGTCTAAATTATATGGTGGTTTTGTAATCTGAGCTGATGTTTAACATCTGAGCTGAGTCACCAGGTTTGAGTCCAAAGCAGACTGGAAATGCATGCGCACGTTCTTTCCTTTTTTCCTCCCCCTCCTGAATGGCAACATCCTTGTCAAATTTCAGTGCAGTGATTTTTAGCTTTCCTTTAAAACATCCGAGTCCAGTTTCCAGAAGTTGCTAGTTGTGATTTCCCAGCAGTGAGTTCAGAGGACGAGTTAAAAGAGGCAGAGTTTTCTCCGTGCACTTTACTGCTTCCTGCATGGCTCAGAGCAGGGCAGTGAGGGAAAATGACATCTCAACAAAACTCCATCCTCTTTTACTCAGTCTTGACTTACTGCAGCTTCCTCCACAGATCGAGAGACAGTGGTTTTGGTCCTCTGAATGATTTTTTGGAGGACCTCTGCCTCTTCCCCTAAGGAGGCTGCTACCTGGCACAGCCAGCCCAGCGTCGGGCATGTCATTTAGTCTGGCACTCCTGTGGAGATGGTTTGAATGGAAAAGTCAAAACATCTCTCTTGGAAAAAGATCTACAAAGTGCTGTGTCTTTCAAGATGCTTAAGTTGACCTTCTTAGCAATCTTCTTGATTAAAAAGGAAATCTGGTTAAAAGATCATGCACGTATAGGTTTGTTTCTGGAACCTGGCAAGTTTATTAAGTTCTTTCATTATCATTGCTTCAGGCTAAGCCACTTCTAAGAGTATCTAGTAATTGTCCTATTATGAAAGTCTGGGGGGGCTTTGTTGAAGGAGGAAGTAAGCACATCAGCAGAAAAATGATGCTTCTGAATTTAACTTCTTTGTGCTTCTGGAAAGAACAATTTATATTTCAAGACAGTTACTGTCCAATTAATTTAAAGCTAAATTAAAGCAACTTTTAATTTTATTCCATTTAAAAAGAGAGATACTAAAGAACTTTAAAGTATTTCAGCTGTATCTAAGTCCTGTGTCAGCTATGATGGTAGCTTCCAATAATTTTTAATGTATTTCAAGAGCTCCCCAAATAAAGTAATATCCAGAACTGGCTGTTCAGGGAAAATAGTGAATACAAATTTACTATCAAATGTGTAAAATAGAATAACTGGAGTGAAGAAAGAGTGACATCATCTTTCCCTTTTATTCTTTCTGATATATCCTGGGTATCCTTGAAATAAGAAAGAAAACTGGTGTCAGAAGTGTAATGATTTGATTTTTACGGTTTATGACATCTGTCTTTTGGTTTTCATTAGATCACAAATTCTCTAGTTTTGGAATGATCACTTTTTGCCTCCAAAATAGCTATCCCTGGACTTGTTTGTGTCACTTACCTGCATAAGTAATTATTTAAAACATGCAGACTTAATGAGCACTCAGGCATTCTAGGTAGCAGCATTGAACAGTTACGACCATATTTTAGCTGAAGGATCTCACCACTTTCTGCCTGCTGTTGATGCTCAGAACTGTGCAGTTATGTAATATAATGGTAGTTAAATTTTTTAAATACTGAATTTCAGGATCTACTGGAATAAAATTAAATTTCCACTACATGATAAAAGATTATTAATTAATGAATAAAATCATCCTAAAGACTTAGGATATAGCCATGGTTATGTAAGTAAAAAGGCTTTATTACCCTCTACTTGTTAATCCGTGGAGAAAAATAGAGATCCCAAAGAACTGATTTTTCTTGGCTCTTGAATACTGTGACAGCTTTTATATTCATCTTTATCTTGGTGATTGAATAGGAAGCATCCAAATGTGTTAGCTTAACTTGGATCTGACAGAATGTTAGCTAATGGAAAAAAATCCTACTAATCAGTGAAATACCTTCTGAGAGAAATTCCATTGTGTGGTTTGCAGAAAACCTGATGAGTAGAAATTCTTGGAAGTATTCCAGCAGGAATAACAAGAAAAGGAAATTTTGGCAGAAAGATGAAGCTTTTCTCTCATTTTTGCCTGCAGAGAAAAGGATGCCTCAGGCTAGCTTTATCTGATTTTATTATTTTGTTGTGAGTGTTTGTATTTTATTTTAATTTTTCATTGACCAAATCTGCTATCTGAAATAGCAGAACACAGGCCTAAAAGGAAGCTACTAAGTTAAAGAGCTATCCAGTTAATCCCTTTGTCTCAGGCCAAATCAGTTGCTGATGATCATGCTGAGTAAGTAGCCTGTGAGTTTTTTCTGGGAGGGGCCCACCTGTCCTTCTGGCAGAGGTGCACAGCAGCTCTAGGGGGGAGAAAAGCTCTTTAGTGCTTAAGCAGGGTAAGTGCACAGTGGTGAAGTGTGTGAGTGAATCATGGTTAACACGACCCAGCTGCATAGGCAGGTTTTGCAGCTGACACTGAATTCTGACTATTCTGTTTTTGCCAGTTTCTAGCAGGTTGGAAGCCAGTACAGGGACTGGAGTCCTACTTTGTCCCAGAAAATATGCTATTTTTGATTTCTACGTGGAGAAGGATCCTCAAATTCTAAATTTATTCAAGAAGCTTTTTCTCAGCCTCTTTGAGCTCAGACAGATGATCAGTTTGAACCTTATATTGTAGCATTTATAAATCTTTGTACCGAACAAAGCAGTGTCACACAGTGTGTAACTGGAAAAGCAGCATGTTTTCTGTTCTTTCTATTCCTAATATGTTCTTCAACCTTTATAATTATGGGGATTGCTTATCTCAGCATGGGAGTGGCGTTTGAGAGATGCACCAAGCATGATCTGGACGTGTCCAAAGGGAAAAAGGGAGCTGCTGAAGGTTCTGTGAGGAGCAGCTGAGGGAGCTGGGGGCGTTTAGCCTGGAGAAAAAGAGGCTCGGGGGAACCTTTATGGCTCTCTACAACTCCCTGAAAGTAGTTGGGTTCTCCCTGGTAACATGTAAAAGGACCAGAGTAAATTGAATATTAGGGAAAATTTCTTCAGCAAAGGACTTGTCAGACGTTGACAGTGGTGAACCTGTGTGTGTTGGGTTAATGGTTGGGCTGGATGTTGGTAAAGGTCTTTTTCAACCTAAATGATTCAGCGATCCCATGGCCGGGGCAGGTGTGGGTGTCACTCGGGCAGGACAGTTCTCCCTGCCCGTCTGTCCCCAGAGCTGCGCCAGCCCTGAGCAGAGCACTCGCAAGGCAGGGAGCCTCGCCGTGCAGTGCCGGGCGCTCGGCTCGCGGCTCCGCGAGGCTGCAGCGCAAGGACCCACGGCAGTGCCCCCACGGGTTAGTGAGCAGTGCCCTGGCAGTGCCCCACGGGTTAGTGAACAGTGCCCTGGCAGTGCCCCATGGGTTAATGAGCACTGCCCCGCCAGCCGCCTCTCGGAGCACCGGCCGTGCGCTCGGGGCCAGCCCTGCGGAGCCGCTTTGCTCTAAGTGCTGTGGGAAGAGGCTGCGAGCAGGACCCGTCAGCCACATCAAAGAGCATTCTGTAAACAAGAAATGAATCGCTGTTAGGAGTAAGATAAACAGGGCAGCATGTGAACTCTGGTTTGTTTTGCATGGTGGGATAGGATTTTTTTTGTTATTCCTGTGCTGGAACTCTTGGACTTCCATTCATGTGTTTTTTTAAACTGTTGAGTATTTGGCTGTGTGAAATGACCTGATGTTTTTCAATCTCCTTTAGTGAAGAAGGTTGGGCAAGAGGATTTTTACTATCTGTATTTTGTGTATTAAGTGGAACTATTTCCCAGTTTTGGTCCCCCGATGATTAGTAATTGGGGAGTATATTTAGATAGAAATAATCCTGAACTTGGGCCACTTAGAGATTAAGAGAAAATCAGTTCTAGTTCTCTCTAAGCTTCTTGTCAAGTACTGAAGAAAATGCTGTGATATGGATAAGCAGCTTTGGTACAGGTTTCACTTCTCAATGGAAATAGTTTGCTAAAGTTAGTATCTACTGATTTCCTGGAGACCTATATTTTCCCATGCTTTTAATTCAGGTTGAACGTTTCAGTTTGCCTTCATGAAACAATATACTTGGCCAGCTTGGTGTGATACTCAGTGATATCACTGCTCTGAGTGTTCAGCCTGATGAGCTGAACCTTCCTGGCAGGGCAGGTGCACACAGCTATTGCTGGGCATTGTCTTCACACACAGCATAGTCTGGGTGCAAATGCTGTTTCAGTGGTGCTTAGCAGGAATTGAAGGTGGGAGGATAATTCTTATTTTCAGTCTCTGGTAGGATGTATGTGTTAGTGTTCTGTTAGTTTTGTTATTAGTGACAGACATCAGGAATTGTTAACCCAATGAACTAATTTCTTTCGTAGGCAGGAAGGCGCTGTCTGAGGTTTTCATCTCTCTTTTCTGGATTGCAAATAATTGAAGTAAAGGCTCTTTTTGCCCTTCTATGACTTCTTACGGTTTGGGTTCTATTGCAATTATCTTTTCCTGTTTCACAGTATGAGTGTCATATTTCTTTCTTTACAAATATTCTTAATGAATCTTACTGTGAGATGCTACATAGCAGAGTACTATCTGACATGAGGGCCCCTTTACAACCTCTTCTACTGAATTTAGAAGTTGCTCTAAAACTGTTCGAGTCCTGAATTTCTATAGCTGTTTTTTTTCCTGCAATAGGAACTCATTTACATGTGAGTTTAACTTGTTGGTTGTAAATTAATTTAAGTTGCTTTCTGTGGTCTGTTTGGATCACACCTGAAATTATGAATAGGCTCAGACAAGTTACCCAGCATTTAGATTTCTGGTTTACTTTCAGAAACTAATGTGTTTCATCAGAGTGACAGCCATTAGGACTTAAGAAAATGGATTGTTGCAAAGGAGTTAATGTTTTTCTCGGGCTGTTTTCATCTCTCAAACTGTGGCATAGTCCTGGCTAGTACAAGTTAATTCTCATGTGTCCTTAACCATGGATGAGTTTGTCCATCTGCCACATATAAATTTTCAATATGTTCCAACAAATGCCAGTGCTGCCCTGGGTACAACCTAAGGCTCTGCAGCTGAAGGAAATTTCTTCATCCCTCCTATTAAAACTTTGTCTTTAACCTGTAGCCCACCTGCATCACACTTGTTTTGCAGTGATTTTACTGCCATAAACCCACCATGTACAGTAGTTCAAAAATACATAAATCTGTGGCTGTGGAACAGAAGAAAAGAAACTTAATAGCTCTCTGTCAGCCTGTTAATTAACATTGCCTGATCTCCTGGTGCTGAGGGCCGTGGTTCCCAGGCAGGTGCACAAGCTGCTTGCTCTGGGGGACAGGCGCAGGAGCAAATCAGGACCTCCTGACTCGGGGATACAACCCTGTCACTGTGACATGTAACACTTAAATGTCGTGTGTGCTGTCACTCACATCACAGGGCTGATCCCTGTGTGTTTCACTGGCTTGGAGGGAAGGTGGAGACTGCTTCTTTACTAACCTTTCTGGTCTCAAAGCACTCTGGGATTTTCAGACCTAACAAATAAAACTGCATAGAGACACAAGATGCTAACTTCCCTGACTCTCATTTAAAAAGGCCCTTTTTGCCAAAGTTTCCTTTTTGTCACTGACCCTGATGTCAGAGGCAGAGTGTGCAGGAACATGGCAGAGAGGAGGTAGTGAATCCTGCTGACGTCCAGGACGTGTATGCAGCCAAAATATTCCTCATGTCAGGAAACACTGTCATATACTGTGTGAAGTAAATGTTGTCATCTCTATGTCACTTCTGTACATGTAGAATTATTAAACTGAATATTTGTTTCCTTCCTGTTTGCATTATTTGATGCTGAATCACATACAGTGTGTGATGAACTGCACACAACTGGATAAGTTGAGCTTTATTTTTTTCCCTTTTTTAGTTTTCAGTATTTCGAAACATCTCCCACTTAAGAAAAGCTGAAAAAGAGCAGAAAAATTTTTGGTACACTTGAATAGTCCATACACTGAAATATTATTGAAAATTGAAGATGAGTTATGAGATTATTTAAGTCATGAGTAATGTGAGGGCTGATCTTCAAATGACAATACTTTAAGAAGGTGTGCATAATGAAATGCAAGTTCTGCTTCTGAATATATGGTGTGATGATATTGGCATGATGCTTTCTGGGAAGACACTTTGAGGAAGTGTCTGCTCAGAGCTGGAGGAAAACAGTCAAAGTCTGATAACTCCTTTGCTGAAGAAATTGCCTTGAATTTCTAAGACCTCTGTTTTCTAATGGATGGAAAAGGATAACAAAATTGGACTGCACAGATGAATGGAATTATTGGATATGCACCAATAGTCTAAAGTACCTAAAGTTAATGTTTTGACGTGATTTTGTATGGTATAGAGGACCTCAGAAGCTGTGCTTTGTACCCTTTAGGATGAAATCCTTACAAGATGATTTTATAGTAGCATAAATCTGGGATACCGTATTCCTATTGAAATATGTCCAAACTTACTATTATCTTCAACACTTTACTCATGCTGATCAAACAGTGCATAGAGAGTATCGTTGAAACTACCATATACATCATGTCCTGCTGTGATTTTTATGGTAGAAGAGTTCACTATGTCTTTGCTCTTAAGGCTGTTTCACTCTTAAGGCCAAGCTCAAATTAGCTTTGTTACTGTGGCTGTTCTTGCTTCATGGATTTTCTTGGACAACTTGCTTTCTGCTGTTTCCTGACTTATACATGTTATTTCCTGGCGTATGGCTAACTCTGAATTTTGTTGTAAGTGAATCATGGTTTTTTTTTAATGTACAGACACTCAGTTCTTTGCAGTGTTAGAGCAACGAACAAAGAGATTGTACTCAGTCTGTTTTAGGCTGCTGTGGGAAGCATTTCTGCACTAATACTTCTCCATTTAATAACTGAGTCACCTCCCGTCTCACTTTAAACTTTCTTTTTTCCTTCCTCGTGATAGATCTCTGAACAACAACTTTTTTACATGAATTGACACAAGTGGGGAGGAGATGGCCAGCTCAGCCCGAGAGCACCTGCTCTTCGTGCGCCGTCGCAACCCGCAGCTCCGCTACACCCTGAGCCCCGAGAACCTGCAGAGCTTGGCCTCGCAGGGCACCGTGCCCGAGAACATGAACTTGCAGCGTGCCAACAGTGACACTGACTTGGTGACCTCAGATAGCAGGTCTAGTCTGACAGCCAGCATGTACGAATACACCTTGGGACAGTCTCAGAACCTCATCATTTTCTGGGATATTAAGGAAGAAGTAGATCCAACTGACTGGATAGGACTTTATCACATAGGTGAGTCAGAATTGTGTTGGAATATTTCTCTGTGTTTCTTGCTATTTTGCCACCTCATATTTTCTTCTCTGATATGTGTTCTGGCACACTACAGAATTAATCTACAGATGAAGCTGAAATAAAACTGCAGAGAGCTGCCTTGGATTGCTCTTTGCTTTTCTCCATGCAGTGAACTATGTAAAAACATGATTCTAATTAATGTTGATCTGGTTCCAGATGACCTGCTAGAAGATGAAATGCATTATTCTTAAACAATAAATATGCATACAGTTTCCTGTTTCCACCTTTGCTAGTGGCTGGCTTACAGACTGGAAAATTTGAAGTACCACACTCATCATGTAACTTGATGTGCTTACAGTCCAATGCTTAGATGTTATCTTGGACAAGTAACCTCTTATCATTTGTGAAAAGCTGTATTATCATTTGTATAAGTCTTTGATTTTGTAGAACTGAAATAGCATCAATTCTGAAGGAGCGAAAATTTCTGTTTACGAGGAATTCTTGTGGAAGGAAATCCTCTCAAGAGATTCTTCTGTGTGGGTTTCTTTGTGCTGTTCAGGCTCTTTCATAGGAGGGAGCTGGAAAGAGCTCTATGCTGGCATGCAAGGGCCTGTGGGTTGTGTGTGCATTAGCAAATAATGGGACTCAAAGGGTCAGCAGGTCAAAGAAGTTGGTGCTGAGAGCATCAATAACCTACCTGGGTTGTGATCTTCCTCTGTGTTGTGTTTAATCAAGGCTGCAAATGTCCCTGCTGCATGTGTGGTTTGGAACTGTCCAAAGGACAACCTTTGTGTCCCTGCTAGGAAGGGAGCAGAGCCAGCACCCGGGCACCTGCAGTGGCACGGGGGCTTTAGTTGCCTTCTCAGGAATTGCTTCACGTGCACTGGATTTAACCTGTGCACTGGATTTAACCAGTGCTCTGGATTTAACCAGTGGGGGCTGATGGGTTTGTTTGTTCCAAAATTTCACGGCTTCTCTGGATCTAATTACTCATGTAGAGAGAATGGTCAATTCAAGTTGCCAGAAGGAGCTATAGCAGAAACTGATGGAGACCATTGGAATTTTGTCTGTGCTGGAGCTAAGTGTAGTGCAATGAAACTGGCCTCAGTAGGATTTTTGAGAGATACTTGCTGTGCCATTTTTTCCCAAGGTGTTCCATCTCTGCATCACTAAATGTTACATTCTGTGTAGATGCTGTTTC
>VZRX01024163.1:10278-33069 GCA_013398075.1 Notiomystis cincta | reverse complement strand
TTTTTTGTCTGACTTTTTTCCCAGCATTACACATATCACAAAGTGGAACATTATTAACTTATGCTATTATGCTGTCCAGTGCATACCTGGCTGTAAAAGCTCTACTGGAGTTGCTGCATAAGCTGCAGTCTGTCCTGCAACAAACTGTGGATATGCACTAACCTTCAGCCCAAGCCACCTAAATGAAGTGTCTCCATAATAAACAGAAATGGATCTTCCCAGTAGCATTAGCAACTGAAGTGTGAGCTGTGTTGTAAAATGCACAGACTGCTAAATGGGCTTAAACATTTCAGTTTAAATACGTTGAGAGCTTCATCTGCATAAAGGTTTAACAAAGTCTTTCCTGTTGTTGTTTTTTTTTATGGTTCACAGCACTTCAGAATTGATATTCAATAAGCTGAAATGCAGCAACTCTGTAACATTCTTTTTGGTTCTTACTGTAGCTGAAAGTGATTTTTATCTTATTTTCATGATTAAAGATACTTCTACATTCAGTCTGTTGAGTCCCTGAAGTACAAAGCAATACTAAGTTACCACAGGGTAAGAATCCTATAAGGAACACTCCCATTTATGCCTTCTTGGCCCTAAACCCCTCATTACCCTCCCATGTAATACCAGAGTATGTGAATGCTTTCTTGTTAAATGTCCCTAAGGTCCAGAAGCTTTTGTCTCCTTTGCCACTTGAAATCCATCAATGGTGGCATGAGTTTTGTTACTGATGAAAAATAGATCTGAGCAGAGTCTTTCCTTTAATTCTTGTGGTTTCATCATTCTGAATGATGAAATTGAACATTTTTTAACAACAGAGGTAAGAATAAAAGCTCTGTTCTCAAACATGGTATTAACATTTAATGTAGTTGCTTGAGGTTCTCCATCCTGGTCTTTGTTTAAAATGAAAATTATTTCATCTAAGTCTCTCCTTGGGCATAGGCTCCTGAAGGCACTGGGAATTGTGTGTGGTCACTACCACAAGGCAGCACTGGGGCTCTGCCAGTTTCCTGCTGTACCTCCAGTAGTTCCCCATGTCTTCTAGTAAGAGGACAAGGAGCTAGGAGCAAAAAAAGGCAAATATTGTGCTCTTATTTTAAAACCTAAAAGCACAGTCCCGTGGCTTTTTTTTTTTAATGTTATTTGTACAATTAACTGTCATGCAATTTGGAGCAGTGTTTTGAGGGGAAAAAGTGGTTGTTGGTTCTGTGAGGAAAAGGTGAGCATTCTAAAATGAGCATCATTCTGAACTCAGGCATTTGTACAGAGAGTTTTAGCAAAGGTCTGACGCAATCCAGGTACATTTTCAGCTCAAATTAAGTTTTGTAGAATACATGCATTATAAAAGGAATTGAAAATGGAACACTGGAAACTGTTTTGCCTCTTCATTCATTAATTTACTCAATTAGCATGTTCTCATTAGTTTTCTATAATGAGAAGGCAGTTCTCTGCTTCTGAGTGTGGTTTTATTGCTTGATTAAAACTGCAGTGGCTCACTAGGAATCTCACCAAAGTTCTTAACAGAAGTTTCTTTATAAGAGGCTGACCAGAACCCACTGTACACATTCACCCATGGGTTGGTGGATTTGGTCTCAAGGCTGGCAGCAATCAGAGCCACTGCCTCTGCTGTTACTGCTTTGCATGGGATTGATTTGCTTTCACTAGGGAATAGTAGATGGAGCTTTTCCTAGTTCAGTACAACTTCAGTGAAATGTCTGACCATCTAAATGGTTATGAAAATAAATGTCACTTTTTAAAACAAGAAAAGCCCAAGGGGAGAAATATAGAATCATCTTGTTCTGAAGGACTGATTTTTAAATTTTTTGTTTTTAAACAACTGCACATGATTATTTTAGACTTCTGGTTATTTTATTAAAAAAGAGAAGGAGGTCATAAATGAACAAATACTTTGTAGGAAAGACTGTTTTATGAGACATTAATTCACAGGACACTCCTCTACAGAAACTTTCAGTCTTTTATTTCTAAATGTAAGAAATTGAACCTAACTGAAAAATTCTACATAGCTAAATTCATGCTCAGTTTTTCTAGATTTTTGTATTTTAAAGAATGTTTTTAGATATATATATATATAACTATATATAGATATTTTTATGTGAGTTTGCTCACTTGTACCATACTTGTCTCCTCCTCTGTTTCATCCATGTGTATGTTAAAACATGGCCTGTTTTCTTGCTGAGGGACTGCTTTGTATACATGTTCTTTTTCTTTCCCAGTATATTCCTAAGGATTATGAGAAGAAACGTGTATGTGAGGGACACGGTGTATTCCGTGAAGGCAAACATCCTTTTTCCTGGCTATTTCTGGATTTGTGCTGGCTGAACTTTTAAAAGTGTCAGCAGCATTTCTGGAACAGTCTTGTCCATCAAGTTTTGTCAAAGCAGCTTTCTGTCTTCAGAGGTGAGATGTGTGGGAATGCAGCTGTTCCTGCTGGGAAGGCACAGAGGGGGTCCCACGGAGGCTGCATGCAAGGCAGAAATGGTGTTTGCTCTCTTTGGGGAAATCAGGCAGTGTTGCATAAAATGGGCAATTGTCAAATCTGAAATACAGGTTTATCATTTTGAATTCAGCTTTAAGCTCTGCCTTGAATGGACTTGTCATTTTTTCTTCAGGACTGGTGATGAAGATTGTCACTTGAGAGTGACAAGGCATGATGAAATTTGAAGAGGGGGCTTTTTAGTAGAGATATTGGGCCTGTGCTTACTTTGAGAAGTAGAGGTAAATTTTCAGTCTTTCTGTCCTAATGAGAAACAAGGAAGAGACCCTCTTCTCAAAACTTCTTGATTTTTGATTAGGATTTAGACTGAAAATCCTCATCTTTCAAAATTGTAGAAGACTACAGAATTTAAAAAACATCATCTTAGACCCATAAAGTTTTGTTGTTCAGTAGCAGTTCAGCTTTTGCTTTGTATGTGCCTATTTTAAAAATGATTGTTTGTTACAAGCAACATTTAATATGTTGGAGGTTCTTTTTTATTTCCTCTATTTATGAGGAATCTGCATCCTGCCATGGTAAGAGTGGTCAAGCTCTGGAATCCTGTAGTGAGTAAAGCTGTGCAAAATACTGGCCCCAGTTGGAATCAAAGAGAAATGAATATTTAGTTTGAAGGAACTGTGAGATCCCAGTTTTCTTGCTACTGTGTTATTATAGCAACAGACTTCCAGGACTTCCTTGGAAAGTGAGAATGGCTCAGCAAGATGTGAGGTGGACTCTCCACTGCCAGTGGAATGCTTGAGGGAAGTTCTGTCTTGATGAGTGCTATGCTATGGGTTGTTCTGAAGTCTCCTCTTAAAAGATAACAGGAAGTGCAAAATAAGGAATAAAAAGTCAGCAGAGAGAAGCAAACCCTATTTCTGGTTAAAATAGATTATCTCCCATGACCAAATTGCCTAGGTTGGCCTATTTTTGTCCTAATTTACAGAGTCCTATTTATGAGATGCATGCCCTCATTCTAGAGTTCCTTAGCTCTAAATTAAAATGCTGGGTATCAAAGGTCATTGTGTTTGTTTCCATCAGCTGCTTTACAGAGGCTGCTTGGCTTTTTGTTATACCTGCATCATGGATCCAAAATAGCATTATACAACCAAACAAAAATAAAAAAAAAAGAAACCCCCCACCTCCCCTGATGTGAAGTTATATAGGGCAATTTAGATAGGCTCTGGGTTTATACTAAGCTTCCTAGGGTAATGGAGTTTGGAGTCTCTCCTTTTCAGGTCAGACAGGATTAAAAAGAAAAAAGCTTTTGCAAAACTGCCTTTAGTACACTTAAAATAGTGGCTCACATTAGACAGAGGGATTATAAAATGTTAAAATAATTTATTCCTAGAAGATTTATTTGGTTTGCATTATAGAAAACATACAAAGTAATATCTTTATTATCTCCCAGAAAATTCTGATTATTCACTTGATTTTCTTTTCCTTCCTGTTCTGTTCTTTTCTTTACTTTAAAATATGAGCAGTACTGTTCATGCTAGGCATAAAACTATAAATTTGTGGTTACTCCTCTTTCTGGCTGCTGCTAAGGTCTGCAAACCACAGGCTGGAGTTTCTGTGTTAGAAGAGTCTTTACCGAGCTGGCTCCATGGGAGCCTCTGGCTTTGACTTCCAGGAGGTTGGCATTGTGCTGTTTGTCATCAGCCACAGGGGGTGGAAAAAGCTGCCTTGATCATTTCATTTGCTTGTGACCCTGTAATATTTAGGGAAAGGCCACTTGTTGAGTGGGATAATGAAAAGTGGGGGCAGTCTAATATAACAACTGTAGCCTAAAATGTGGTGAGGCTTCAGCGATCTAAAAAAAAGGTATAATAAACCAAGGGTCATCAGAAGCTTTTCCTCCAGGTGCTGAATTCCAGTTTTATTCTTTCAGTTCTTCCTAGGTCCTGACCCACATACAAAGCTCCTTTTACACCAACATGGAATTTAGTACTTTCTCCTCTTCAGTTGTGAGCTGGTGAAATTTGCACCAAAATCAGAGTATGGACAGCATAATACCTTTTTTTTACTTCAAAAAATTAGAAGATGTGGATAGAATGTGTTTTCTCTGTGTAGTTTCATTGCATGCAGCAGATGCCTGAAAAGATACTCCTTACATTAAAATATATAAATTTTATTTGCTTTAAGAAGAAAATAATTAATTCCCTGCTAAAACCCCCAAAATCTAGGATCACGTAGGATGATATATAAATTCAAGCTGTGACAGAAAAAGTCTCGCCAGAACATCCAAACTTTTCAGTTAATTGTGTTTTTTTCACTTTTTGAGATGGCCCTGACCTGAAAACTAGACAAACGTAGCTGCAGGGAGGACATTTCAGCTGTGTTGTCAGTAGCTTTCCACTGCAAGAGGTTTTGGCATGACAGCATCTATAATCCTTTGGATAGAAAGTGATGTTCTCCCCACCCTGCCTTTTTGAAGTGACTGTTCTAGCAGATGGGAAGATGGCAAATACAAACACTGGGTAATGGAAAACAGTGTAGACCTCTGGATTTGTAATACTCCCTTTTATGATAAAACTGCCTTGCATTAGCTTGTATTTTAATTTCTTTGAAAGAGGTTGGTTTTAATTTTTTAAAGACATTTCCAGTGCTGTTTTCTGTCGTGAAACCAACATGCCATAGAGTATTTTCAAAAGAATTTGGGAAAAACTGTTATTCCAAGTCAGTGATAACTGGATTGAAAAAGGAGTTGCATAAATTCATCTATTGATTTTCTTTTTTCCTGTGAGAAATAGATTATGGATTAGTTTTGCATTATGCATAATGTTAGAATTCCTCCTGTACATTTTTTATGAAGTTCTTGGATTTATCAATGACTGTAAGAACCTGAATTAATGGAGAAATGTTAGAAGCTGAGTGTTAAATAGGATATGTTAAGGATGTGACTGGTGTAGGTAAAGGTACTGGGATGTGAAAAAATGAGACACAAACATACTGGGACTCTGAAGCTAACACTTTATTGGCAGGTATGTTTAATATAATTTTTAATATATTCTGATATTGAATACACAAGGTCTTAAATTAGAACTGGAGGAGGTTAACGAAGGTGCCAATCCTGATTTTGATAGGCCTCCTTTCCTAGCAAAGCTCAACAAGATTTATTTGCAATTTATGCTATTTGAAGGACAGGAAAGACCCAGAGAATGGCCAGATCTGGAGCTTCTCTGGTATGGAAAATTTTTCAGCTGGGCCAGAGTGGTACCCAGCACTGGTACGATTTGCCCTTTTGCCATGAGGGAGATTCTAGTTTGGGGTGAAGATGCATGAACTGTGCAGTTACACTGACTAAATTCCCTGCTAAACCCCCCAAAATCTAGGATTTGGTGCTCACCCTGTGGGCACGGCAGAGCTTGGGGACTTCTGCCCTGGCAGTGTTTCCTGTCTCCGTGCCCAGCAGCAGCCAGGACTCCATTGCTCTCACTCTGGCAGGCAGCCAATTTTCATGCAAGGAAATCCTGTGCTTCTGAGCTTTGTTTCAAGGTCTGCTCAAACTCTCTTCATGAGATCTGCCTCCTTTGTGTGGCACTCATGGAGAGTTAATGTCACACTGTTTAGTCTTCCGTCGTGTTTCAACTCACTTGATTACTAATGTGTCAGGAATCCTAGAAAGTTCATAAAAATTGGTAGGTTCATTGCCCTTGTCATTCCTGCCCTAACCTTGGGAATAAATTAATTCCTCATCTCCCAATGTGTGGTAATGCAAAAAATGAACCTACAGTTGCTGTAACTGTAACATACATTCTGCATGTGCATTCTGTAAGGCAAAGAGGAAAGAGACAGATACCTATTGAGGTACAGTATGAACTCTCATGCTCCATTAAATGTGTCCTTCCTTGAGAATTTAAACTTTATCTGATGGTCAAAAATGTAGTTCATGTCACTTAAGTCACACTTGAGGATAATTTTCAAGAGGTGAAAACTGAAAGCTTGGGCCTAATAGGTGTCATCTGTGAAGAGGACCAAGAACTGAAAGCATTTCACACCTTGCAAAGTGAGGACCTTGATCAGTGTTTTATCTTTGCCATAAAATGTGGAAGCACTTTCTTGTATGTGAAGCCAGTTAAGCCTGAATGGGTTTGGCTTTATAAAATGAAATATGTATAGAAAAACATTATAGTGCAGTAGCAGGCACATTTGGTTGTCACCGAGATAAATATCCAGTAATGACCTCATCAAAAAAAGAAAAAACCCACATTATTTCTATGTTCACTGTAGTTTAATTTGTATCTAGAGTTTCATGCATGACATAGTTCAGCAGATGGTAGCCTGCAGGGTGAGGGAAAATTCAGTTTGACAAATTTTTCAACATAGATGCATCTCTCAATTTTAGTAGACTTCTAGAAAGGCACTTGCTTCCCAGATACTGAGTAAGGATGCACCAGTCTACCAAAGTCAACAAGGAATAAGATTTTTAGGAGTTACTGATGAGGTGCTGCCTAACGTGCAGGCAACAGTACTTTATTTGATGCATTCTTAAACTTGTAAATTTGAGCAATAGGGTGAAAAGTGCATTGTCCAGTTCCCTTCAAAAACCCCAAACGAAACACAGCCCTGCTATGTGTTCAGAAGTGAAATCCCAGCCATCCCACCTGACATCAGTGCTGCTGCCCCAAAGGATGTGGCTTCTGTTGTGCATTTGCTAACCTGAATCATGAGCACGAAATGTCTGGGCTTTGGAAAGCAGTCCTAATTCCAGCACGTTGAACTGAGTGCACTCCTCCTCTCCTGCTCAGGAGTTAAATAAAAATCTGTGTTTCAGATTCATGGAGATGACTGTGCTTGGGGCTGCTGTTTGCTGTCCCTTGGCTGAGTGGCACTAAGCTGGCAGAGCATTTACTCTGCCAGGAATACAAACAGCTCTGGGCCAGTTTAGCATCTCAAAGGGGCTGAGGGGGCAGCAGCAGGGATTGCCTGCAGGGGTGTGGAACCAGGAGTGGGAAGGACACTTTTGGCAGTAATTTACCACCGGACCTTCTCAGCTGCAATGTGCAGCAGTGACCTCAGCAGAGGGGCTGTGACGGGATGTGATTTGTAGGGAAAGGAGTGCGAGTCTGATTGCATTGTTTGCAATTCCTTGTTCATGTCTGGGTTTGGTTGTATTGCTGAGAGTAGCTGTGTTTTCTAGTTGCATTCAATTCTAGGTTCTGTTGGTTGCCTGAAGAGTCTCAGGGAATTAATTCTTTTTAAAAATGCTCTGCTGGAAATGTAGAAGAAATAACAGAAATGTTTTATGTAGGTGCTTTCAAGACAATTACACAAGTTAATAAAACTTCCTTGCCTTCATTAGTCTGCACAGTTTCATGTGCTTTTTTGTATGTTAACACTATGAGAGAGAGAGCTTTTTATTTGTGAGATTTTATGCCAGAAAGTTAAATAAGCAAAATCATTATCTCCTTTCTTGACTTCTGATGAGGATTTTTGGTGCTGGTTAAAATGATACTGCTTCTAAAGAACTGCAAAATGACCTTTGTGTTTCTTCTGGCTTTGGTGTCATCCAGTTTAATCTGCAGACCTATTTAGTATTTATCATTAGCGGTGTTTGGCTTCATTTCTCTCATCTTCCTGACATCAGCTTAAATATTTGAGATGAGAAATAACTATATAAGCATGTTTTCTGTTGGAGAAGTAAATTTAAACTCTGAGGTACTCATCCATGTCACTACAAAACTGCTAAAGCCTGTATAGGTGAGGAAGATAATCTGGCAATGTATAGGGGGAAAAAAATCATTCCTATTACTCTGAATATGACAGGATGGTCTTAAGACAAGTTAGCAGTTTTTCTGGTTATTGCTTGAAAACTGTTTATGCCATCACTGCATTACTCAGAAATTAATTTATCTTGGAAATTCTAAATTGTCTTCAGCTGAAGTAGATTGTAAAAATAGTGAGTGATCTTCCAACATCCTTTTCCCCCTCTTCTCCATCTGTTTACTGCATGTCATGTGATGAAGAATAGGTTATAATATATTTTTTAGATAATGTCCTTTTGCTTAGGACTGCTGTTCAGTTAAACATAGTTAATCATAAAATTCCATTTAAATTTCCAAAGGAAAACTATCTTCTGTTTAGCTGGAGGATGAACTCTACCAGTTCCTTTGAGGTGGCTTATTTGGTACTCAAGAATATTTACTACTGCCATGAGACACTGATACATTGCTGGAAACCCCTGGAGGTAATGAGTCTGTGATGAGGTGATTCAATGGAGTGTTACTCATCTCACTGAAAAGACTCTCTCTTGGATATATGGTTTGACCATGGACCCAGTGCCTCTAGGGGTAAGCAGGATCTGAAAGCTCTCATGAGGCACACAGACAGCAGTGGTTTTAATTTAAATATAGGGGAGACCCACTGAACTGTTTCAGGGAAGGTTTTTTGTCTTTGCAGGGAGAAAACAAACTTAGGAAAACCACTTACTCATTAGCCATAGTATGTTGCTCTACAAGTGGGTGTAAGGAGAGTTACGATGACGGGAAACAAACATTGTGTTTCACAGAAAATATTTCAGGTTCTTTTAGAAGTCCTTCCTGCTCGTTTCTTTAGAAATCTAGGACTGACTTATCTTATTGTGTGTGTATATTGGACGAGTTTCTTCCAGGATGTGTTGGCTCATTTCCTTGAGTACTTCTAAATTTTCTGAATTTTTTTCAGTCACAACAGATAGCTCAAAAGGCTTTAAGGAAATGAGTCAACCTCCTGAAATAAATTGCTTACTGAATAGAGGATACTGTGTTTGACATCACAGATGCCCTTGATAGTTCTGTGGATACTAATTAACAGATAGTCTCTGAAAATCTGTTAGATGTGCTCCACATTCCAGAAGGATTTGGGAGACAAGTATCTCCAGTAAGCACTTGAGCTTTCCTGTTAGGAATGTGGGGCATACTTCTGGACTGACAGGTATTGGTGTGAGAGGGGGAGATGGGGAGGTGACAGGCAGGCTCTCTAATGCAATATTAAGGACATGCATGAACTTAAGTGTAAACCAGTAGGAGTAATGTAAAGATGCTGAGCTGAGGACTACCAAGCTTTCCTAAAACAGCACTGATATCTGAAGGTTGCATAAGCCAAGTGCTTTGGTCCTTATTTCATTACTCACAAGTAATTTACATTCTGGCTCCAGGAGCCCTTGCTGTGAGTGTCCTGAGTGTCCTGTGGGTGCCCAGAGCAGGTGAGGCTGTTCTGTGAGGAAAGGCCCACTGCTGGCCACACTCCCTCTGGGTTGCAGGAGTCCCAGCAGGGAGTTTCCCTGCTTGAGGCTCTGCTGAGTCACTGTGCTGGCAGCTGACTGCAGTCCTGTGTAGGTAGATTAAAAATAAGTAAGAGGACACCATTTTAGTAACATATCTGTCTTATCCAGTAGGTAGGCAAAGGCTTTGAGATTTTCTTTGCTTCCCAAGAATTACTCAGCAACTCAGAGACAGAGACGAGAAAGCCAGCACCAAACACTGTGATCTGGGACTTCTCTCTGATGAGCCAAACTAAAAGCAGAACCAGATGGTCCTTAATATTTAAAGTTTGACATCTGGATCTGGATCTGAACTTTGAACTCTGAGGCTGCAAGTAATGAGCCAGCTTGCCCTGCTTGGGTGCATTACACAGAAAGTCCCTGATGCAGGCAATAAATACCACGTCTCTAAAGAGAGATGACGTGAATCTCCAGGCAGGTGACGTGCACCGCCAGACACTCGAGGGAAATCTGAACACATGCACAGCACAGGAGAGAGGAGAAAGTGTGGAACAGCTGCAAAGGAGCTCACCTGTCGGTGTGTGAAGTGTCTCAAAACAGTGAGAGTTGCATAAAAGTAGGTACACAATACAAATCCAGCTGCAGTGGAGGGAGACAGAATAAGGTGCAGGGCTCTGTCTCTGATTTTGGGGTTGTTGTCAGTTGCCTGTAATTTGCAATCGTGAACAATTAATCTGCTACATTTCTCTTGCTGGGGCATAAGTATTGGCCATGGTAGTTTGATACTGTGACCTGTAGACTTTTTAATAGGACCTTTAGGAGTGAAGTAGCAGTGTGTGTGAGGAGTTGCAGCTGCAGGTGCCACAGCAGTTCTGTCCTGGCATTTAGTGCAGCTGAAATCTTTTCTGAAGGAAGAGCATGAGTCTTTCTTATTTATGAAAAAAACTAAGAGAAAAGAGTGAAATGTGAAGGGGGTGCTGGAAACCACAAATTAATAACTCCAAAAAACAACTGTGGTTTATGGGCAGTTGTAAAGCAATCCCACTTCACTGTGGTGAGGATTTAGGATATCAATGACTTTTTCTCCTCCAGTTTTTGTAATACTTCTATGTGGTATGTCTTCTACACTTTATCTCCAGCTACTTACAACTATTTCCAGCCCTCTGTGCTTTCAAGTACTTAATTTTGTAGTTAATATTTTGGTTAGTAATTCCCAGTTCTTGAGGAGGTGGCAGGGTTGGACCCCTTGACCTCATGGGCAGGGAATGGGTGCTGCCTTCCTCTTAGCAAGAGCAGGCCAAGGGACAGAATAGTCATGGTTTTCTAAAAAAGAAAAGCAAAAGCATTGCATCAATAGAAGCATCCCCATTGAAGAACCTGAAGAAATTATTGATTGATTTGGCAAGAATGCAGGAAAGAAAAACAATGCTTGACACAAGATTGACTTGCAGGCCAGTGTACCTACCTGTTTGCAGCTCCAGCTTGAGCATAGGGGATGGTATCCCAAGTGTGGTAGAGAAAATCAGCAAAAATAGGTGGCTACAACCACCAGGACAAACTCCTGGCACGTTTTGACAAAATAGGTTTGGTGGTCTCAGCAAAGAACCCATAAAAATCTTCTGAATGTCTGTCAAACCAACAAGCCCCAGGCTTCAGGCCAAGGGAACCTGAATCAGGTCAGGGACAGTGCAAACATGCAGGCACTGAGACAGCAGTGAACACATTATATTTCCTCCATCTGTATACCTAGCAAAAATAGCATCTTTGAAAGTGTATGTGCAAATTTGGAATGTGCTCTGCTCCTGTTCTATTCCTGGGTTATCCTGTGTCTGCTTGAAGATTAATTCAATGTATAAGCATGCTATACTGTTTGGTGGACAGGACTGAGGAAAACATGATGTACTTGTGTAAAGTGAACTGGGTCAGACTTCAGTCATGTGCTCATCCAAAAAAAAACCTGTTCTCCTGTTGTCTCCAGTGTCTCCCTAACTGTGCTGTCAAATTCTGCTAGAGCCAGACCCCGAATGGGACAGTCTGTGTTTGCAAGTAATCAATGGCACACAATATCAAATTATGGGAAAATGCAGAAACTGAAGCTTGGCTGAAAATTATGTCCCAGGGACTTGATTCACAAATATTAGCAAAGTTTACAGCTCACTCTACAAACTCGTGGCTAGTTAGGTGAGATATAACCAATCTGAATGGATTTTTTGTTTGTTTGTTTGCAGTTTTATACACTTGTTAAACCATAGAGATCTTTTTTGTTGTTTTTGTATATTGCTTGCCCACTTCTTGGATTTACATTACCACATTGAGTAGTTCTGGCTGTGCTCACTGGAACAATATATGTCTTTGGAAATGTTTGGAATCTTTTATTTCAGGTGCAGTATTAGTAGGAAATGCTTAGAAAAGATATTTGCTTTGTAGAGGTTTGTTTGACTTCATAATGAACTCAGATTCTTGGATCATTTATTCTTTTTGTTAGTCACTTTTACATTTGGGTTAAATTACTGAGACATTGAAGCATGACAAAAGGATATTGTCTAAATATAAGTATTTTTCTGTATTCCAAACCAGGAATCCCCCTGACTTTCTAACAAATTCCCTAAGAAACCTATTACTGTCAAATGACAACAATAGACTAGTTTGCATTCCTGCTTAAACAGCTCATAATATTGAAGATAAACCTAAAAACAACAGCTGCTAAGGGAATATTAAATCCCACAAGATCCTTAAGAGATGTGTGCTGCAGAGACACAGAATAGAATATTCTTTGACAAGTTTCAGAAACTAGAAGGATTTCTAAAAGGCAGTGAGTAATTGCTTGAAACTGACAAAGACTTTTTTTTCCCCCCAAAAAAGAGATATTTTTTGGGAATGGACTCAAACACTGAAAGTGAAATGCTAGCTGAAATTGTGGCTGTCAAAAGGCTGGAACAGACTATGAAGAATATTGATCAATGTCAGAAACTAAGCAATAATCAAGTGCAATCAAGAGTGAAGCTGTGGAATCCAGAGGCAGTCATTTCTCTCCTTTCAGTGATGAGTCAGTTCTCTCCACCCAGTGCTGAAGGATGGCACTTTGCTGAAACTTCAGAGATATCCTTGCCATCATAATAGGTCCAGGCTTGAAACCATCAACCATTTGAGAATGCAAAACCCAGACTGACCTCCTGGATCCCTAGATGTCAGCTGTTGTATGTAGGAAAACTCTTTTTTCTGTGTATTTGATCTGCTCTGTGGGTGTACTGCTTCTAGTTTTAGCCCTTATCCCTAGCAATAAATAGCACTTCCACCCTCCACCTCCCCAAAAAAAGAGAAATAAGCCAATTTAAACACCAAGTAAAACAAGGGCTGAAAATGCAAAAGTGATTGAGGGTTAAATGAACCTCCACAGGACTCTTGGGGAGTGTGTTGGGCACATACTTTGCTCTTTGCTGGTTCATTACAGGAAAGAAAAGAGAACTGTGGGGAAAGCTGAAGGTGGGACTTGGTATCAAAAGCAAAATGAGAACACCCAGCTAGCTGGCTATAAAAGTAGCTGATGGATCACTGTGTGCAAAGGCTAGGTCAGCTTTTTGGGTGATGCTAGCTCTGTAATTCAAAATGGTTTTTGCTCAGAGTTTAACACCCTTGCTAATGATCAATTAATTATTTTTTAAAAATTTCTTACAGAAAACTTTCAGTAATTCTGATAGAAGTTTTCATGGGCAAAAGCTTCTTGTTAGAACTGCTGAGGGGTGTACATATGTGGGCAGTTAAAACACTTAATTTGCTTTTGTGGTTACAGTCATTCTCCTTCATGGCCATGAGCAGAACAAACCATCTGGCAAGGGAGCACCTCCTTCCCATCACACATCTGAGAGCTTCCCACAAATGAGATTTCAGCTCATTAGGATACTTTATGCCCTTACAGGGATTTGAAAAGAAATACATACCTTTAATCTCTTGTGCTTTCATCTGAGTGGCATGTTTTTGTTCAGTTCTAGAAAAGAAATATATTTACTGAATTTAGCCTTTTGATTGCATATATGCATTAAAGATTTTTTTTCTGCAATTGATTCAGAATTATTATATATACCTAATGTATCTAATTATATATCTATTTTTATAGGTAAAGGTGATGAAGTTACTTTTGGGGTGTAGCTGCTTATGGTTGGTTGGTGTTTGGATCTCCAAAGCACCTGGAAGGTCTTGTTGGTCAAGATGTTGGATGTAGAGAAGTGATTGATCTGAAGTGACTGAGCTCATCCTTTGAGCTCTATCAATATTTTCTAGTATTTGTAAAATGTAAATATTTCTGCCAGTAATAGGTCTGTTAGAATATGAATGGGAAAAGAGCATATCAGGTAAATAATGCACCAGTGAATTCAGGTCAGTTTTTGTAGAAGATAATTGCAGAAATGGAGGGATTTGTGTCACTTGAGTAAGTTAGAATGAGGTTTTAAAATTATTGCTGTGGTGAGTAACTAGCTCTGGCCTTTCACCAATTTTTAGGATCATCTGTCAGGTGAGTTTTTTGAATTGATATATTTATTAACCTAAATGCCATGTAACCTAAATTATAGATTCTTATAATTTATCATCAGCTCACTTTTAGGACCAGAGGACAATAAGTGGAAATAAGCACAGTATTTGCCAAAAAGCATTTGCAAAATACATGTGAATTTACAAAGTACTCATGTGTCATCATCAAATTGTAGGGCAGGGGAAACAGGATGGCTGCTAATAATTAGATGTGGAATGGGTCCTGTTAATTAGGGCAAGAAGTTGTGTAGTTTATTACACAAGTAGTAACAGATTTGATACTTCCCTTAGCTACTTCTTAGGGCACCCATCTTACCACTGGCTGGATTTTAGGTAATGTACCATTACTACTGGAAGACCTGTATAAAATAGGGTAATTTCTTCTGATGTATAAAAAGCTGGAGGAAAAAGGAAAAGGGAGCAGAAGGATGAGCAAAAAAGGAAAGCAGGAAACTAGACAATGTTCTGTACAAACCTACGGATCAATAATAGCAAATATGCTTGCAGTGAATTTTTCTCTGTTTCATGGGTAACCAACATGAGGCATATTGCAAAATGCTGCCTGGAAATAAAGGTGAGTACTCAAGCCAAATGCTTTGGTAATAGACAGTTGCCAAGTACTTGTTTCCTATCTGATTTTAAAATTTCATAAATAGAAATAGAAAAAATGACTCTTGGCAATGGTTTCAAAATATGGATTTAAAATAATATGTGTATGTTTTTGAAATCTTTTCTAGCCTGTTATACTTTTCCTACATGTGCATTGCAGTGACATGTATGGTGCTTAAAGGGCAGATGTACATTTCATAATGATTCAAAATGGTGTTTGGTTTTTAGATTTGCAAACAACAACAAAAAAGTAAAAATAGAACACAGTCATCGGTTCTATTTTAAGTCCTCTCAGTTATGGCAGTTGTGTTTGCTGACAGTTCCACAAGAAAAGCCTCTTTTTGAGGTATAAGTGATTTACAGAAGATCTACATGCAGAATAAAGTGCACTTAAGGTTAGTTTATGAGCTAATAATGGCTCTCAAATGAGCCCACACTTTACTGAAATTAAACCCCGAAGAGATCATTACATCATTCAATATAATCTACTGTGTATTACAGGCCACTCAGTGTTGTCCAAATTTCACCTGTCCTGGATATTCCCACTCTCAGAAGATGAAAATGTGGCTATTGCCAGAGAGCAGCAGCAGACTGAATGGGAATAATGTTCTGACTGCAGAGCAGGAATCGCTCCAAGTACATTTTGAGGCTGAGAAGGAGGGAAGAGGGATGGCCATAACACATGGCCTTTCCTGAAGTGGTTTCCACTGTTTCTACTTGAGAAATGTTTGAGCAGAAAAAAACAAACACCAAGCAAACTACCAGTTTCTCTGTGACCTTTCTGCACGGGGTGTCTGCATACATGACCAGATGTTTGCTTGTTAATGAAGAAACCATTATGAAGGCCGTAGAATAAATGACCCCACACTTTTTCTGCTGCCTGGGGGATTACATGTGATGTGTATCAAGCCAGCCACAGCAGAGAAAGCCCTCTCTGTAAGTGCAGCTGTGCTAGTAGCAAAACTGTGCCTTTGTTGGTAATGTTTATTTACCAACAGAATTTCCCAGGGGCAGGATAGGCTATGTAGACAAGAGCACAGCTTTGCTGGTATCACATCTTCCACAGCAGGAATACTTTGTTATGTTTTTGAGTTCTTCTGGCAAAGATTTGTGATGGGAATGTGGTCACAGATAAAAGTGCATGCCCTTTATCCTTGGAAGCTGCAATCCTCTTCTTGCGTGCGGCTAAAGCAAGCTCAGCAGCTCGTGTGCTGCCAGCAAACAAGTGCTTATCTGACACCATATAAGGCTGTGGCTGAGAAGGAAAACTATGAAAAACATTCCACAATAAACTTAGACTAGCAGATTTAATGTGGCACAGAAAAGCTTAGATACAGATATTTTGTTTGCTTTTTTACTTTAGCTCTTAAAGCTAAACATTTGTCCCCACAACATTTACCCCCACAATAACCTTTTAATGTTAATTAGGAAAAAAATGGCTTGTGTTTCTAGATACTCTAAACAGTCCTGTGCCAGAATAACAGGATTATAGGATATTGGTGCACACAGGGTTTGTTGTTGTGCAGTTTGATTTTGTTTTTTTCTCCCTTGGACTTGCTACTGTTAAAAGCAAGAGAAACACCTTTAGGATACAGGAATGTGGGAGTGTCAGGATGTGTTTTGGGACATGGTGGGGAACAGGATATAACAGTGAGGAGCATATTGAGAAGGAATTATGGTTGTGAAGATAAGTTTACCTGAGTTTTAACAAGATGTGAGATGCAGTGAAGTACTTAAAAAAAAAAGAAATGATGCTACAGGAGAGAGACAGGCTTCTCTTTTCCTTAGTGTATTGCTTGCATCTTTGCTGTCCTTGTATCCTCTGATCTTTATAATGCAATAGTCTGCTAAATTATTGTAGTGCCTTAGAATATAGGTATAGTCCAACTTTGGTAGCCATTGGTGGCTTAAATCTGAATTTCCAAACTGTTCCCTGCCTGGTGGCCACTGCTTTTGGCAGTCTCCCTCTTCTGCAGACATCACTTACCCCAAATCACCAGCAGCTGAGATGATTGTGAGTTGACATGAGGTGGTGCAGTTTTTGCCTCAGCTGTGCTGCTTCCTTCAGGAAGAGGTTGAAGACACCCCCTCTTCCATATTTCCCCCCACATACAGCTAGCTGGACCTAAAGAATTAAATGGTGGGTGATTTATTAGCATTTTGCAAGGATGCAACACCATTCAGCATCTAATAGTCTTTATGTCTAAGGGTGTGCAGTACCATCTGTCAGAGTTCATTCAGTGTTGTTCTCTAGCTTAATTTTTGGTCTAAAATGTATGCCTTTCCTGTAGTAGCCAGCCTTTAGTAGTGCAGTGCAGGAATAGCCAAGCATTGTGTACATGGGCTGTGCAGGATGTGGTTTCCAGGTGAGCCAGGTCAGCTGGCAGGTGGCTCACAATGCACAGCACTTGTTCCATGGGGCTGGCACATGTGTGAAACCTGAACTGTGGGTGGGAGTGAAGTGCACATCGGTTATGAAGAAGGATTAGTAAGATTTTCAGGAAAGAGGTTAAGCTTGAGGTCATTTCCTTCCTCTTGTTACGCTTTTGAATTTCTGCCAGTGAGATGGGTGAAAGGATTTATTTTTGTCTTTGAATGCTTTGAATTTCAATGATGCCTTTACTTGGAATACAGAGAAGTGGAATTCCACTTTATTCCTGCTATTGTACTGTCATATGTCTGAAAAAATGACTTGTATATTTTTTTCAGTATCTTTGTCTTGCATTCTAGTTAACTAATCCTTTGAGCTGCTGCTGTGCCTTGAAATACCACATTGTGTGTGGGCATATGGAGATGCTCTGATCCCCATGCTGAAGTGTTAGTGTACATAAAGGAAGAAAAAAAAATGTAGTGGTACAATTCTTCGAAAAGAAGGAAATGGCCAGTGTCAGAATATAGGCTGTGTATGAAAATGAGAGCAAGGATTTTCCCACCCTATTAAGTTTCAGTAGCAAAAAGGTTTCATGGTTTAGTGTTTGAATGGAGTGTATGGAATGGTTTCTGTGCTCTGCTTCTGCAGCTGAAGTACGAGTGAGAGAAGTTGATGTTATTCCTGGCCATCCTGTCAGTCACAACTAGAAAAATTAATAATAGCTCTTTCTGTGTAAAGCAATAGAGTGCAGTAAAAGGCAGCAACATATTAATCAATGCAGTGAGTCATGGGGGGCACACGAGGGAATGCAAGTGGAGTCTTTCTGCTTCTTGCCCACAGCTCAGGGGCAATCAGTGGAGGTACATGAACCTTAAATTTGGTTGTGCAACAGGAAAAACTGCTGCTGTGCAGTGAGGAACAAACACCTCTCTGCTTTTTTGACCATGGATCATGATACTAATTATCTGATCATAGATGAGGATGATCCTTCACTGCTAATATAGCCAGGACCGTGCCACCAGAAGGCCAAAATCTGTGTCCAGGCTGGAGTTCAGAATGTTGCCCAGTGCATGATTACCTTCAGGAAGAGTTGCAACAGCAGCTTCTCTCCTGTGTGAGGCTGTAAGAGCATCTGTTGTACCTTTTTCTGCCTCTTTTCTGCTCTTGCTTTTCCCAACTGAAGATTTGTGTATTCCATTGTATTCCATTACTCGTATTCCATTACTTTCCAAGATTTTTCCAAAGGGACCTGAAGAGTACAGAGAACTGTGATAGTAGGATCTTGTAGCTGCTTAGGGAGCTTCTAAGACTGTCCAAGAATTTTGTTCTCAACTTTTTATGTGGTTGCTCTGCTGGTATTCGGGGGAGAAATGTTTCCAGCCATTTACTTTGCAGCAGTGTGTTAGATTTCTCTTACACACAGTATTCCATTCTGATGTTCTTTCCCCTTCTGTCCTTTGAAGATACAATTCCTAGAGGTGCTCATGCAAGCACAAAGCAATACATTAACTTTCATCTCTTCCTTAGCAAAGAATCCATCCTAATTTCTTTGCCTGGAAGTGCTTTTTGAAAAATTTTCAAGCTGGGTAAGAACAGATACTCCTGTAAGAGGTGGAAGGGTTTTTTTAACTGTTATTTTAAAAAATCTGAGTATTACTAGGAGAACCAAGATTTGCTTTGAGAGCCTGAACCTACAGCTTCACAAGTGTGCAATTTCATGAAATGTGTGCTGTTGTGAAAGATTTGATCTCAGACCACGGACCAGATTGTGGATTCCTTTAGGTACCCTTTTTGTTCTTGAGTGGTAGGACTGCTTTGGCACGATTTGGGTCCTTGCCACAGGCTGAAGGAGTTTTAGGTCAGCTGCAGTCATAGTTCCACCAGGAGGCCATTGAGGAATCAGAGCATCTGGGGGAATAGAGGCTTGTGCAAGCCCCAGCCCTGAGGTGGCGTTTCCCACCCTGAAAGAGGAGAGGCAGCAGTGGAAGCTCTCTGCCACCTGCGTATCCTCCTGTGCAGAGTTATCCTGGGTTTAAGGCAGCTCCACCCCAGCCAGACGTCATGGAGCAGTCCCCTCTTCCCTGAAATAACTGGATCTGTGGGGAAGTCATGCGGGAGAGTGAAATACTGTGTAAACAAAAGCCAGCCCTCCCAGCGAGCTCCCGCGGTGCGCGTTGCTGCGGCCGCCTTGCCGTCATTTCTAGGATCTAAGGATCCTCCTGTTTACATCAGCCCGCCTGGCCTTCGGGGCTGTGGCCACGCTGGAGAATCCTCCCATGGACAAGGCAAGGAAGGAAGTGGAGGGAGGAGTGGAGATGGGGCTTCGGCATCCTGTGCCCTTCGCAGGGGAGTGGCTGCAAATAGCTGAGCTTGAAGGACGTGATTCCTTACGTGTTTTAGCACGGGCTGTTTGAACCCAGAGAAACCCCTGAGTAGAGGAGAAGAGGCAGACGATGATGTGCGACTGCTCCAAACTGCCGTGGAGTTTGAGAACATCCTTCTGAAAGCCTTTCCTTCGAATGACAGGAGGGAGGGAGAGGACAGACGTGCCTCGTGGAGCTGAGATTATGCAACAGGGCTAACACAGAGCTAAAGCCTACAGACTTGAGCTGCACGGGCTGGGTCCAGAAGGCAACTTCTGGAGAAAACGCTGATTGTGATTGGGAACGAGGATGCTGTTTTCAATATCCATCCTGTAAAACATTACTGGCTTTTATTCTTCAGGGTTTTTTTTGATTGGGCTCTGATGAAGGAATGCAGTTTAGGGTCCCCAGGCATCCTTTGGAATGGCAAGGTAAGGCTAGAAGGTACAACTAAGTGTTGATCTTTAATTTCAGCAATCTTTCATGAGAAATATTTTGGTTCCACCAGGTAACCTGTGTTCACAGGCTGCAATGGAGAATTCTGAAAATCAGAGAAACAAGCTCTGGCTTAGTGGATTAATATTTGTATGGTACTGATACTAGTGTATTTAAATGGATTGACATAATGTGATTTATTATAGTAATTGTTCGCAGTAGAAACTCTGCCTTGAACCTGTTAATTTACTTACTGACCTTCTAGAAAAGGAGCAAGGCCTCAGGTGATAAAATTAATCTTCTCTTTAGAATGTGTCCTGATACAGTTTTCAGTTGCTTTTAAACATGTTTTGCATATAAGGAAGAAATTTATTTCGTTCATTAGATCAGTAAACACTGTGCTACTTCTTATAGGTCACTCATGGATTTTTATTTCTAGTATTTCTAGAATTAAAATTATTAGAGGTTGCCAAAGTAAAAACATTGCACAAGAGTTAGTGTTGCAGACTTTCACAGTCATTTGCCCAAAATCCACTGTACATATTCTTTGGAATGTTCTTGTTAGTCATAGTTACATTTTGGTGACAGTCTGTTTTACTGCTTACAAGTCTGTGCTCACACTGTAAAGCAGAGTGCAGTTGCTGGCATTGAGATAGAGGTTTTTGGAAGTAATGCAGTAAAATTCATGTAAATTAGTTTTTTGTTTTACACTGGAGATGCCATCCTAGAGATCTCCTGATGATTGGCTCAAAATCAAGTTCAGCAATATTCTCCGATGCAGATTAAGCACAAACCTGTTACTTTGAAAGACTCAGTGAAACGATGGAGTAAAATAGGCAGGGGAGGACCCTGCTTTGTAGCATGTTTGTGAGAGGAGCTGATGGCAGATCCACAGATCTCAGCCTGAGACAAAACCAGACGTAGCCTTGCTGTTCACCAGCTTCCAGCTCCGTGAATCCACACTGTAAGGGAACACCTGGCAAGAGAAATAAATGAGAATGATACTTTAAAAGCTTAGTACCAACTCCTCTTAATAACTTAATGCATTGCACACACCATCTTCAGTGCCCCAAATTTATTGAAATGAACCTAAAATGTGAAAGAAGTCAGCATTCTGACCATATGAATTTAATTTAAAAGTTGAAATTGAAACTGAACAATAGAAACATTTCAAAAGATTTGGCGTAAAGCATCTTCCAGAAAGGAACGAAAAATCAAAGATTGGGATGTAAATCCCAAATGAGGATAAGAGAATTATGCAGGGATGCAATGGTGTTACCAACATGATTGATCTTTTCTGAGCTAAGCTGCATGGATTTCTGAAGAGCTGTGAGTTAGTGTACCCATATACGGTAGTGAAAGATGGAAATTTTTAAGTTGCATATAATTAAAGCTGACAACCAGAATCTATTAACATTACCTTTGCTCTGGTGTGATCATCTTTATAAATGTGGTAGAGTAAAGAGATCATAATGCAAAAGTGTGAACCTCTTAGATTGCTTTAGTGCCCTTTGCTTATTGCACAGGAAAACATTTAAATCAGCGATGTTTCCACACCAGGAATTTGTGACTTGTATAATGTTTTGGTATTTTGAAGAATAAAAATAATTTGTATTGATGGAAGCAACCCTTTTTTCACAAAACCTATCACAGAAACTGGGACCAGAAGATGAGTGGTGGTTTGCATGTGACTGGTTTGTGCACTGGGATCATAAAACCTGTTTCAGATAATTAATCAATAGCAGTTCCCCTTTATCTGTCTTATTAAAGATTATATTTATTTATTTGTTGCTTTAAACTCTGCAAGATGGCTCTGTGAGGTGACAGATTTCAGGTGGTTTATCCTTTTATCCTAAGTCAGGAATAGTGAAAGATATCAGACAAAGAGAACAAAATGTGAACTCCTCAGAAGCCTCCTGACCCCTGATGTCAGTCACTGGCTTAGCGTGGCTTCCAACACTCCCCAACACCCTCGTGCAAAACTGGGAGTAGCAGGTGATGAAACAGATGATTGTGCAGCCAGACAGGCTGGAGATGTGGGCAGACAGGAGTAATTCCTGACATTGGGACATGCTGGAGGCCGACTGTCTGCAAATCAGCTTTGCAGAAAAAGACCTGGAGGTCTTGGAGGACAAACTGAGGACCAGCCAGCCATGTGCCAGTGCAACTTTTTTCAGTGCCAGGAAAGAAAGAAAACATTGTTACATTAACTGTAATTTCAAGGAGCATTACTCAGAGTGAAGTTCCACACAGTGATACTTTTATTATTAGTCACTTTTTGTTGTAGAGCCCAGTATCTCATATACTCTGATTTGTACAGGGATTGCAGCTCTGAGAAGTTATGTTCTGTGTTATTTTATGTCTAAGAATTACTGAAGATAGAGAGAAACGGTGCATCTTGCATTGTTTTATTTCTTTCAGAAGTGTAGCCTCACTGGAAAAGATACTGATGCAGTAAGAGTATTTTGATGCATATTTTATGTTCTGGGAAGGGATATTTATATCTACTCTTTGGCCCAGATTCTGGAACAGCCACCAGTTTCACAAACAGCAACAATTATATGCTAAAAGGAGAATAGAACTGCTTAGAATTGAAGTTCTCTATGGAATATATATATATGGAGAGAGGGGGAGAGTGTGCATGTATACACACATACACACTATGTATGTTTGGGGGAAGAGGAGAAATGAGACAGTGTCAATTCTGACGTTGCTCTTTGGGCTCCTGAACACTTCCTTTTTTTTTTTTTTTTTTTAATATTTTTTTTATTTTTTTTGAATTTAGTGTTTTTTTCATTCA
>VZRX01024163.1:0-10129 GCA_013398075.1 Notiomystis cincta | reverse complement strand
TTTTTTTTTTTTGTCAATATTTTTATCATTATTGTGTAATTCAGTGTTTTCATACTACACATTTTTTTTTCCTGTACAGTTTTTCATTTTAAAATCCATTAACTGATGTTTGAAGTTATTTTTCCATATGCATTAGTAATGCTATTTTCCCCTATGTGAATAACATCATAAAAGTAGAAAAAACCCCATCTGTTTCAGAAGAAAGTAAAAGCTGACCAAAATAAATTCTGTAATTTGAGTTGATTGCTGATAGGCAGTGGTCTGTTAGCATTTTCCATCCCTCTGTCTCCACCACCTTCTGTTGCAATGGCAGCATGCCTGTGGGCAGAGTATCAATGATTTTGTCTTCATTGCTGCAAAGGAATCTGTTCCTTCATGAAAGGGCAGATACCCCAGGCACTTCCATAAAAGTGGGATTTTAATAAATAAAGTGAAAGGAAGCATTCTGCATTCTGGTAACTTCCAGCTCAGAATTCAAGACTCAGTTCACAGAGGACCTTTCTGAAGCTCTCTAATACCCCTGTAAAAAGTTGCCATTGATTTTGCTTTGTGACTGATATAAAAAACCAAAGAACAATTGCTTGTGCCTTATTGTTGGAAATCTCACCAGCAAAGTCATATTTCATTGCTTCAGGCTTCATTCATTTGTTGAACAAGATAAGAATAAAAAAACTCATGCTTGTGGTTATAATATACCAAATATCCATCCTTCTTAGAATCGTGAACAGACTCTTCTCCAATTGCTTAAATACAGAAATTCAGAACTAGAGCATGTTAGGTGAGATGTTTACTGTCAGGAATACATCTTCATTTACCTAAATGACATGAGAATGCTGAATAGTTTAAAACTCTCTGTTTCAGATAACTGGAATTTTAAAGGATCTGGTTGCTTTTGGTAGTGATGTTTTGGATAAGCAATTTAGGATGGTGGATCATAACAGTCACTAGTGTAGTGTTGCTGGAAGTTAAGCTGTATCTCATGGCTTCCCAGTGTCCTGTATGAAAGAAAACAGCAGGGCCTTGGGATAGGAAGGCACAATAAAAAAGTAAATAAATTCATTAACAGCATATTCTTATTGTTAACATGTCATTGCAAAAACATAGCGATTTTTTATAGGGCCCATGGGATGATTTACAGGCTGTATATTCAGTGTTCCTCTTTATATGGCTTTGGAAAAAAATAAAAACAACAAAACATGGGTGAGATACAGCTTTGTTTACTCTGAAAGTCTTTTACTGTAATGAAGAGTAAATATGTGCAGTTTAAGATTTTATTGCCCATGTGCCTGACCTCCTGGTGAATGCAGCCTGTGTCCTATCATGTTGCTTCTGCACGAGAAGTTAAGTCTCAGGGCATTACAAGCTGAGGATCACAGGTGTTAGGAGAACCCTCCTGTCCCTTCTCCTTGTCATTGAGATAATTATGAAACTCTCCTGAACTTGTCATGATACTGAGGTGAGACTGCAGCTTTCTAAAACTTCTCAAAGTCACCCATGGCCGGAGGCATAAAAGTGTCAGTAGCTTGCCATGGCTACTTCTTGATTCTCCAGAGCTCTTGGTTTTGGGCAGTGTGCAAGTTCTCTCGAGCAACCACAGAGGTCCAGCACGTGCCTGGTAATGCTCTGTGTGTCAGTTTGCTGGGATGGGAGGTGCAGACTGCAGTGACCACGATTCAGCGGCGTTACTCTGTGTGCGCTGAGATGAGCAGTCAGAGTGAAAAGGAGAAGCTTTAGTGTGAGTTTATATTTTTAAGATAAAAGTATGAAAGCTGCGTTATTTATTATTCTTTCCTAAACAGTATATGGATATCTAAAATGTAGGTGACAGTTCTGTAATCTTATGTGGGAGTTCCTACCAAAGCACAAAGGAATGTGCTTGAGTGGATATGAGCTTCATGAACAAAGGCACAGTAGACTAGGTCCTTAGTGAAGTCTTTTTTAAACTGTAGAATGCACTCAAAGTTATATAGTAAAAGAGGATTTTTTTTTAAAGTAAGATTAAAGAATATGCAGTATCAGTGGAAAGAGTTAGGGTGTTGCATTTGACGTCATAGCTGTAGTTCTTGTCTAGTCTAGTTAAGAAACAGCCACCAAAATGCACTGGTAAAATGTCAGAATACATACTTCTAAAGAACTTCCTGTACAGAAGAGTTGGATTTATGTCAGCTTTGTCTGTGTCATCAGAACTAACCTTTACGCCCTTCCAAAGAGCTTCTTGCTCTGGTTTTCTTTCATTCATGTGGTGTTCTGGGCATCTGAATACAGGAAAATAAAAAATGTCCTAAGGCTTGTGTTTGTTAGGACAAAAATCTGAATTTGAGAAGGGATAACATTGATACTGCTAAGATGCTCGGCAGATACTCTTTGCTTTGAATGTTTTCTTTGAATGTGTTTTGCTGAATCTCTCATTTGTATCTCTGGCTTAGTGACAATTCTGCACTTTGGGTCTCTAACTGGATACCTCTAATTACCATTCTGCACTTCCCAGCTAGGGAATGAACACTGGATTTTCACATCGCAGAGCAGGACCGGTGTGTGAAACGGTGGAACTGTGAAGAAGTTTCAATCAGCTACACACTCCCAATAGTTTCTCTGTTGGATTAGGGAAGTTTTGGAATTTAATACTGTACCTTGGCAGGTCACCTCGTACAGGAAGCCATATATTTACTTTGGCTATGTGTCTGTCTGCTCAGTCTGCATAAATTGATCTGTCAAGCATACAAGAGAAGCTATTTATCTTTTGCCAGTTCATTTGATTTCTTTATTTTTTTACTTAAGACAAGTAATTTTTTGTATCTGGGCCTCTTGAAGCAGAAAGCCAAGAAAAAGTCTATTTTAAATATTACTTGCTGAAAATATTTTTTGTCTTCTCTCCTTCAGATGAGAACTCTCCAGCCAATTTCTGGGATTCCAAGAATCGGGGAGTGACTGGCACGCAAAAAGGACAAATTGTATGGCGAATTGAACCTGGCCCCTATTTTATGGAATGTGAGTACCTATTTATGCAGTGCATATTCAAAGGCAAGTCAGCAGGATGGCATTTGATATCCATTTCATCAGTCCCTCTGATAAACCAAGGGAATTGATTGTATTGCTCTATGGGAGAGCATTTGCCAGTGCGTTTGCCAGACATGATAAAAATGGAGCTGAGCTTAGATGTACATTTGTATTCTAGTGCTGTTCTTAGACAGCACATTTCACTTTAAGGGAGGAAGGGCTGTGCAGTGTGGCACAGCATATACACTTTGAAAGATGAAGTCTCTTCCCACAGAAGTTTCAAAATTCAGCTGGACAAGTATTCGTGGCAAGTGTCTGTGAAGGAAAAGGTACTCAGCTCATGGTGCTTGCTGATGTTTGTTAGTGCAAAGGTTGGATTTCTCTCTAGGAAGGGCCAGTGTCCTGTACAGTTGCATCAGAATTTCTCAGCTGAAGATTTGTTGGGCTGGAAAATCCACTGGGCAGTTTGGAAATACTGAGAGTCTCTATGTGACTGAAATAAAAAGCCTTCAGTTGAACTCTGTAAGGACTCTTTGTTGCCTGACTGTTGGTCAAATCAAGGAGCTACACAACTTCCTCAGGTGACCGGGATTTATAGGAAGCTGAGCTACTCTGCTGTGGGCTGGATTTTCTTTCTTTGTTTCTTTCTGCTTTTTGATGAAACTGTGCTATCTTAGCATATGAAGCATATGATCCCTAAAGAAACTGAGGTTCTAATCATAGGATGTTGTATCAGAGCTTGCTGGAAGCTCTGATGTGCCAAGCATCAAAGTGGCAATCAGTCCCAGAAGAGCTCTGAGTGGCTCTACCACCTGTTTAGCCTCACAGTAATGAATCCTCTTTCTTAAGTTAAAAAAAAAATACTCCCACTCTTGACTTCACTGCAGTGAAGTAAAGCACTGCAGTGCTGCTTACTGTAGGTCTTGGCAGAAATTTTTATTCTAATTAACTGATAGAACAGTAATACATGTATTCCAAGAGGTGTTGTAAACCTTGTACTAAAAATAAATATTAAAGCTTCCTATTTCTAGAACTCATCATTGAATCTTGCCAAGTTGCCCTATGTGTTACACAACACACTTCTCAAAAAAAAAAAAAAGCACCTAAATAGGATAAAATTAAATTCCATTTCAGGAGTTCATTACATTACAATGATTGAACTGAAGATAATGCTCAAGAAAATAATAAGGATAATTAACTTCCCTGGTGCCAAAGACACTGGTATATTAAAGCAGATTAAAATGTCTGCTAGTAAAGTCCATTGCCTCTTCTTTCTTGTACATGTACTCCATCAGTATTGTTGCCAATATGGGCAGTTTGACTTCGAGCATGTTTGTATCTTTTAGCTGTTATGTGTTGCTCCACTGTGTATTGAAATGAGGCTCTTGAATAATATTTCCAGTTCATGTGAGTAACCCAAACTAATGCTTCAAGAGCTACTAGTTTGCACTTAAAATTAGCTGCAGTTGACTTAGCACTGTGCAACTAACTGCACATCTCAGTCAGCTGAGGGAAGTGCAGGATGTGTGCTCTTCAGTCATGGTTAACTTCACTAACAAACGGCTCTGCTGCCATACAATGAACAAGAGACAAGCAATTGTGCAGCAGCTGAGAACTGTAAAAAGGAATGTTTATGAGCATATGTTGCCATAGCACATAGTATGGTAGATAAATATGTCACCAGTGACACTGGTGTTTCTAGTGAGAGGCCAAAAACTGCACTGAAACACTTGACTGAATTTCTGACTCCACTTTTTAAACGAGAGGTCTCCACAGATCTGTGACCATGTTTGCTCAGCAAGGCTTTTCCTTGTAGCTTATAGGTGGTGAACCAACACTGATGCAACTACAGGCAGCTGCTCTTTTCTTGTACTTTTGTGTCCCTCAGCTCCCTAACTCACAGCAGGGGCAGGGGCAGCAGGTGACTGCGCGCTTCAAGTTCAGCCGCGGTGTCTCTGCGGCGCCAGGCCGGCCGTGGGAAGAGCTCTGCTCTTGGGGTTCTCACCACACCCTGCAGACCTGTCACTGCCCAGCCTCTGCCAGCCACAGACCCAAACTTAGCTCCTCTTGTAGGCTCTTTCTGCTGTTGTGGTGCAGGCATGATTTGTCTCTCAGTATAGCACTGCGTGTGATGGCACTGCCATAGCAAGACAAAAAGACAAATGAGGAGTCCAACATTATCAGTAAACACGAGCCAGATTATTAAATTTAAGGTATTTCTGATGCTTTAATCCACTATTATTTTCCAAACTTGGGAAAGAGCTCTCCAGCTGTAGTTTTCTTATGTTTAGAAATATCTTTGCTGAGAGGCAGAATATATGAGATACAGGTCATGGTACATGGGGTTTATCAGATTTACTCCTTATGGTAATGACATTCAACAGACCATTCGGCGTCCCTGAATTTTAAAGCAGCAGGTCCATAAAGAGGGCAATGTCTAGGGGACCAGCATGAACAAAATGTGCAAATGTATCAATCTCAACTCAGTTGGAGACTAGCCACAGCATAGGAATACTGGTTGCATCCAGTCTGCTCTCAACTGGGAGCAGCACTTGACCTGCTCGAGTGTGGTTTTTATTGAAAGCTTTCAAGGACAAGGATTTGAGATGCTGTAGCTAACTTGTTCTAGTGCTGCAGTATTGTTCCAGCTAAATAGATTTCTCAGATGTCCAATATGAATGGCTATATCCTTAATTTGGGGCCATTGCCCCTTTTAAAATCTCTGACAGAACTGGAAAGAGTAGAGATAGCAGCATTCATCTTGCCTTAACCTCCTCTTCACCAGACTAAACAAGGCCAGTTTCTTTAGCCTCTTCTCATATGTCACATGTTTTTCCATCCCAACCACCTTTTTAGCCCTTTACTCTTCACTCTCCATTTTTTCCATGCTCTTGAACCTGGGGACCCAAAACTAGACACAGTATTTCTCACCAGTACCAAGTAGAGTTAATTGCCACCACCTATATGCTGTGATACCTACATGATTGCAGGTTTCCTGCTCTGCCTGTACACAGGGAGAGGAAGGGAATGTTTTCTGCAAGCCTGAGAGCATTGAACCTGCTCTGGCAATGAGAACTGATGATGCTTGTTAGCAGAGTTATGCTAAGTAACTACAATAATCTTTCAGGATTTACACTCAAAGCTGGCCTAAATTTGTCACGTCTTTTTGGCAAGTAAAGGAGTGTAAGTTACTAATGTTGGATAATGAGTTGTGCTTAGTCAGTGTGCACTTACACCAAAGACTTTGGATGTGGGTTTTCCCTGGCAGTGTCAGAGCCTAGGGACATTACGTGTCTTTTCACCAGTAACATCTCTGGAGGGTGAAGTGCAGGGAATTATAGCATTGCTAACAAGCCATGTGCAAACAAATCTCATGCAGGACTATTTCCATTTTAATTGCATTATTGTTAATCAGTTGGAGTCAGCTGGGTTAGGCCTCAAACTCCTTCTGCAAAAAGATTTGTATCTTTTAAGAAAAATAACTTACGCCTTAATTTGGGAAGCTGTTTTTCCATGAGTGTAATTGTGAATTTCTTTATAGTTTCACCATAGTCTCTCAAAATTATGCTTATGTTTAAAGGTAGGCTTGGAGAAGCATTTTTCTGAATTTCACAGTACTGTGTTTCTGCAGTCTTGTAACTCAGTGTTAAGAGAATTTAATTTATTCCTCTTAAAAATCCCTCCCTAGGGATTCAGTATCTATTTTTCCAAGAAAGTAACATATAAAGACATAGTTTGCCATCTGCTCTATTCAGATCAAGCAACCTGAAGAAAGAAGGGAGGGGAGAGTCTCATCTTTGTACTAAAAACAGATGATAATTCCCCTCAAAGCATCCAAAATTAGCAAAACAAGGATGATCAAAGAAAACTCTATTTGCCTCAGACAAAAATCAAGACAAAATTTCTGTAGGGTTTGCCCTGGAAGGGAGAATCAAAGGAATCAACAGTGAAATAAAGATAAATGAACTTAATGTATTCCAGAAAAACAAGCAGCCTCTGAGGGGAGTGGGTGAGGAAGAGGAGGGAGGAAATATTATGCAGAAGAGAAAGAAGATATTTGCAAAATACCAAGTCCAGCTCACCATCACAAACAGCTGGTGTCCTTAAGATGTCACCTCAAGACAATGTGAGTGGCTCTGAACTGCAGAGCCAGCCAGTACAGAGGCAGGTGTTCCTCTTGCTTTTCCCTGGGGAAGGAGCAAAAGTGCTTTGTAGGCATGAAAGGGAACTCAGTCATTTTAGACATTCAAGAAGGTGAGTTTGAGGATCAATATGTGAGGATACACTGTTTCCTCACATAGTAGAGGTGGCTTTCAGACATCCTGCTCTGAGGCTTGCTAAAATGTGAGGGAAGGAAAACAATGACTCACTACATGGCTCCCTCAATTTTTTTTGCTGTGTAAACTACAGAAGGATTGCAAAACCCAGCTCTACAATTTTCATCCTCCTGTAAAAGGAAACAAGTTCAAGGAGGGTTGTCCTAAATAGGTGGCAGTAGTGGGAAAGTGCAACACAGCTTAATGCTTTTGCATTTCCTATGGTCATCTGGTATTTGGCATGGCATCAGGCTGTTCACATCCCCAAGTACATCAGGGCCTTTACTCTCTGGTGCAAGAGAGGTTTCAGTTGCCCCAGAAATTATTTCAATGGCAAGTGTTTCTCTGGATGTAGCAGTCTGTGAGCTTGGGATGGAAGGGCCTCCCTTTGGGGCACTGTGTTGAATACAAGAGTGGATGGTGATGGTACTCCTTATGGAGAACAGAGGTAGCAGAAAGATGGAGTGAAATGATCCATAGGAAAGCTGGTGATGGAAGAAATGTGAGAGGAATTTGGGACTAGTTGGTAACAGCCGCTGCTTATCGATAATCTGCAGCTTCTAAGTCAATTTTCTGCAGTATGGGGAAGGACAGGTCATGTTGGAGATGCCATGGCAGGAAGATTCAGTATAGTACAGTCACTGCCATGCAGCAGGTAACTGGTGCTTATGCACTTGCATATCCAGCATGCCCAGAAGTTAAAAGCTGTACATATTCTAGTGAGTGAAACAGGGGATGGTCACTGTTCAGCACTATGGATGGTTGTGTGCTCACACTTGATTCTCTGCCATGGTCCTGCCTGCTTTATTAGTATGGGCTTAGAGTGGGATCCTGCTTTGACACTCTATTGGCCTTGTATTTATAAGTTATAGTCCTGGTCCCATGAGTGTTAATTACAGTGTCTACAAGAAGCACCTTCACCTACTTTACCTGTCTTTGTTGTTATTTATAGCGTTTGATGTCACAGTCATTACTGTCAGTAGAATAGAAATACATTGATTTGCATCTGTTTTCTTCACCAGCTCTCTGGGTTTGTCGTGAGCAATATCCCATAGTGGCAGCTGTTGGGATTCATCCAGAGACTGCCAGTCTTGTCACATCAATCATTTCCAAATCCCCCCGGATGTTTGTGGTTAAATTACTTCTGGTGCCACACTGTGATACTTGGATGCAGTGACTGCACAGATGTTGTGTATTTTGAACTAAAATCTCATGTTTGTGGGATTGTATCACAGAATAGTTTGAGTTAGAAGGGACCTTTAAAGGTCTCTAGTCCAACCCCCTGCAATGAGCAAGGAGCTGTGTCCAACCTGATCTTGAGTTTCCAGGGACTGGGCACCTACCACATCTCTGGGCAACCTGTGCCAGCATTTCACCACTCTCAGTGTAAAAAAATTCATCCTTATGTCTAGTCTGAACCTACCCTATCTTAGTTTAAAATCATTACCCACTGTCCCTGGTAAAAAATTTGTCCCCATCTCCTTCAAGTACTGAAAGGCTGCAGTGAGTTCTCCTCAGAGCTTTTTCTTCTCCAGGCTGAGCAAACCCAACTCTCTCAGCCTGTCTTCATAGGAGAGGTGCTCCACTTCTCTAATCTCTTGGTGGCCTCCTCTGGACTCACTCCACCAGGTCCCTGTCCTCCCTGTGCTGGGGCCCTCAGAGCTGGATGCCGTGTTCCAGGTGGGATCTCCCATCAGAGCAGAGGGGCAGAAATCCCTGCCTTGCTCTGCTGCCCATGGTGCTTTGGATGCAACCCAGGAAACCTTTGGCTTTCTGGGCTGTGAGAGCCCATTCCTGGGTCATGTCCAGACTCTCCTCCACCAGCTCCCCCAAATTCTTCTCAGCAGGGCAGCTCTCAATCTGTTCATCCCCCATGAGTAAGGGCATGAGTAGACTATGGGATATATCCAGAAAATGTGCTAATATATGTGTTTTGTGCATTGCACTGGTGTCATGTTAAAAGTGAGGTTTTATGTGGAGTTCCTGGTATTCAGTCCCTATTTCCATGAAATTATGACTTCTGCAAATATAGTGTATTAAGACTAAAATTGCCATATGGTGTAGCAAGCAAAGCAGACTTCCACCTCTCTTTTTGGTTAAAAGCTGATAGATATAAAAGGGAAAAAAATACCAGTTTAATAATTGAACTTTATATACTTTTAGCTTTTAAGGGCTACTTGTAACTAGAGGTATGAACAGAGTTTGGATTTTGTAATGGTTTTGACCATAACGGTCAATGCTAAAGAACGTTCTATGAATGTAATTCATTACTTGTATCCAATCTTTATATTTTTACCACTTAAAATTTTACCAGTTAAATTCTGTAAAGGTCATGGTTTTCTCACATGGAATTGTTCTGAGCCTGGAACATTCATCTGTGCAGTGCCCTGCAACGAGTGCCCTTTCAGTGGTCTGTCTGGGGACTCATGGTTATTGTCCCTGCTCTATTTATAGACATATTCACTGAGTTAGAAATACTTCTATTATTCTTCTGCTGGTTTTTCATGTTGCCTCTTAACATCTATTTTTGAGTATCACAAATAACTGAAACAGGATCAAGTCTTGTATTTTTTACATTTGTGGCAGGCTTTGTTGACTTCCTTAAGCACATAATACCCCAGTGTTTTGTTTTAAAGGTTAGATTATAATTAAATGCTTTGCCAAACTGGAGCATAATAGTCAGTGCTCATGACTGGAAATAAGAATCTCTGATGACAGCAAAGTGAGCAGGGCTGGCAGGCACAGGGAGGCTCTGTTACCTCAACAACCATTTGTCCATGCTCCCTTAGAAGCAGGTGTCATGGTTTGAGAGACAG
>VZRX01024161.1:1434-29920 GCA_013398075.1 Notiomystis cincta | reverse complement strand
GGGCCGCGTATAGGCCCGGCCGCAGTCCTGGGCTCGCCCATCCCCTCAGAACAGTCTGGGGGCGGGCTGTAATTAAGCACCGTAATTAGCCCCGGCAGCAGGGGCAGTCGGGCAGCCCGGCCCGCTGGTGGCACGGCCCGTCCCGTGTCCTTCCCGGCCTTTGTACCGGGGCTGGAGGCGGTGGGGGTGGGCTGGAGCCTCTTCCCTCCGCACTGCGTTGGGAAATCGGCTGAAAAAGGGGAAATGCGGGGCTCTGGTAAAATCCCTTTATTGCAGCGCAGTGGGGAGGAATCAGAGTGCGTCAGGGTGGTTTTTTCTGCCAGCAATTACATAAAATGGCTTTACCTGTGCCCTGAATAGCACCGGGACCTGCACGGTGCTGCCCGGGAGCCTCTGGGTGATGGAGCTTTGGGAGTGTCCGTCAGGTTTGGCAGCCAAATCCATCGTTGCAATTCCAGCCTCCCCCCAGGTCTTCACTCTGGAGCAGAGGCTTCTGTCATGGTTGGAGCCAAGGTGACTCCATCCTCAGTGCAGCTTTTCCCTGAACCGGCGTCAGGGTGGGGATGGAAAATGTTTCGCGTTGCCTGTGGTTTGTCCTGGGGCTGCTTGGCCTCGGTGGAAAGGGGAATTTCGAGAGCTGCTGAGCTGCCCTCGGGGAGTCAGTGTTGCTTGAGGGGAGTGCTCTGTCCCGGACAGAGCCGGGAGCCAGGGGCCGATTGAGGAAGAAGGGCTCATGAGACAGTCACGGGATGAAATGCCTCACTCAGGGTCAGGATTTCCACGGCTCGTGGGCTGCAAACCCTCGGGCTCTGAGCCGATTCCTCCTCCTGGAGAATGCCCGGGTGACTCTCCCTGCTCAGGGCCTGGGTGCAGGGTTCTTTCTCAGGGTGTTCAGGAGGATTTTAGGGGTAAAACTGCGAAGTTGAGTGTAATGCCAGCTCCCCCGAGCCGGTGCGGGTCGATCGCTGCCCGTTGAGATCAGACATTGTAACAGTTTGAGTGTTTTATCGCAGTGTAAACTGTGCTGTTGACAGTGCACACAGCGCCCGAGGCCTGCAGTGGCCCCGGAGAGTCCCTGCTGCTGCTGCTGGAATTTGGGATCCTGGTGGGGTCTGCACGGCTCCACTCTCCCATTTCCCCTCCTGGGCCCCAGTGGGGAACAGTCCCAGCTGCTCCTCGTGACCCTGAGGGAGCTTTGACTCAGGGTTTCCTTCATCTGGGGGCTGAGCTGGCAGCAAAATCCTCGCTTGGAATCACAGGACCACAGAGTGGTTTGGGTTGGAGGGACCTTGAATCCCATCCAGCACCACCCCTGCCCTGGGGACACCTCCCACTGTCCCAGGGTGCTCCAAGCCCCCTCCAGCTGAGCAGGGAATTCCTGTCACAGCCAAGAAAACACCAGGATCACATCAGTGTCACCTCCAGTGCTTTGCAGGGAGCAGGAAAACTGCTGGACACCCAATCCTGTACATGATTCTTCTTGTGGAGTTCCTGAAAAAGCTGCTGGACACCCAATCCTGTGCCTGATTCTTTTTGTGGAGCTCCTGATAAACAGAAATCAGGCCCCAGATCTGCAACCCCCAGCCTGTTGATAGGGATGAAGTGGGAAAATGGGATATTCCTGAGGAAGTGCCTGACTTGTGCCTTGTGTTTTTTGCAGCTTACAAAACCGTGTCGGGTGTGAACGGGCCCCTGGTCATCCTGGATCAGGTTAAGGTAAATACCCAGCTCCTCAGGAAGCTTTTTGAGGGAGAGTTTACAGGAAAAGCTGGGAAAGGTAAAATCCAGACTGCTGGGAAATTCCACAGAGCTTTTCGGATACATTTCTGACTGCTGGGATAAAGGGGAATGTGGCAATTCCTCCCTGTCCTGGAGGAAAGGGAGAGTTGCTGGGGAAAGAAGGGAAACAGGGTTTGAGCTTTACCAAACCCCCTGGAATTGTTTTCCAGTTGAATTCCAAGCTGAGATGCACCTGTTCACTTTGTTCCTGACCTTTCTGTTTCCACATCAGTGCTCTGGCACAGGAAGTGTGGGCAGCTCTGGATTCTTTTCAGGCTGCTCTGGAGGGCCAACAACTGCTGCAGGTTTTTCTTCTTGTCAGGGGCTGCACTGGGCCTTTCTGTCACTGTCTGGGGACTCCCAGGGTTTTTAGAACTGGTTCAGGCAGCTCCTCCTGCAGCTCCAACCTGCAAATGCTGTTTATTCCTGCAAAAACTAATGGAACCTGGGAGACTGAATATCCTTGCAAGGAGTTTGGTTCTGATGATAAAATTATTCTTAAAAACCGAGCAGTTTCTAGGCTTAGAGATGGTGATTTTTGTTTGCTGGCTGGAGTTTAACACCTTCCATCCCCCCTGCAGTTCCCCAGGTACGCTGAGATCGTGCACCTGACCCTGCCTGATGGCACCAGGAGGAGTGGGCAGGTGCTGGAAGTCAGTGGCTCCAAAGCCGTGGTTCAGGTAGGAGCAGGAACCTCTTTCTCCATAATTTATTAATCAGGGTGAGCCCTGAACCAAATCAAACCTGCCTGGAGCTGTGTTCTTTGCTAATTCCAAGTGCAGGCAGCATCAATAATTTTAGGATATTTCTAAAACTGCACAGTGATTTATTTTTTTTTTTTATTTCCATCCCCCTGGATTCCTTTGCTGCTGGGTTAAAGGAATCCCCTGGAATTTGCAATGTTGGATTCCAGATCAGCCCTGTGCTGAGTGAGTTCTGGTATTTCTCCTCAAAAGCTGCTTCTTGTTAACATTATTTTATCTGGAGAGCTCAGCAGAGGGAAGCCCTTGAGATAAAGGAATTGCACCAGGTTTGGTGGTTGTTGCCAATACAATTCCTGAATTTTGTTAAAAGGATTTGTGGTGTTTTGTAGCAGCACTTTGCTCTTGGAGCTTTTTCCAGAGCAGTTCCTGCCCTGTGCCCTGGGGCTGCAGGTGAAGCAGCATTCAGGAGTTACTTTGTGAAGCAGAAAACTTCTGTCCTGTGATTTGTTTCTGTTTTTCCTGCTGTGTCTGCAGGTATTTGAAGGCACTTCAGGGATTGATGCCAAGAAAACCTCCTGTGAGTTCACTGGGGACATCCTGAGGACCCCGGTCTCGGAGGACATGCTTGGTAAGGATTTTCACATGGATGTTAGGATTGGGCTGGTTTATCCAAAATTAACTCATTTTCACAATAATTCATATTTTTATTGTTCCTATAGGCAGAGTGTTCAATGGATCAGGAAAACCCATAGACAGAGGCCCCATTGTCCTGGCTGAGGATTTCCTGGACATTATGGGTTTGTTCTTAATCCTTTTCTGGTGGGGAGTAAAGTCAAACTTGGTCTGTTTCAGCTCTCTGAATTTGTATATTCGGTTTAGAACACAAGATCTAACTTAGGAGGAGCTTCATCTTATTTTTTACTATGTGTGTGGCATCAAATCACCCAAGTGCAGGGAGATGAGGGAGCAGAAAATTTCCTTCAGTGCTTGGAAGCTGTTCTTTGTTATTTGTAGACTTTAATTCTGCACCATCTAAAGATGAAAAGCTGATAACCTGGCAGGGTTTTAAGTCATTTTTACCACTGACATGAACATTTAACACCAGAGTCTTGGGGTCAGGTGTGACAGTGGGGTTTGTACCCACATATCAGGGGTTGTCTGATAAAGCTTCCAGAGAGTAACATTGTGTTCCTTTCCAAATTCCCACAGGCCAGCCAATCAACCCCCAGTGTCGGATCTATCCAGAGGAAATGATCCAGACTGGAATTTCAGCCATAGATGGCATGAACAGTATTGCCAGGGGCCAGAAAATCCCCATTTTCTCAGCTGCTGGGCTGCCCCACAACGAGGTGAGGCCTCAGAGCTGCTCTAGACCTGGTGGGACTCAAAAGTACCTTTAATTCTGGGCTGTGGAACAGCGTCAGATGCAAACCCTGGGACGTTTCTCACCTAGATTGCGGCTCAGATCTGTCGCCAGGCTGGCTTGGTGAAGAAATCCAAAGATGTGATGGACTACAGCGAGGAGAACTTTGCCATTGTCTTTGCTGCGATGGGGGTGAGCCCACGGTGCTGGGGGGAGGTGGGGCTGGAGGAGTCAGTGAGGTTCCCAGGGTGGCTGAGGTCTGAGCAGGTTTTGTGTGTGGGGAGTTAAGGAAGGGGTGAAAATGCCCAAAGCCAGAAGTGCTGGAATCTGGCTCTGGCACAGGTTGCCCACAGGAGCTGTGGCTGCCCCATCCCTAGAGGTGTCCAAGGTTGGGTGAGGCTTGGAGCCACCTGGGGCAGTGGGAGGTGTCCCTGCCCATGGCAGGGGTGGCACTGGATGGGCTTTAAGGTCCCTTCCCACCCAAACCATTGCAGAATTCTAACAAAGCGTGTCACATCAGGATAAAGTATCTCAAACTTGATCTCCAGCCTGGAATTCTAGAAGTTGCTCACTCTGGGAATGTAGAGGAGCCTTCCTGCTGGAGATCTTCGCTGTGGGTTATTAATGAGGCCATCAGACTTTAATTGGATGCAAAACGTGCTGAGTTAACTCTGGAACTGAAGTGTCGGTGCTGTGCTTTAGGTGAACATGGAAACCGCTCGCTTCTTCAAGTCAGACTTCGAGGAGAACGGCTCCATGGACAACGTGTGTCTGTTCCTGAACCTGGCCAACGACCCCACGTGAGTGGCCACTCCCTGGGGGCGGGGAAAAGCCGGGAAGAGCAAACCGGCTCCGGGGATGGAGCCTCGCTGGTGTCCTGTAGGTGCCGCTCGTTGGTGGGGTTTTGTGGCAGCAACGCTCGGGGTGAAATCCTGGTGCAGATCCAGGTGAAATCCTGGCGGTGCTCGGGGTGAAATCCTGGTGCAGATCCAGGTGAAATCCTGGCGGTGCTCGGGGTGAAATCCTGGTGCAGATCCAGGTGAAATCCTGGCGGGGCTCGGGGTGAAATCCTGCTGCTGCAGGTGAAATGGTGGTGCAGCTCCAGGTGAAATGCTGCTGCTGCAGCTGAAGTGCTGCTGCTCCAGGTGGTGCCTGGAAGCTCCCTGTGGCTCCCTGGTGTCCCTGGCAGCCCCCACTGAGGGCAGGGTTGTGTTGCAGCATCGAGCGCATCATCACCCCCCGCCTGGCCCTGACCACGGCAGAGTTCCTGGCTTACCAGTGTGAGAAGCACGTGCTGGTGATCCTGACAGACATGAGCTCCTATGCCGAGGCTCTCAGAGAGGTGTGTGGTCATTAACATGTTAATTAATGCGTTTATTAACAGCCTGGGTGTTGGCAGAAAGGGGGGGTGGTGTAAAGTGAGAAGCAGAGCTGCTGCTCAAGCTGTCAGAGTTAATATTCATTGGAATGTTTGGGAACAGCCAGTGAGGGTTTTAGTTAATCCTTGATTGCCTGGGGTTTATTTCACTGGTGGCAATTCCACTCCTGGAAGTGGCCAAGGCCAGGTTGGATGAGGCTTGGAGCAACCTGGGATAGTGGGAGGTGCCTCTGCTCTGGTAGGGGTGGGACTGGATGCTATTTCAGTTTCCTTCTAACCCAAACCACCCCATAATTCCATGAATCAGCCTGGAATCAGAAAGCTGAATCAGCAGTTCAATACCCTAATTCTGATTTGCCTCGTCCCACACGTGGCTGTGCTGACAAACACCTGTGGGGGCTTTGTGTGGCTGCACGTGGCAGGAGGAGGTGCTTCAAGTACCCTGTGCACTGAATCCTGGCCCGGTTCTGACTCCCTGGGACTGTCCCTGTGGTTTGCAGGTGTCAGCAGCTCGGGAGGAGGTGCCTGGGCGCCGTGGCTTCCCTGGCTACATGTACACCGACCTGGCCACCATCTACGAGCGCGCCGGGCGCGTGGAGGGCAGGAACGGCTCCATCACCCAGATCCCCATCCTCACCATGCCCAACGACGGTGAGCCACAGTCAGGAGTCTTCAAAACGCTGCCCTTGGGGCCCACAGCAGCACAGGAGTGCTCTGGCCTTTAGGCTGCTTTAATATTCCAGGTTTGGGCTGCTTCCTGATGAAAAGGTTTTGCCCTTTGAGGCCTCTGGTGCTCATAGCCCCGATCCAAGAGGACTTGGGATTTGTGGAGGGGATAATTGCTGAAGTCATTTCGTGATAAAGAGCAGCAGCTCAGTGCTAGAATTGATATTAAAGGGCTGAAACCCATTTTTCCCACAGATATTACTCATCCTATCCCTGACTTGACTGGATACATCACTGAGGGCCAGATCTACGTGGACAGGCAGCTGCACAACAGGCAGGTGTGTGCCACAGTGCTCACAACGTGCTTCAGGTTATTCTGATGTTTTGAAGATTCCTGCTAATTGCTGGGTGTTTTTCCCACAGATTTACCCCCCCATCAATGTCCTGCCCTCCCTGTCCCGGCTGATGAAGTCGGCCATCGGCGAGGGCATGACCAGGAAGGACCATGCAGATGTGTCCAACCAGCTGGTGGGTGAAAAATCCTTCTGGAAACAGGGGCTGCTTTCCAACACACCTTTGGCTGCCCAGCTTGGAAAGGCCAGGATCCAGAACATTCCTGAGGCTGCTTTAAAGCCTTGACTGAGTGTTCAAGGAGAGGTTTTGAGTTTGAACAGGAATTGTGGGTGATTGGAGAGGAGGTAACAGCTCTGGAGCTGAGCTGGGAATGTTCAGCTGGAGAAGCTCCAGGGAGAGCTCAGAGCCCCTTGCAGGGCCTAAAGGGGCTCCAGGAGCGTTAGAGAGGGACTGGGGACAAGGGATGGAGGGACAGGACACAGGGAGTGGCTTCCCACTGCCAGAGGGAGGGATGGATGGGATATTGGGAAGGAGTTCCTGGCTGTAAGAATGGGGAGGGTCTGGGCTGGAATTCCCAGAGGAGCTGTGGCTGCCCCTGGATCCCTGAAGTGTCCAAGGCCAGGCTGCTGAGCTGGGACAGCAGGAGGTGTCCGTGCCACGGCAGGGGGGGAGGAGATGATGCTCCAGGCCCTGTCAGCCATTCCCTGGGTGCCTGAGCCGGGCCAATCCCCGTTCCCATCCCAGTACGCCTGCTACGCCATCGGCAAGGACGTGCAGGCCATGAAGGCCGTGGTGGGGGAGGAAGCTCTGACCTCGGACGATCTCCTGTACCTGGAGTTCCTGCAGAAGTTCGAGAAGAACTTCATCGCTCAGGGTAAGGACCCAGCAGCTCCCGGCGGGGCAGGGCTCGGCCCGGGGCCCCCGTGGCCTTCCCTGCCCCACGTCCCCCCACGGCTGTGCCCGCAGGGCCCTACGAGAACCGCACCGTGTACGAGACCCTGGACATCGGCTGGCAGCTCCTCCGCATCTTCCCCAAGGAGATGCTCAAGAGGATCCCCCAGAGCACGCTGGCCGAGTTCTACCCTCGGGATGCGAAGCACTAGCACGGCTCCCTGTGCCCCTGCTCCGTGAGACGCTGGTTTGATTTCCTTTTCCATGTGTTGGTGTTTCCCTGTCGCCCTTCCAGCTCAAACCAGCAGTAGGTGACACTCGTGGCGGTGTTCCCACCCAGAGCAGTTTGGAAAATATCCCTTCTCCCCAAGCCTGGATCTTCAGGAGGATGTTGAGGCCAGCTCTCACACATGTGCAATAGCCACGGCGAGGTTTGGGCTTTGAACTGAGCCTTTTGTGGGCGTTTTCAAGGCTGAGCGTGACCAGAAATTGCAAATCTTCACTTTCAAACCATGGCTTAGAAAACATGAGAGGGGAAATGTGACTTGCAGGGTGACATTCCTTTGTGAAAAATGCAGCTTTTTAACCAGGGCTGCACATTCTGAAAGGTTTGTGTGAACTGAGGGCAGGGGGACTTTCCCCCCCCAAAGGTGGAAAAGTCCTTGTCCTTTCAGAGGCCAGTGAGGTGCTACCTGAAAGTATCTTAATTACTGAATTAAAGGTTTGAAATTGAAGTTTGCAGAGTAAATTTCCTCCTTAGCCCTTTTTTGGTTGAATTCTGGAGATGCCAAACAGAACCAGCAGCTCAGTCTGAGCTCAGTAGTGTCACCACAGCTGTTGGTGATTCAAGGCTTTGTGCTGCTGCTGAAGGGGATTCTGAGAGGTGAGAACCAACCTAAACCCTGGCCCAGGTGTGCTGCTGGGAGCTCAGCTTTTAACCCATGGCCTGTACTCCACCAGGCAACAGGAGTTCATAAAAAAGGCAGCTGTTGATGTGAGAAAGGATATTCTGAACCTGCTCGAGGTGTGCTGGGCCTGTGCCGTGGCTGGAGCTGTTGTGGTTTGCACTCCAGGCACAGATTTGCCTCAGCCCTGAGCTCAGCATTCCCAAACTCTGCAATCTTGGCTGGGCAATTCCGTGTTGTTCCTTTTCCAACGGGTTCAGCCGAGGCTCCGGGCCCGCTGCTGCTGGCAGAATTCCATGCTTTTTCCAGGCTTTCCTGTAGTCTGAGCTCTGGTCTGGCTCACCAGAGCATGTTGCACCTCCCTGCACGCCTTCAGGCCCGTCTGGGAAGGTGCTAACATGACTGGAATGTGCTAATTCCAGCTTTCCCTGACGTCTCCCGTGTGCAGTTCTCTGGTTTGTTCCGTGTTCTCTGTGGCTGCAACAGCAACTTTATTCCAGTGCATTCCACCCAAAGCTGTGTCCAGTCTCTTTTTCCTGAGGTCAGGATGGGAGGACGGAAGCGTTGGCATGAAAATACTTTAATGTAGAGAATCTCTAAATAAATTAAATATGGAAGGTGTTGAACAAACGGAAGCTTCGGTGATTCTGGGGTTGAAAAATCCCTTTGGGTGTTCAGCAGGGGGGGGATGTTCCCATCCCCAGGGAGCCTGGGAATGGAGCAACGTCTGTGGGGATTAGGGGTCAGCAGAGCCACCCCCAGGTTGTCCCTAGAGCTGGTGGCTGAGGAGGAGGAGGAGGGTCTGACCTTCGGCCTCAGCCTGAGTGCTGGGAGCGGTCACGGGGAAAGGCTTTGCAGGAATGTGCAGGGAAGGTGATCCCTTTGTCCCCACATCCCTCCCTCTCCACAGGCAGTTTGTGCTGGAGGAACCCTTAAACCCCAGGGAAATGGACTTTAGGCCCAGTTTTGGTTGGGATTTTGGGTATGGTCAGCACTGGGCTGGGGGGGTTCAGTCCCTGACCCCAGCCTTGTTCTGTTCCCTGGGCGTTGCTGTCCCAGGGTTAGGACAGACACAGGACAGGTGCGAACAGCCTGAGCCTGGCACAGGGCCCTGGAAAACAGGAATGACCAAATCCAGGAATGACCAACCCAAACTCAGGAATAGCAAACCCGGGAATGCCTAAACCCAGTCCAGGAATTGCCAGCCCAGCTTTGGTTCCCCTCTCTGCAGGCCCTGGGGTTCGGCACGGCCATTGCCCCCGAGCTGCTCGGTGCTGGGGGCTGAACAGCGGCTGCTCCGGGCCGCGTGTGGCGCTGTCCCTCTGTCCCCTGGCAGTGCTGCGCCAGCTCCTGGCACGGCGCGGGGACAGCGGGGACAGCAGGTACCGCCTCAATGCGCCGTGCTGCTCTCCCAGCTGCCGCCGCCGGCCCTTTACAGACCGGCTGCTTTTTTAATTCGGCTTTTTTATCCCATAATGAGTAACGAGCACCGCCCGGGGGCTCAGCCGCCCGCCGAGGGATGGCAGCCGGTCCCTGCCACGGGCACACGCCAGCTGTCCCCTCGCTGCGAGGGGAGGGGGCAGCGCCGGGCGGCTCCCTCCCCGCCCCGGGGGCTTCGGGCCGGTGGCAGATGCGAGGCAGGGCCAGCACCAGGCTGGTGGGCAGAGCTGCCGGGGCTCATTTGCACATCAAAAGCGGCTTCGCCTCCGCGCCTCCCCGGCCCTGCGAGCGCGGGGTGGCTCCGTTCGCTTCCCCGCCGCAGCCAGCGCGGGGCGCGCCGCGGAGGAGGGTTCGGCTCGGGCTCTGCCCCCGCTCGCAGCCGGGCACCCGCGCGGCGGCTCCGGGCCGTTTGAAGGAGATGCAAATCGGCTTTTCTCCGGCTCGCGGCTGATTTGCATGCGCTCATTAGCCCAACGATCCGCGCTGCTCCTGCGGCAGCTGGAGCGGGGCTGGAGCAGAGCGGGGACCCCCCGGCCGGGGGATGCTCCAGCTGGGCTGGTTCTCCCGTTCGCCCCCCAAACCCTGAGCCAGCAGTGCCCCCCCGGTGATTCCAGAGCCAGCCCGGTCCTGCTCCCCCTGCCCCCGAGGGAGCTCTGGCTGCCACCAGGGAATGATTTCCCCTTGGCTGCTCCTTCCTTCCCGTGTCTCCTGCAGGAGCAGGGTCGCGGCTTTCCTGGTGCTCTCCCAGCACCCCGCCACGGCCCCGCTGCCAGGGCTGTGCCAGGGACAGGACACGGCAGGCACAGCTCGTCCTCAGCCGCAGCTCCAGGAGGGGTTCGGTGGAAAAGGGCTGGGCCCATCACCTGCTTTTTGGCAGACACAGCCCAGGGCCCTAAGGGCTGGGATTTTGACTCTCCAGGGATGAGCTTTTTGGCTTCCCTGGGCATTCCTAAGAATTCCCTGGGGTGTCTGTGCCCTCAGGGATGCTGCTCTCCCTCCTGGACCTGCCCTCGCTCCTGCTGGTGCTGCTCAGCTCTCTCAGCTGTGACCTCTGAGGGACAGGGATGTCCCACGGGAGTTTTCCCGGGCAGAACCGGGAGCTCGGGGCTCTCCTTGCTGCTGCAGTGTTCTGAATTCCTGGGAAGGGCTGGGCTGCTCCCCTAGCCGGGGTGGGGTGACTGTGACAGGAGGGACCCTCAGCACACAGAGCTCTCACCTCAGGGGATTTTCTGGCCCTTCCCTCCCCAGCAGTTCCAAAGGCTCTAAAAATAAACTTCCCTCACTCCTGGGGCAGCGGGAGCGCAGCCAAGATTTCCCTGGAAAGCAGCAGCGGGTGCCAGGTGCACTTTTGGGGTGCCCAGATCCTCCCCCCGCCCCGAGACGAGGCGAGATCCCTGTGGGAGCAGCTGGATGGGGCAGGATGAGCAGAGTTTCCTGAAACCGGAGCGTTTTCCCCATTTTGTGCTCCCCAGCCTCCCCCTTTACCTCCCCACACACTGGGGTTTTTTGTGGAGTTGATTTGGTGTGGAGCAAAACAGCTGAAATAGTCAAAACATGACCTTGGGTTTGCCACGGCGGCCACGCTCCACCTCTGCCTCGGGAATGGCTTTCCCTGGATCTCCTCAGGACTGGGACCTGCCTGCTCAGGTGGCAGGGATGGGGTGGGGGTGAGACCCAGGCTCACCTGCAGGGCAGGAGGGTGAAGCTGGCGGGCTCAGGCTGGGAGCAGGGCCACGTGGATGATCCCACTCTCCCTGATCTGCCGGAGCCCAATCCCTGCTTTTCCATGCTCGGGTTATCCCAGCTGCAGAGTGGAGATAACGCTGCATTCCCAGCTACAAACAGCAGGGCCAGGTGCAAGGATGTCCCCAGAGGGAACCCTGGTGGGCTGTGATAAATGGTGGTGGCTTGGGCAGGGAAAACCCCCAGAACGCCGCCGAGCAGCTGGAGAAGCTGGGGAAGTTTTAAAAAATTTATTTATAAATAAAAACATAAAATTAACCAGTAGTTTACATCAGTCACCAGAAATAACATCCAAAAAAAAAAAAAACCAAAAACAAAACAAAACAAAACCTGCAGAAAAATAATCCTCTGTCCAGGCTGGGGCCGGGCGTGGCCACGGCTCCCAGCTGGAGCGACACACCTGGAATGCAATGGGCACACACAGCGGAGTTGTGCAAAGGCAGCACGGCGAGGCCTCTGGAGATCACATCATAGAGCTGGGGGGGACACGGGGCTCAGGGCACACGGGGCTGGGGACGGCGACGGTGCCACCGAGGCCGGCGGGGGCAGGAGCAGGGAATTGCCGGGATGGGGCGTCGGGAAGGGCTCTGCTCCCCTCGGCACCCAGGGGTGGCTCTGGAAGGCTCCGGGCACAGAGCCCTCGGCGCGGGGCTGTGCCTTGGGGGATGCACAAAATCCCTTCTGGCCTCGCCATCCCTGATCCTTCAGTTTTCCAAAACATCCTTCGGCAGGTCTGGGCAAAGGCTCGGCCCCAGGTGGCCCCGGACTGCGCCCGCAGGAATCTGAGGTTGGCTTTTTCCAGCGGGCCGTGGGTGAGGATGGGTTGTGCCGGCGCCAGGACCGGCTGAGAATGCCAGGCCCAGCCGGGAGAACTGGGGCAGTGGTTTGGGGTGCTCAGGGCCGGGCGCAGAAGGCACAGACTGGTTCCTGTGTGTCACCTTTCCAGGCTGGAATGGCGCGAGGGACACGGAATTTTGCACAGCTTGGAGCCCTTGGCCGAATTGGCGGCGTTGGGATTGTGCAAGACCCCCCTCAAAACCCCTGAGTGGGGCAGTGGGTAAATAATTGCAGCAAAAATATTGCACTGGCACAGAGGGGGCCGGGTGGAGCCCCCACCCCACAAACTGGGTCCTGCCGGTTCCCTCCCCACTCTTGGGGACACGAGGGTCACCAGCAGTGCCACCTCATTATCCGTGGAGCCACTCACTCGTGGCAGGAGGAAATTTTAAGAGCTGGGGTAGAAATTAAGGTGAAAGTGGTTGGTTTGGGGTTTTTGAACCAGCTTCCCTTGGCGGGATCCCGCGAGATAAGGGCACGGGAGGAGATAAGGCAGCCAGGGGTCCCGGGAGGGACGATCCCAGCGAGTGCGAGGGGCTGTGGGGTGAACACAAACCCCATTCCTTGGTCAGACTGTGACTGGGACATTTCTGTGAATTCTTGGATCCCGCTGCTGTCTGGCAGCTGAGAAAAGGGATGGAGTCCTTGTCCGTGGGAGCTGGGAATGCCGGGCTGGCCGGGCAGAGGGAGGGCTGTGAGTGCAGTGCAGGGTGGGCTGTGCTCGGACTGAACGGTGATTTCGGGGGGTGGGCTGTGCCCAGGGGGGCAGGTGGAGACCTTGTGGAGGCCCTCACGGGCTGGGAGGAGTGGATGTGGCAGTGGCAGGAGGGGGCTCTGTGCTCCCACGGAGGGTGAGGTGCAGCGGGAGCGTCCTCCAGGGAGCTGGGCAGGCGCCGGGGCTGATTCCTGTCACAGGCAGCGGGCAGGACAGTGCTCTGCCACCCCCGGAGCTGTGCCATCCCCAGAGCTGGGCCAGGCCAAGTTACCCCGAGCCAGGAGCGGAGCATCCCCTGGGTGCTGGGCACGGATGGCAGAGAATTCCCTGGAGTCCTGATCCCTGCCTGCCCCGCTCCTGAGGGGCAGAGGGGGCAGTGCCGGGGCGGTGCCGGGGCGGGGGAGCTGCGGGCACGTCACCATTGGCACGAGTGGCTTGGTCACCTCTGGAACACGACGGGCGGCGGAGGGACGGGGGGACACGGCTCAGCTCGGCTGTACAGGGGCCCGAGCGTCTCCCCGGCTGCGAGGAGGGGCCGGCTCAGATCTCGGTGGCGATGATGTCCTCGTAGGGGACGTCGGCGCCGGGGATGTCCAGCTCGATGGGCTCCTTGCCGTCCTCCCCGGCCGCCAGCTGCTGCAGCATCTTCTCCAGGCTCTGGTTCCTCTTGTACATGTGCAGGTAGCTCTGCTGCAGCTGCTTCTGGTAGTGGATCACCTTCTCCTTCTCCTCCTTCCACGTCTGCCGCTCCTGCTGGAAGCTGCAGCTCATCTGCTCGTTGTTGTCGCGCTCCGCCTTCAGCTCCGCCCGCAGCCTCTCCAGCTGCCCCTGCAGGGCCTGGGCGTCCTCCCTGCCCGGCCGGGGCCCCTCGCGGGCCTCGCTGAGCTGCTCCCGGAGCACGGCGAGCTCGGAGCGCAGCTCCAGGATCTCCTGCTCCAGCAGGTTCACCTTCTCCCGCAGCAGCTCCGACTCGTTCTTCTTGCGCTGCAGCTCGTTCTCGCACACCTCCAGCTCCATGGCCTTGGTGCGCAGCGACACCTCCAGCTCCTGGGTCTTCATCTCCAGCCCCTCCATCTTCAGCCGCACCTCCTTCAGCTGCGCCTTCAGGCTCAGGATCTCCGTGGTCTTGGTGGTGAGCTCGGTCTGCGACTCCTTCAGCTGCTGCTTCAGCAGCGAGATCTCCCCGGACTTCTGGCACACCTGGAGGGGGGATGGACACCTGAGTTAGGGCTGGGCACAGCTCGGGGAAAGCCCGGGGCACCCTGTGTGAGCTGGGCACAGCCGGGGTTCAGCACCTGGAGACCCTAAATTTACTTTATTTCTGATTATTTAATATTAATTTAAACCTAGTTGTTATTTACAATTAATATTACAAATACCTCTTACCAAACGTTGGAATTTCAGCAGTTTAAGGACGTTTGCTCAGCAATACCAAGGAGTGAGTAAATTCAGCCTAAGCAGAGAGTGGAAGGTTTTAGTGCTGCCTGACAAACGGCCGTGGCAAGCCCAAGTAGTTCCTATTTCCTTGTGGGAAGGCAGCTTTACAGCTCCTGCAGGGCAGGAAAACCCCGTGCTGCAGGCTGGGAATGCCGGGTTATTTAATGCCTGAGGGGTTTTATGCAGTGGTTGTTCCCTTGGGTGAGGGGAAGGGTGAAGAGGGGCAGTGAGAACCTCAGTCCCAGCTCTCCATGGGACAGCCTGGGGCTCTCCTGGGATTTCGGACAGCCTGGGGCTCTCCTGGGATTTCGGACAGCCTGGGATGCTCTCGCTGGGTGCAGGAACGGAGAGGGGAAAGGTGGGGGGTTCAGAGCTCTCCCCCTCACACCCCCTCTGCTCTGGGCCCCCTTTTCCTCTCACCTCCCACTGTGTCTCCTCCAGCGCCGGGGCAAAGCTGGTCTTCTCCTTCTCGTAGGACCTCAGCTTGGTCTCCAGCAGGTTCTGCTCCTTCATGAGTTTCTCCAGCTCCTCCCGGAGCTGCTGCTTCTCCTGCTGCAGCTGGAACACCTGCAGGTGCAGCACCTGCTGCGTCCGCTGCGTTTTCTGCGAGGTTTGCTTGAGTTTGCTGTTGCATTTCTGCTTCAGCCCCTCCAGCTCCTCCTTGCAGCGCCGCTGCTTCTCCTCGTAGGCCTGGCAGGAGCTGATTTCCTTCTCCTCGAAGCTCGACTGCAGCTCCTGCAGCTCCCCCTCCCTCTCCAGCAGCTTCTGCTCCAGCTCCTGGATGGTGGATTCATCCGTGGAGATGGGCGAGCGCACGCAGGTGCTTTTCTCCGCGGCGGGGTGGCGGTGGGGGGCTTTGCCGGGGTTCAGGATCTTGTTGCCGCCGTCGGAGAAGGACATGGCCTTGAGGCTCATCATGTTGCTGTCCTGGATGATGGCACACTGCAGGATGTTGTGGGCAGAGCCCCCGAAGCGGCTGATGGGGCCCATGGGGGTGACGAGGGGCTCGAGCTGGTAACTGCTGCTGGTGCTGTGCGTGGGCAGGCTGGACATGGAGTTGCGGCCGGAGTCGGACAGGCCCCCCGAGCACGGCAGCGGCCGCAGCTCCTGCTCCTTGGCCTTCTCCGGGGGGTGCAGCTGCTGGGGCAGGGGCCCCCCGCCCTCGGGGGACGAGTGCAGGATGGCCCCGGAGCGCGGCAGCACCGGCTTGAAGGCCGTGGGCCGAGGGAGCGGCTTCTCCCCGCCCTGCAGGGAAGAGCAGAGCCCGTCAGCACCACACGAGTTCCTCCTGTGTCCTCCCACCCTTCTGCCCCCCAGGACCACACCCCCAGGGTGGGACAGCCCCGGGGTCCCCGGGAGGATGCTCAGGACGGGGCTGAGGCTGAAACTGCTGGGTTTGGAAATTGAAGGATGTGAATCCTTCGGGTCACGCTGCTGATCCAGAGGGTGCCAGTGTCCCCAGCTGCCCCTGTTCTCCCACTTCCCAGCACAAACTGTTTTCCCTGATCTTTCTCTTGGATTACAGCCAGGACAAGCCTGGACCCGCTCTGAGGATGGATGGGTTCCAGTGGGACATCCCCCCAGTCCCGGGGCCACCATGTCCCTACTCACCACTTCCAGCTGGCTGGGGAAGGGCATCAGCTTCTGCGGCGTGGGCGTCCCGAAGTCCAGCCCGCTGGTCCCGGCGGGCACGCCCAGCTCCCCGCCGGCAAGGGCGGTGTAGTCCGGCCGCTGGGAGCCGTGGGACTTCTGGCTGACCTTGATGTAAAAGAAATCCTCATTCTTGCTGCTCTTGGAGCCGGACTTGTGGCCGGAGTCCTGCGAGAAGCCGAAGCGGAGCAGCCCGTCCGAGTAGCGGTTGAGCTTTTTCAGGTGCGAGGACTTGCGGAGCTTGTACTGGGAGGCGCGGCAGTGCTTGCTGTGGAAGCTGTGGCCGGAGATGAGGCTGCTGACGCTGCCCATGCTGCTCCCGGCGCGGACACGGGGCCGGCCAGCGGGGCCAGATCATAGCAGAGCCCTCGCTGCGGCCGCGAGCGGCGAGCCTGGGGACACGGGGACACAGCGTGAGCGAGGAGAAGCCACGGCGGGGCAGGGCAGAGCCCCCCGGGCTGGGCTGTGAGGGTGGGAACCGAGAGGAGAGACGGGGGGACCTCAGCCCCTTCGTGAGGGACAGGAGCCAGGAGCGGCTGGGGCTGGGGCTGTGCCGCGGGATTTGGGCTGGGTGTCAGGGAAAGGTCCTTCCCCCAGAGCGTGGTGGGGCACTGCCCAGGCTCCGGCTGGGAACATCCCGGATAAAGCCGGGAATGTTCTCTACAGGAGCCGAGAGGAGGAAAAGGGATTTGTGGCGATTTTTAGTGCCGGACAGGTGTAATCTGGACAAACCCCCGCGCCCCTGGATGGATCCCGGCTCCTCCGCGCTGGGAGCCGCAGCCGCAACCTCTCCCGCATCCCTGGCGCTCCCGGATTCCTCTCCAATTCCCAGCGCTCCTCTTAACCTGCCTGAAAAGGGACGCCGCGAGGCTTAATTACCGCTAATGGCTGTGCGGCACTCGAGAGGACAAGAGGCCCTGCGTGCGCCGAGTGCTGCGATCAGAGGCACGCGGGGCTCTGCGCTCTCCCGCTTTGTTGTGGGGAGAAAAAATATAAATAAAACAAAATCCCAGCTCCTGGTGGCCTCGGTGACACTCGGCTCTAATGGGGATGCAGATCCATCTCGATAATGAGCTGGGAGAAGGCGGAAGGCACGTAAATAAAATGAGCTGGATCCTGTTTGCACGGGAGGAGAGAGGGAAGGTTTGTGCTCCGCGCTGGGTTTGGAACAGCTCAGAACTCCCCCTGGGTGCTCCAGTCCTCCCCAGAGTTCCCCAGGCCGAGTTCTCACGGTCCGAGCAGCAATCTGGGGGTTAAATTGGGGGTGCGAGAGGGCTGGGTGGTGGAGGGGGTGCAGGAATGCCGTGCCAGAGCCTCCTCGCTGCCCCATCCTCAATCCCAGAGTCACTCCTCTCTTTTCCCACTCCTCTTTTCCCTCTCCTCTCTTTTCCCACTCTTTTCCCATTCCTCTCTCTTCCCACTCCTCTCTCTTCCCACTCCTCTCTTCCCATTCCTCTCTTTTCCCACTCTTTTCCCATTCCTCTTCTCCCACTCTTTTCCCACCCCTCTCTCTTCCCATTCCTCTCTTTTCCCACTCTTTTCCCACTCCTCTCTTCTCTCTTCTCTCTTTTCCCACTCCTCTTTTCCCACTCCTCTTTTCCCACTCCTCTTTTCCCACTCCTCTTTTCCCGTTCCCCTACACCGCTCGCCGCCGGCCGTTCCCAGGCAGGGCAGCACCACCCGCGCTCACCCCTCAGCTTTGTTTGTTTTCGTCTCCCCGTGCCCCGAGCAGCGGCCCTGATGAAGCCTCAGAGGAAAGTCCTGGACAGACAGAACACCCGCCCTAATCCCCAAATCCATTTTTGGGAGATTAGGAGAAGCAAGGCAGACCCGAGGCCTGAGCGGCTGCCGCGGTGCTGCTGATGCGGCGCGGGCGATAAAAGGCTTTGGGCAGAGGCACGAGGGGAGGAGGGATCGCTGCGGGCAAGGCGACAATCGGCACCAGGAGCTGCCCACACAGCGACACAGCGTCCCCAGGCAGCGCTCAGCGCCCGCCAGCGGCGGCGACACAGCCCTGGACCTTTGTTTTACACCCAGGGGTCTTTACAGGCACCCACGGGGCGCTTGGATCCCTTGAAGAGGTGGCGGAGCCGCTGCCCCGGGGGTGCCAGGCTCGCTGTGCCCTCGCACAGGTGTGCCCTTGGATTTTTGGGTGCCCGTAGGAGATGGGAGAAGTGGGGAAGCGGCGCTGGGACTTTCCAGCCTCTTGGCAGGAGGCGTTTCCATGAACCCCAGCTCTCCCACACACGCCCGAGAGGGTTGGGCACGTTTTCCTTCTCCTTCCCTCTTAAAAATGAACACCTTGAAAGCCGCGGAGGAGGGGTTGGAATTCAGGGACGACGACGGCAAAAGGAGGAGCTGCCCCGGAGACAGCAGAGCTGGGAGGGCACAGCTCCTGCTCCAGCTGTGGGGACCTCCAAAAAGGAGTCAGACTTGTCCCCCTTTCCTTGTTCAGCACCTTCCCTGTGGGAAAGGCAGCGATCCTGGGGCTCTGCAGGGAGCCAGAGGGGTTTGCTGAGCCACCAGAAACGGTCACTGTGGACATTCACACCAAGAACTGCGTGGATGTATCGGGGTCAGATGTTTAAGGGGTTCAACAGCTTGAGGGGGTCGGGGCAGGCATCTTGTGAAGTGTGAAAGGAGCCAAAAGTGAATGTAAGGGACACTGGGAGTGCAGGGAGTGAAAATGGGGGTGTCCCACGGACAGCTGTGGGGTGCACAGCTGGAGGGGGGGAGCACCTGGGGGATGTGACACAGCTGGAGGTCACAAAATCACAGAATTAAAAGAAAATACCTTTGGGATCATCAAGGCCGACCTGTGACCTGAAAGTCCCCCTGCAGTGCGAGGGGTGACTGGATCTGGGTGTGGGCTGTGGAGTGTGGGCTGTGGGGTCACGGTGTCCTCGTGGGTCCCGCGATGTCACCGCACAGCCTGGCTGTCCCCAGAGCCACTCGCTGAGCCCGCACTGGACCCGCCGGGCTCTGGGTGCGGGCTCTGGTTCCCCCAGCCGAGCTTTGCGCCGTCGCTCATCAATTAGCGAGCACAGAAAGTCATCAATCGAGCCGCTCTGTGCCTGCAGCAAACGAGCCTTTCAAGGGTCTTTTGTCGGCGCCGCGGGGGCAGCAGCACCAGCCCTGGTTGTGCCCCCGAGCATCGTCTGTGCCCTACCACCCTTCCAGGGGCTTCCAGCACCCTCTGGAGCAGGGAATCCTGGAATGGTCAGGGCTGCAAGGCACCTGCCCGGTGCAGTTGGGAGCGTGGGGGGTCCTGGGGGACAGAGCCCGATAAACAGCGCGGGCGGAGCCCACGGGATCGGGCAAAACACGTGGATTCACCCACTCGGGCTTGTGCAGGAAAAGGGGGAAAAAAATGAATGGCATCTGATCATCCCAGTCATGCCTACCCTGCACGTGGGAGCGCCGCTCTCCCATCGCCTCCTTCCCCCACGGGCGGCAGGAATTTCATCTGCTCTCCCTCAGCCTCTTTGAAGCTTTCCCCCCTTCCCCGCCGAGCTCTCGCAGGCAGCAGCTTTCCCTGCACCTTCCCAGGCAGGTCACCCTCGCGGGAGCCCTCGTTTCCTCCCGGGCCTGGTGCTGTTACTCTGCTCCCTGCCGATCCTGTTCTTCCCCCCCCTCTGGAATGCCAGAGCTTCCTTCTTCCCCGCGAGCTCTCTCGCCCACTCGTTTTCCCTCCTGGATTATTATTCATCCTCGCCGTGCAGATGCTCCCACACATTTGGGTGTTTGTTGGGAGATGCACAGATAACACAGAGCAGCTGCCAAGAGCCCGGCTCAGGGCTCAGCCTCCTTCCTCTTTCCCTCGAGCGCTGCCAGGTGCTGTGTCCCTGTCCCAGCGATTTGGGGTTGGGGACACCAGGAATGCGGCCCTGGGGGGGAAACTGGGCACTTCCATGAAATGGAAGCCCTGCAGGTGCTACCTGGAGCGGTGCTCCAACGAAGGGGATGGCTGAACGCAGAACTTGGAGCTCAGCATTCCCACCGAGCTGGGTCTGGGAGCTGCACCAAACCCGGACTGAGCCTCCAGGACCCCCAAACGCTGCTGAGCCCCCCAGGCTGAGGAGGCAGAGCCACCTTGGGCTGTGTGAGCCTCTGCCCGGCTCTGCTCCAGCTCCTGCTGCTCTGCCCGTGCCCAGCTGGAGCCAGGCTCTCCAAGCCCTGCTCTTTCTGCTCTCCAAGCCCTGCTCTTTCTGCTCTCCAAACTCTGCTCTTTTTGCTCCCTAAGCTCTGCTGGTTTTGCCCTCCAAACTCTGATCTTTTTGCTCCCCAAGCCCTGCTCTTTTTGCCCTGCAAACTCTGCTCTTTGTGCTCCCCAAACCCTGCTCCTTTTCCTCTCCAAACCATGCTCCCTTTCCTCTCCGAACCCTGCTTTTTTTGCTCCCTAAACTCTGCTTTTTTGCCCTTCAAACCCTGCACTTTTTACCCTCCAAACTGCTCTTTCTGCTCCCCAAACCTTGCTCTTTGTGCTCCCCAAACCCTGCTCTTTTTTTCCCCAAAAGTCTGCTCTTTTCGCCCCCTAAACTCTGCTCTTTTTTTCTCCCCAAACCCTGCTCTTTTTTTCCCCCAAACCCTGCTCTTTTTCCCCAAAACCCTGCTCTTTTTGCTCCCTAAACTCTGCCCTTTTTTTCTCCCCAAACCTTGCTCTTTTTTTCTCCCCAGACCCTGCTCTTTTCGCTCTCCAAACAAACGGCAGCGCCCAGGGCTTGGAGAGCCCCGAGCGCGGCCGACCTTGCCCCGCGCTGTGCCCGCGCCCCTCCCGGCGCTGATGGGGCTGAATTCAGCCCCTGCCCGGGCAGGCGCCGGCCTCGCGGTGCTGCATTGTGGCTCGGGGCCCCACAACAAGGCTTTCATTCACTGCCACTCATTGTCCCCGCTCATTCAGTGACATTCACTGGGGTGGTTTTGATCGCGGGCCGGGAGTGAATCGAGCACAAAGCGCTCACCATGTGTTCCGCCCTGATTTGCCATTAGCGAGGGGGGGGGGGACACTCGTCGAGAAGAATAACCCGCCTCAATTACACGTTCCAGCCACTCGAATGGCCCGGGAGTCCATCACACTTAATGTTCTGTCAATGAACACCGAGAGAATTCACACCCGCCGCCCGCTGCTCGTTAGGGGAGCCCGCGGTGCCTCTGCCAGGGGCTCGGTGGGCTCCGTGCCAGCGCAGCAGTGGCAGCCCGTGGCTCCGCCAGTGTCCCCTGGCAGCTGGGCGTCCCGCTGCAGGTTTGGAGGTGAAGGTGCGATTGCTCAATAGGGACAAAAAGGAAAAAAAAAAAAAAACCCAGCAATTTGCATCGCAGCGGCAGCACCAGTTCCCGCGGGAGGGTGGCTCAGGTCAAGGTCGTTTGTGTCACCCTTCCTCCTGCTGGGAAAGCCAGAAATCGGCGCTGATTTCAGCACCAGCCTTGGGAAGGGCTTTGGAGGAGCTGCGGACACCAAGGAGCGATGGAGGCGCGGATCCCGCCCGGGATGTGTCAACAAGTGGCCGCGCTGGGCGAGCAGGGTGAAATCATCCCCGGCGCGACGTGGGCGGCACCGAGGCGACGGCTCCGAGCGGCGTTTGGGGAAGGCAGCGCCGGAACAGGAGCGATCCCTGCAGCTCGCGGTGAATCCCATCGCAGGACGAGCTGCGGGGGGACCGCCCCACCCTGCCCTGCCCCAAACCCTCCGCGGGGAAGGGCAGCGCTTCCCCGGGGCCCAGCGGGGAGAGGCTCCCGGCCCTGCCCGGGGACGATTGCTCAACGCACAGAAAATCGGTGTCAGCAGCGTCCCGTGACTTCCCACAGCTGCAGAGCCTCCTGTTTGCTCTCTGCAGCCTGAGCCCAGCACCGGCACCAGCAAATCCCCGGCCCAGCGAAGGGATCTGCTCTTCTGTCTGTCTCACAGCCCCCGAGGGACTGGAAGTGACACAAACCCTGGTGCTGAAAGGCTCCAGCCGCTGTTTATTCCCTGGGATCCTGCAGGGAGTTACAGCCCTTGGGAAACCTGGGCATGAGGAGAGGGCTGGATGGGGAATGGGACTGGAAAAGGTTCTTCCCCAGAGGCTGCTGGCACTGCCCAGGCTCCCCAGGGAATGGTCCCGGCCCCAAGGCTGCCGGAGCTCCAGGAGTGTTTGGACAGCGCTGCCAGGGATGCCCAGGGTGAGATTTTGGGGTGTCTGTGCAGGGGCCAGGGGTTGGATCCATGATCCCTGTGGGTCCCTTCCAGCTCAGGACATTCCGTGATCCTGTAACTGATCCTCAGGCTCGGAATGTCACCAGATCATGAGTGAAGAGGGACTGAACATCCCCCCCTCCCACCTGCCAGCCCGGCCAGCCCCAGAACGGTGTCCCAAAAGTCTGTTTGGGATCTGCTGCTCCCTGGCCAGCCCTGGAGCTGCCCCCGTGCCCTGAGCGAGGAGGGGTTTCTGGAGCCCGAGCTCCCCACAGCTCTGGTGTGTGTCAGGGAGCTCCAGAGCCCGGGAAATCCGGGCATTAGCGGGAGCTGGGCTCGCCACAGCCACAGCCCCGGCCCCTCCTGCTGGCCCCGTGTCCCCACCTGACCTCGGGCAGGGGCTGTTCCCAGCTGGCTCCATAGGATGGATGTTCCCTCCTGGATGCAGGGCAGCCTGGGAATATCCCAGGAGCTGGGTCCTCCCTGTTCCATCCACCTCGGCTTGGCCTCCAGCTCTTTTCCATCCCCTGGCACCAACATTTCTGGGAATATCCCAGGAGCTGGGTCCTCCCTGTTCCATCCACCTCGGCTTGGCCTCCAGCTCTTTTCCATCCCCTGGCACCAACATTTCTGGGAATAACCCTCAGCCCTGCCTGTGCCGTGCCCGGGGAGCAGAACCCGAACACTTTCTCCCTCTGTTTTGGGTTAAATCCACTCCAGGCCCCCCTCAGCTCCCAGCCCCGGCTCCACCACGTGCCAGGCCCTCCCTGTGCCACCCAGAGCTCCCCAGCTCCATTCCCGCTCCTGTCACCGGGATTTGGGAGCTCAGTGATTCACGAGCACCCACACGAGTCACATCAGTCATGCTCCGGTACAAAGGGAACGCGTGTGAGACACCGTTAAATATTCCTGGGGCGGAGAGAAAGATCCTTTCAGCCCCTGTAATTCCTCCCAGCATCTGGCTTTTCGCACTAATGAGCGACTGAGACGGCAATTAAAGCCCTGCTAATTGGCAACGCAGAAATGCCGGTCCCTGCTTTGGTCTTTTGCAGGTTTGGGGACACCTGAAGGGTGACAGCGGCACCGGTTCCAGCCTGGGGAATTCACCCCCTTCCCTCAGGCACCCTCGATCCACGGGGAACAGCCACAGCACCAAGGGACAAGTTTTGGGGACAGCTTTTGCCTCCCGGGGATGCTGTGGGGGACGGGGACCCCCCGTTCCCGAAGGGGACACCTGGCAGAAGGTCCCATCCCTGCAGCGCCGGCAGGTGTGGAACGGCCCCTCCTGCCCCGGCCCCCCGGCACGGGCTGGGATATTTTGGGAGCCGTCTGGGGCTGGCAGGTGGTGCCGGGGAGGTGACAGCTGAGCACGGCTTTCACTCGGGAGCCGCCAGGCCCCTGCTCACACTTCTATTCCCGACCCTGCTCCGCACAATCTGCCAGGGTAGGAGCTAAAACTCCCGGCTCCGAGGGGCTGCTTTGCCTCAGGCAGCTCCGGGAGGATTCAGGGATGAATCCCTGAATTCCTGCCCGTGCAGCACCGAACCTGGCGGGGCTGGGTGTCCCACACGCCTCCCATGCGCTGTCCCCGGGGTCTGCTTGATGGAAAGGCTTTGTCTGTCCAGCTAAAAATAGCAGGAACTTCGTGTAACTCGAGATGAGCCCTAAATACTTTTCCTCCCAGCTTTCCGCTTCCACGGGCTGCACACGCGGCTTCATCCCCTGAATTATGGATAAAACTGGAATGAGGGACAGCAAACCCGTTTCCCTCGGGGTGTAACAGGGTGGTAGCACCGAGGGCTCCTTCCAGGAGCCAGCAACCCGCAGGAAATACCTGGGCCAAGGCTCTTTGTGCCACACGACTCCCCCAGGCTCACGGAGGGGAGCAGCATCCTCGCCATGTACAGGCAAAATTTAGAAGCGGTGCTCAGGCTGCCATGGAGACGGAGCTGTGTTTGCAATCTCCCTGCCTTTTATTGTCTCTCCCCCTCTCCCAAGTGGCTGAAAAGCAGCCAGGAGCAGCGGGGCTGGCATTGCCCCCCCGGCACTGTCCCCCTGCTCCTGGTGGCCACAGCACCCTGCCCACCCCTCTGGGTCCCCTCTCAGGTGCTTTGCCCCCTCCCAGTGCCACTTTGGGCACCTCCTGGCCCTCTCTGGGGACCCCAAAGCAAATTTGGGCTGCTCTTGCTCAGCCTCGTTGGGTTCAGAGGAGAACTGTGAGGGGCACAGAGCCACCCTCTGCTGTCCCTGAGGATGGCCAGGAGCAGGGGGGACAGGGACTGAGGCAGGGCTGGTTTGGGGCTTTGTCCTAAAGCCAAGGGCTGGACACAGCCTGAGGAACAGGAAGGGGAATAACCAGCCCTGGCAGCAGCTGGAACCCCCAAATCTCTGCCCTCAGTGCCAGGAACACCGTGAGTGTCAGAGGGGGAACCTCTCTCAGGTAGGGCCTAAAGATCCTCCTCAAACTGAACCCCAGAGCTAGGCCTGGCTTTACTGTGGTTACTCCTGTGCTGCCCCTCCCTGATTGTGGCACCCCAGTCTGTCTGAATTTGGGGGTTTTGTCCCCTGCCCGGTGCTCAGAGCTGAGGAGACACAACTTGTGCTCATTGATGAGGAGCCAAGCTCAGTCCTGGCTGAGAGAAGCATCTGCTGCTGTCTCCTCCTCATGCCCAGCTCCTCTCCTGCTTCCCAGAGTGTCACATCCCATCCTTGCTCTGCTCAATGCTCCAGTGCAGCAGCAGAAGGGGGGGAAAAAAAAGGCAAATTCAGTTCTCGCTTCCTATTTTCCTCTTCCTGTCTTTTGCAGACTTGGCCCGTGGTGAAATCCACCCCTTTAATGCCTGGCTGCCAAATAGAGCAGTTCTCCCAACAGGGAAATGTACATCAAAGTTGCAGGGAATATTTAATTAACCTTTAAAGGAGCTCTTCCCTGAGTGGCTCACGGAGATGTCACTTAATTGTTTCGAGAGCTGAATGCAGGATTTCAGAGGAGCAGGTGTGTGGAGAGGGCTCTGGCTGCTGGAAAAAGATCCAAAGGTTCCTTCAGCCTGGATCCTGAACTGGAACCTCGGATGGTGGCTCGGGCAAGGGGCCAAATCCACAGCCCTGCACCCAGGAAAGCTGGGAGAACTCCAAGGGAATATCTTGGGATGCCAACATGGACCCCTGGGAGGCTTTTTCTTTTCTGGGAAGCTCCCAGCTGTACCCTGTCCATCCCCCAGGCCCTGGAGAAGGATTCTCCCTCCTCGCAAAGTTGGAGGCTCCAGGTATGAGGCTCTCCCAGAAATGATTAAAAATGCCCTTCTGGAAGGAGCTGCCTTCCACTGAGGCCTGGTGCTGCCACGAGGGGAAAAACGGGAATATTCCAGCCCAGGAGGGAAAGTTCTGGCTGGGAGGAAGAGGAGGAAGAGGAGGAAGAGGAGGAAGGTCTGGCTGGGAACGCTGCAGCGCCAGTGGCAGAGTTTGCTGCTGCAGGAATCCCAGCCCTGCTTGTGCAGCTCCTTCCCAAGGATTCGGCTCCCCAAATCCAGGGAATGGCCACATCTGGGTGCACTCAGTGTTTCCCATGAAAAATTCAGGAATTGCTTGAGCCTTCCTGCTCACAGGGGGCTTCTCCCAGCGGAGGCAGCGAGCACAAAACGCCGGCAGCAGCGAAGGAGCAGCGCAGGGAAAGCCTTTGTGACCCACGTGCCAAATCTTTGTGCATTCCCTGCTATTTTTAACTAATCCCGAATGGAAACCCAGCTCTCAGCTCCCGGCCTCGCTCCTTCCCTGCTGCTCTGCCTGACCCAGTGCTCCGCAGCCTCCCCAGCTCCCGGAAAAATCCCCCTCCAAGGGCAGCTGGCAACCGTGGAACACCGAATAAATCAGGCAGGGGGTGGATTTCAGACCTCCCAAGAGACAGGAATATTTATAAACACACGAGTCAGGGGGGACAGGAAAAAAACCTCCAAGTTTCCCATCAGGGCTGAGCTTTCCCTAAGCGCTGCAGGATTAAGGGCCCACAGCTGTGCCATGGAGCCATGTGGGGCCTCAGCCAGGTCTCTGCCAGGCTGGGCTGCTCCAGGAGCAGTTTTAGGAGCAGTTTTAGGAGCAGTTTCAGCAGCAGGTTTAGGAGCAGTTTCAGCAGCAGGTTTAGCAGCAGCTCCCGGAATAGCTGCAGTGCTACTACGGTTTCACACTTGGCCACGCAGCTCAGGCACCACAGCACCGAGCTCTGCTGGCGCCCGTGGGTGACTCCGTGTCCCGGGAGGGAGCACCGAGCTCAGCTCTGGCTCTGGGGGGTTTTTGGGATGGTCCCAAGGATCAGATTCCTGCCCCAGCCTCGGCTGGGCCCTGCTGCTGCTCTGTGCTGCCCGGCTCTGCGTGCCGCGGATGCCTCACCTGAGCCTCACCTGAGCCTCACCTGAGCATGACTGGACCTGCCCACTGCAGACAGAGCCTTCCCAGGAGGGGAAAGGAGGGATTTGGGGCCGAGGAGACGCAGCAAGGAGTGCAGGAGCAGCGGCACTTCCCTGGGACAGATCCTGGCAGAGCACCTCCCACTGCCACCGTGGGCTCCCCGCTTCTGCCCTGCACACCTGGGCACGGGAATCCAGCCCTGGCAGTCCCCAGCTCTGCCCTGGTGGCTTTGCAGGGGCTCTGGCGGCTTTGCAGGGGCGCTGAGCTGCTCTGGAGCTCTCATTTTGCTGCCTGAGCCTCGCCTCCCTTCGCCTCCCCCCGCTCGGCAGCGCTGCCTGCCAGGGAGCGGTGACTAACGGGTGGGTGGGACGGAACGGCTCCGGCCCGATTTAGCAGCCCTGCCGTGCCAGGGAGGGGTCACCCGGGCAGCCGCGGGGGCACGGGCGCAGCTGGGGGCTCCGAGGGCCGGGGAGTCCCGCGGCGGGAGCCGGGAGCATCCCCGGAGCCGCGATTGTGTCCCTGAGTGCGCTTTTGCAGCTGCCATTAATTGCCCCCAACGCTGATTGCGGGGATTTTGCACTTCCAGCTCTTTGTCCCGCTGATTAATGGCCCTGGTGATTAATGGCACGGGCGGAGCGGCTCCGCAGCCCCCGGAGGAGCCTGGCCGTGGGCGCAGGGGCGAGCCGGACACACGGAGCGGGCTCGAGGGGACAGTGAGTGACACTGGCCGGGACTGGCGTGGAAAGCCCGGCAGGAATCCCTGGCAGGGCTCCCCACGGGAGGTCAATCGGAGTCAGGAGCGATGGCTGAGAGTGGAAACCCAACGAGGAGTTTTTTTTCTCCACTCGTTTTCCTCTTGCCGCAGCCTCTGGTGCGGAAAACGAGCTTCTGGGGAGGGATTTGGGCAGCCATGGGAACTCCTGTGGAAACGCACGGGCCTGCTCCCAAAAATGGGGCTGCTGCTGGTCCTTCCTGGCTCCCCGAGGCGCAGGGGGGAGCAGAAGGCCACAGGCCCCCCCTGTGAGCGCAGGAGAGACACAGAAACCCCCTCACACTGCCCTGGCCGAGGAGCAGCCCAGGGCTCGGCACTGCTGGAAGGGGCTGCCACGGGGGCCGGGGGTGGTGGCTGAAGGGGACAGCAGGAAAGCAAACCCAAATTCCCGGGAGCAAGGAATGCACAGCAGGGGCACAGTGGGATCGAGGGATGGGGGCACATCCCGGGGGGGGAATCAGCACCGGGGGTCCCACACAGCCCCGGGCCCTTTTCTGGGTGTGGGACCCTCCTGCCACAGCAGGGGGGACCTGTCCCGTGGGAAAGACCCCTGAGGCAGGAGGAGAAGCCCAGGCAGGGTCCGGCCCCTGCGGAGATGTCACTGTGCAAACAGCGCTCAGGTGGCTCAGCAGGGACGGGAATGTCGCGTGCCAGGACGGGAATGTCGTGTCCAGGACCTGCTCCCACGTTCGGTCCCCCCCCGGAGCAGCCGGGCCGCGCAGATCTGTCCCTGAGCACTCAGTGTCAGCGGGGTGCGCGGTGACAGCCCCGCGCTCGCCCCCGCCGCGGCCGTGGCAGCTTTCCAGCGCCGCTTTTCCAGGCGAGATTAATCCCTGGCTTTCCAGGAGCTGCGCGGGCACCCGCGGGAGCTGCGGAGCCTCCGGGCCGGCACGGAGCGAGGGCAGCACCGCCAGAGCCGCCCGGCCGTGGCCGTGCACCCCAGGAAAGGCCAAACCGCTTCCAGAGGCACCGGGATGATGCCGCATCCAGGCGCGGTTGGCATTGCCCGCAGAGGTCCCCGATGCCCACGCCAGGCGCAGCCCCTGCGCTCGTTCATCCCCTTCCACCCACCCGCCCCTGCCCGCGCAGCTCCCGCGGCAAATAATTCCTGCAGGAGCAGGCAGCCCCTTCCCGGGATGGCTCCGAGCTGATGACAACAAACCAAAGGCATCCGCTCCTTCCCTTCCCTTCCCTTCCTTCCCGGGGAGTTCGGGGCTCTGTAACCTGAGGCAGCCCGCACCGAGGTGCTGAACAGGCAGAATTTTCTCGCTGCCGTGTG
>VZRX01024155.1:17767-33226 GCA_013398075.1 Notiomystis cincta | reverse complement strand
TACTATGATTTCATCCAAATAGGTCACTAACTGGTGGCACAATTATTTTCCGGTTTTGAAATCAGCCTTGCTTTAAAGAATAATTTCTGAAAAAATAATATCTCATTTGAACCTTTCTAATTACATATGTTCTCCATTATGTGTATAAATACACATATATAAGTATATATGTGTATATATATATAAATATACTTCTGAAAGTGAAACTTCAGATCACTCATGAGTTTCCTTAAGCACTTTTAATAGTAGTGATTATATTTTTAGAGAGGCAGTCTTTTCAGTCTTTTTAGATTTTTTTTTAAATTGTTAAGGCTGGAAAAGTATTCCAAGATCCTTGAGTCCAATCCTTGACCAAACACCACTCTATCAACTGAACCTTAGCAGTAAATATGAGATCCAGTTATTTCCAGAATGCTTCCAGGGATGGTGACACCACCACCTCACTGGGCAGCCACTTTGGTTTGACTGGCTCACCTCAGTCTTTTGCCCATCCCATACTTTCTCATGAGAGGGCAGTGTGAGAAATGGAGAACTCAGTACTGTTCAGCAATAGGTGAAATATTGATATGTTATCAATATTGGTTTAGTCACAAATAATCATACAACACTATGTAGATTCATTTAAAGAAAATCAACTCTGTCCCATCCATACAGTGCACTGATTTAAACACCTTCTTGAGGTGTGTTTCACTTAGGCTACATTTACCCAAGTCCAGACATATATCAAAAATATATTTAAAATTTTTAAATTATTTAGCAGTTTTGATTGAAAATACAACTATCTTGATGGCATATATTTGGGGATTCCCAATGCATTTGACATAATGCCACAGAGTATTTTTCACTAAAGTACTTAGAAAATGAAGTAAGAACAGGAGATATATTATTAGTATTAAAAACATAAAACAATGATAAAGATAAACCATTCCTCAGGAAAAGATATGAAAATTTAGAATTTTATTGCACACTCCATGATTCAAATGTGTTCAGAGCAAAACAGATGAGTTTTTTTATGCATAATGAAATTCTGGTTCTTCTAGATTCCATGCATACTGGTTCTTTTCTCTTTTTGATTCTTTCCTACACGAGCCTCTTGACCTTGGTTTTATTTGTAATTGGGTTAAGGAATTTCATCAAAACCATGAAATGTTTAGTAAATGTGTATACAGATTTGCTGTGTCTGTTTACTTTCCTACTATACCTATTTAGTGACGTCTTAGCAATTCTTACAAAATATTAAACAGAGGCAAACACTCTACTACATATATGTCCCCATAAAAGACACTAATATTTAAGTAATTACTGTTTTTCTTCCAGTAAAGCCTACAGTTTCAGAAAGATGACAAAACACCTAGCTAGAACAAATTTATTTGAAAGGGCAGGTAGTTAAGATTGCTATTATGCAGACATGTTTGTTTGTCTTCTCAGATGTGCCAGCAGTGACCTTTTCAGCATTCCCATTGCATACTTTATCAACGAAAACTGTCTCGACTCTTATGAGAGCTTGCTCATAAATACAGGCTATGAATCCAAAGCTTTTCAGTTTTCAAACTGGGAATCCAGCACAGCCTAATCTAGCTTTCAGCATGTCAAAGAGAAGTGATGATATTCACTCTCCTAAGGCCCAAAGCTCTGCAGACCAGCATTATCTGAATCCGATGAAGAGTTGTACCAGGACACTGAGCATATGCAAAATATATCCTTTGATGTTGGAACATGCTTATCAGGACATTTATCATATTTTGAAGTGACTATTTGTTAAAATGCACTAACCTATAAGAATGGAACTTTCTGAGACTTTTAACCTTTTTTGGTTTTTTCTGCAAAAATATTGAAGTAAAACTTTTTAATAATTAAAATGAAAACTCTGCTTTTTCTTCAACCTTTCTCGAGAGATAATGAACATTTTTCTAACCGTAGGTAATTCTGCCAATATTGATTCATATAATTGCACCTACTCAAAGAGAGTACATGTTTCAAAGCATGAAAATATTAGCACTCTTCAAAGAATGAACTGAGGAAGGCTTGGGTGTTTGGTTTTAATTGGCTGGTTAGATGTTTTAACATCTCTTAATATTGTCATCTGGTTCCAGCTTTTAAAACTGTTGATAATTTTTTCCCCAGAAGTGGTTCATTTAGAGTGGACTACCTAACGTAAAATGTTTGTGGGAGTGATAAAATCCTAAAACAGTTAGAGATGACAGAAAAATAATACCACAATAATAATGATGAAGCATTGCCTATGTTATTATCTAGATCTTTTATGCTTAGTTATGAAATTAATTTCAAAAGGGTTTCAATAGTTAAAAATAATAATAAAAATCTGCTAACACACGAGATAAATGGACTACATGACACATGAAAAATATACAAGGAAATTGCACTCATGCAAGTTATTTTTAGATGATTTTTTAGATGATTTTTTTCTCTTCACATACAGTTGGTAAATTATGACTGCTCTATTGTGAGCTAATGACAATTACTTGTACTGTTATGGCATTCTGTTTTGAATATGCTATTTTGAGTGCTGTTTGTTGCTATGTCACTGACAGGGAGTTTTTGCCCATTTCTTTACTAATACAATCCTTTTTATGAGGTGTGCTTGCAATTTCCTGAAACATAAAGTTTTGCACAGTTTGTATGATCCAGGATGGATAAAAATGTAGGTAATAAATTGAGTCCAAGAATTGGGGATAATCATAATGATATAGATTTTTTAATTTCCCTTACATTTTCTGCATTTTGAATTTGTGGGACACTGATAAGTTTAGTTAATTCAGACTTTCTTATAAGGTCTGAAAGAAAACTCATATGGGGTCTTGGTATGAAAATAGATGTTTTTCTTGATATTTGACTTTGAGCCAGTAGAATTTATATGTCCCTTTTTCTGCTCCATTGACCATTTACACATTTTAATTTCTATAGGCTCTCTTAAAAAAATTTAATAGATGCATATCTCTCATCACCTTATTCCACTCCATTGCCTTCTTATTATCTTACTAATTGATTACTTGTTGGGTATATAACTGAGGCAAAGCATGATAATAGTTCATCTTCTTCTTTTATGTAAGATGCAAATTAGGGCAATAAAACATATTTCACCCTATCAGAACCAGTCTTTAAAGAACTAGTGAAATGTGCTGGCCTCTTTGACCTTCATGGAGATGAATTTCATCTACTTTTATACCCTATAGAGAAAACATGCAGAGACAACAGAATTACTCTCACCAAAGTAACGTATTGTTAACACATTTAATAAAAATTTAAGAAGCTTTTTGGTGTATGATGGATTAATTTCTCCTGTACAATCAGTCATTGGTCCTTTTGCTGAGGCATCACTTGTGTGCAATTAGTGTCAGTTTCATTACACTGGAAATTTCCTTTATGTGGGTTACCAGCACTGTAAATGCACTCAACTGATTCATAAGTTCCACAAAGGTCAAGAGACACCATCCCCAAAGAGACAGTAAGCAATGGCAGGTTTGGTCAAACTCAGATATGCCACATTGCATTTCAACTCATGACTCAGTAAAGAAAGCCTTACTTACTGGCACGATAGGTTCTTTGTTTGCAGACACTTCTAATGCACTGGCACCTCAGCCACCAGGTGAGAGAGCTAACATAACCTTCCAAGAAACATAGCACTGTGACTTCCTGTCAAGAATTTCAGAACTTGCTCTCAAAACAGTGTAAGGTTTCAAAATGTTCTGGTAAAACTTGCAGGGTCCACTCATTTGTTCAGTGACCTTGTGAAAAGTACTTTGACGTTTTAATTTCTGCTTTCAGAATGTATTCACAGAATCTTCTCCACCAGTGTTTGACAACTGTAAGTGTAAGGTTCCTTACTTTCTGTTATTCAAATTTGGTGGGCATCACCAATTTAATTAATGTTAGAGAGTTAAATAGTATTTTAATTGAACTATAAAGAATGAAAATATAACAAACCAGGAAATAATTATATTACAAGAGAAATAAATATTTTATTAGAAACAATATATTTGCAACCTATGCCTACAAAATAAGAATAGACATTAGATAAAAATCTACTTTATTGGCCATATTAATTTACTTGGGCTCAGTTATTGAAAATCTATCCATTCTCTAGTAGTATATGTCTCCTACAACCACCCATCTGGATTTCTGCCTTTCACATTTTATTACACAAGCTTTTGTAATTTGTTCTGGATGCTGAGTTGTACATTTTGGAGGATTTCTAATTTTGACAGCATTTGTAAGAACAAGTATTTCAACCTAAGAATCATAAAAGGTCTTTTTTATGATTTCATGGGGTTTTGAGAATCAGTTTAAATATAGATGAAATCTGGAGCTGACCGTATAGAAAAAGAAGGAAAAAGCTTACGCTATTATTCACATCCTCAAAAGGTGATGTTCAATTTGATTATCAGTTCAAATTTTCAGGAAGATAAGAGCTTTCAAGCTCTCTTTTTTCCTCTCATTCTTTTACTCTAACACTGGTCATTAGGCTGTATGCAACCTGATCATAAGGTCCAGGGCCTATACCCCCTCTGTATCCCAGCAGCAAAAGTAGCTGCAGGCTTAAAACACGACCTCTATTAAATTTTTAACAGTTAGGTCTCCCACTGGTAATATCACTTTGGTAATCAGCTGTGGCCACTGACCACAATTCTGTGGTAGATTCCTGACATTCCCAATGCAATAATTGCTAGGTACTGCAGTGCCTGAAAGGAAAGACACCTTTGATTTTAACATAGTGAATTTAAGATATTTCAGTGATCTGGCAAGCTTTTTTTTTTTATGTTGCTGAAAACACAGTGAGTTAGCCTGAAAATGTCTCCCAAATATACATATCGAAGACTAGATAAGCAAAACTTAATATTCCCCCAAAGAATATAATTAAAATACTTATTTCTGTGTGAAAGACTAGATTTATCATTTGTAACAGCTGTTAAATACAGGACTTACTCTTAACTCTTACTTAACTCTTTTTTGTCTTTGAGTAGATATGTACATATTTTCAAGATTACATTTCTAATTAACTTCTGCTTATGTATGTTTCCCAGTGTGTTCTCTTGCTTTTCACTCTATTGGCACTTAAAATTAATTGAGCACTTCTGCTGTCAGTTGCTGCTGGAGTACATGAGAGAATATATTTGGTTGCCTCTGACCTGCCTTTACTATTCACTGCCTTCACAGATCAGACAAAACATGAAATTAAAATTAAAATTATATTACTTATCATACAAGTGTTATTAAGCTTATGATATCTTTCTGCCCAAAATACATATTTTGAAGATACAGAGTGAAAGAAAACACAAAGAATATTGCTTCTTTTTATCTAAAAGAAGAAAAATGAAAAAGGTAACCTTTTTTATTTTTATTATAAGTCTATTTAAGGTGCTAAACCAGACACTTGTACCTTAAAAATACACTTGACAAAGCTTTTATATATGTAAAATCTTTGATGTTTCAGGATTCATATAGATCTTTCTTCTCTAACCTTCAATATACATGAAAAAAATAAAAGTTGTACTAAAATTTAGTTCAGATGCAGCATCTTTATCAAAAGTCCAGTACCAATGAGATCATAGCACCTCCTTAATAGTGTAAACTTAAAAGTGTATTTTGATATTTATTTTCTCAATACACAAGTTTTTACCTGGGTCTCGTTGTGTTACAATTTAAACTCAGTACTTTACTGTTTTATTTACTAATCTAGATTTCTTCTTCATCAGAGACTGGAAGTTGTCTATACTTGTGATGGCAGGAGCACACCCTGGGGAAAGTAGCTCTTGTGGAGAGACTTAACAGCAGTAGAGTGAAATGCCTGTCCTACTTCTAACTGTGGGACAAGTCTGTGCAAGAAGAGAGTGAGTGATACAATGGGCTGAATGGTCTGGTACCTGTAAGGAATTTTAGAAAGGTCAATTCATCCCACAAAATGCTAATACAGAAGATGAGAAAAAGTAAGTCAGGAATTTAAAACATTTCCTTTCCATATGATATGAACAAAAAATAATAAAATAATAAAAGTCTTTGAATCATACAATTTGTTGTGATGGAAGGGATCTTTAAAATAATCTAAATCCTTGCTATGGGAAGAGGTATATGTTTGTAAGTGGAAGTTTTATTTTTGCCAAAAACCAGAGCATGACTGATGTCATGTTGGCTCTATCTAACAGTAGAAAACAGTGAAATGAACTTCTATTTCCTCTGCTCTCTAAGATCAAAATATATTAGGAAGCAACAAGATAATTCTATGTTTATTCCTGATGCTTCTTTATGCTTTGCTAAGATTTTTTTTTTTGCAAATTACTCTGAAATGTTTTTCATTTTACATATGTCAGAATGTTTTAGAAGGCTGTACTGCACTGTACTGAATCACAATGTTGTTGTAAAGTGTCTGATGTTGTCTTTATTTATTTCCCTCGTGGACTTTTTACACATTAATGAATCTCTTTAAAAGTATGGGCATTTTTCAGGCATATTTTTGGACAGGTAATTCTGTTCTTGTTTAAGCAAGGAAATCTCTGAAGGCAACTCTAATATTTTTTTTCAGTTGTATAATTTGATCCATACTATGACTACCTAAGTTCTTTTTTAGATTCAGAAAGAACTGGTCTGGATAAAGTGGATATACCTTGGATGCTCTAATTAAAATGAATGGCAGATAAAAAGAGAGGTTTTTTCACATTTGTGAATTCTCCTTGGAAAAAAAAAGAAATAAGAAATATCTGAACTTTTAAGATATGTCAATGCATAGCTGATGTTTGCTTTTTCCTACACATATTCCCTGTGCTGAAAAACAAAATCCTTCCAGGTCCTGAAGAATATATCAGGAGAACACCAAAATTTCTCAGTAAGGATGTTGAAAATCAAGAAAAGTTGATGTCATTTTTAGAATGAAATAGCTACTACTTTTCTGTAAGGATGTGGTAGTATGGCAGATATTAATCAAGGTCAAACTGTGTTTCAAGCTTGCACTGGGAGCCACATGTAGCTGTCATGGATAAAAATAGGTAATTATTGCTCATCTTAGGAAGAAAAAGTCAGCAAGATGACATCATAACATGACTCCCTTTGTGTCTGATGGCTGCAAATGACAGGTTTTGCATCTGTTAGTCTCCTAATTTTGCTAAGGTTTAGGTAAACCTTTGCTCTTCAGATGCTATACTACCCAAGATTTACTCTTTCAAGCTAAATATTTTTCTAAATTAAATTCTATATTAATTATTTTTAATGAACTCTAAATAAATTTTTAGAACAGATTGATGTTATTGACTTCTAGTATTTTGTAGGGAAAAAAATCCCTGGAGAATATCTAATCTCAGAGGATTCTTGTCAGAGGCATACATATCATAATTCACCTGGGAAGAAACAGTGGTCTGTGTGTTGTACTGAATGAGGGATCTGGGATGCCACAGACAGCAGGGAGCACTCAGAGGCACAGTAAAAAGGGGTGCAATTAATCATCTGGAAAAACCTCTGTGCTGAATGCTTTACAATACTGTATAACAATTGTCATATACAGCCAAAACTAAAATCTATTTCTAGAGGAAAAAAATCAATCATACCATCTGAATAGAGCAGACTGATTGCTTATTATCATTTTTGAGTGATAACATATGGTGTAGGAAAAGAAATTATATATGTCCATTTTTAGGCTTGACATTAGTAAGGTCACAAAATAGTAATATGATTCTATTTTTTTCTGTAGATTTATTTCCTTTTGCAACTCTGACAGAGTAATCATAATGTAAGCAGCCAGGAAAGTATCACAAGTATGAACAGTAGCACATAGATAAACTTTTAAAAGTATTTGATTTCTTTTGGAAAAAAATGGGAAATAGTTCTTGATTCTAATGCTCCGCAGATACACTTAGGAAGAAACTTTGCTATTGCCACTTTACGTAGATGATCAGAGTACCCTGAGAAAATGCTTAGGTTAGCCATATGGAGCATGGGGAAAGAGGTGTACTTTAGAATATGATTCACATCTCCTAGGGTGAAAAGCAAGAAATGGCAAAAAGGGTCGATTAGTTGAAAATTTGGTTATTTTCAAGATCTAGCAATTGAATACTAACTCTGAGAAAATGAAAATGTATTTTGCATCTGAGTTCAGGAAAGAAAAGACTCTACACAATGTAGTCTACAAATTTTGATATCCATGGCACATTTAACCCACATTTAAGTCCATGTTCATGGACTTGTGGAGCTTTTCCTTCATGTGAACTAAGGATAAAACCATGGTTTCTGGTGGTACAAACACTTTGAAAGTTATAAATATGTGATGATCATCCTAGAAAACCACAGGGACCACAGAATGAGAAATACTTGAGGCAAGGCCATAAGTAGAATGGATTGTGGTAGAAATAGTCTGGGTAACACAGTGAGGAAGTATGGAAAGAGTGAACAGATGCTGGTATGAGGTATGAGGCATTGCTCCTGAAGCTTGCTGTGATTCCAATTTCTTATCAAATATTGGCAGAGTTACTTCTGACTGCTTTAAGATCTTTCTTGGTGTTGATGTTGTCAGGTTTGCCTGAGAGCAGGGCCATGGGCATGGAGTTTCCATGTACTAAAAGCCAGGCTCAGGCACCAGTCCAATCTGTAGGATAAGGGACCAGGTAATGAAAAAGTATATCAGGAGGAAGAAAACAGGAGTCAAAGGGTCCTTTCCACCAATATTACCAAGGCATGGTAAATAGTGTTCTCTCTAATTCTTTTCCTTAAATAAACATTAACTGAATATGTTTTTTGTCTAGTTCAAATTCCTGTTCCAAGAGATTCAAAACAAATCAATTTATTATAAGAAATCATTGTTTCCAGCAACAGAAAGATTACTTTATGTCAAGAGATGATACATTTTCATCCCCTGCAGACTCTGGCTAGACTGATAATTTTTCAACAGAAGTAATCATCACACAGATTTGAGAACAAAGTACCACTTTCATGTCTAGGAGACCTTTACAAGAGGCAGTATTCTATTCACATCTGATATGAAATAAACTCCTCTAATGGACCAAATACAATCTGTATTTGATATTATTTGACAAGTTTGTTTGACAAGCTTGTGTTATACCTCAGACATTTCACATAAACAAAACAAAACAAACTACAAGCAAAACAACCCCTCTGGCCAAAAAAAAAAAATCCCCACCAAAAAATCCCAACAGCCCAGTTCTGTTTCAAAGATTGTAATTGGGATAATTTATGTCATATATTCTGTAAATCATCTACTTACAGCTGGCATCTAAAGTCTGTAGTAGTAGTAGCAGGTAGCACTAGTAGTCAGGACTTTGAACACTTTTGCCTTCATGCTCTGTCTCTGTAGGCACAGCACTTCAGAATGAGTTACACTGAAACAGAAAATTGCCAAGAGAAACGTGAAAAAACTCTAGAGGTGAGTTTGAATATCATTGTGACTTCAACTGTAGCTAAATGTGTCATTGTGTATAGATATTATAGTACACATGTACCTGTAATACAAAACACACGGGCATTACTTAAAAATCTATAACTGGTGTTGATTAAAGCATTACCCAAGAATTGTAATGGGCTTACTATATTTAATATATATTCAATATCTGAATAAGACTTCAAAAAGAGGTAACATTTTTCAAGTAAGTTTTGCTTTATGCATGAAAAAGTTGTGAACTCCGGGTTTTAATACCTGGAAATGGGATTGTCTATTACGCTATAAAATTCATGTATGTTTTAATTTCAAGGCCCATTACATAAAGCAAGAGAATGCAACTAGCCTTGTAGTGTCTCTAGCTGTAGGCTGCATTTTTTTTTAAAACTATATATCTCTGAAGATCACACCAAAATAGTTTATAAAATATTTTAAACAGAACACTTGAAACATTATTAAGCATCAAAGTGGTGAAATGGATTTCTGTTATCTGGATGTCTGGTAATATCAATTTAATCTTTTTACACTTATACAAAGTTTACGTGAAATTCTTCCTTAGTCTGAACTTCATGGCTCAGAAAGTATTTATGAGGTTTTTAAAACTTCTTATTGGCCTTTATATAATTAATTTTCTACATTTTTCCTTTTTCTTATTAATTTAAACAGAAGCAGCTTCTCAGAGAATCTCTTGCAAGACAGTAAAAATCCATAATATCAGTTATAGCTAGTCAAGATTAAAAGGGAATGTCTTATTTTTTTTTTAATATTTTTTTTCAGTATTTAAATAGATGGATACAGCTAACATGCCTTAAAACATGTCCATTTAAAAAAAAGTAGGATGAACATGTAATTGTTAGTATTGTCAAAGATCCTAAGAAAATGCATGGAAAATATATTTATAGTTTCATACATTTGACTTTGCAATGCAGAGACAGAAAGAAATTACTTTTTTATATCCATACACACAGTTTTACTTCAGCATCTAAGCTTAGGGTTCTTGATCATTGGCAGAAAAGAACCTGAACAATTATTTGATCTTTGTATTCTGTTTAAGTGGGACACAAAGACTGACTACAGAAATATAAAAGGTTATTCATAATTCTATCACAATTCTCTTGTGCAAGAGAAAAAAAAAGGAAAAAAAAGAGAGAAAGGAATAGAAGTAGAGGAGAATTTGCCTCTGGTTTTATGTTTTCAAGGTTCTTAGGTTCAGTTCAAACCAAATATTTAAGCTCTGAAATTAGGACCTAATGGATCTGGAGGTGTTCTGTATAGAAGAACGTTAAATCTTACATAATTTTCTTCCTATTAATAATGTCAAATCAAATAACCCTCTGACAGATGGTAGTCGGCCTAGCTAATTTTATTATTATTTTTTCAAGCATCTAGTGTATCAATTTTAATTAATTCACATTCCAACCCAAATAATGGTCACTAGGCTTTATTGAAAACACAATTATTTCACCCTGAATTACAGTACTGGAGGGAAGAGCAACCAAAATTATCTGCATGGACTTATGCAAAACATTTGCCACTACCCCACGATGTCCTGATTTTTAAACTGGAAAGGAATGTTTTGACAATGGGTCACTGGATGGATAAGGAATTGAATGGGTAGCTGAACTCAAAGAGTTGCAGTCAGTAGCATGATGTCCAAACTGAGAGCAAGTGTCCAAATGATGAGCGGTGCCCGTCCGAGGTCAGTGTTGGACAGGTACTGTCCAGCATTTGTCAGCAGTGTGGGATTGAGTGCCTCATAAGAGTTTGCCATTGACACCAAGGTATGTGGAACGAAGGAATGCTATCCAAAAGGGACTCTGGAAGGCTTGAGAGGGATGCATGTGCAAAACTCGTGATGTTCAACAAGGCCAAGTGTGAGGTCCACACCTAGGACGGGGCAGCCCTGCACACAAATGTGTGCTGGGCAGAGAACAGATGAGAGCAGCCTTTCAGAGAAAGCTCAACATATTCATCATTGTGCACTTGCAGCCCAGAAACCACAGCCTGGGCTGCATCAAAAGTATGACCAGCAGGATGATTTTCCCCCTCTGCCCTCTCTGGTGAGACCTCACCTGGAGTACTGCATCCAGTTCCTAGATGCCCAAGATAAGAAGGATGTGAAGTTGCTGGAGTGATTCCAGAGCAAGACCAAGCAAGCAAGTGAGGAGATGATCAGAAGTCTGGAACACCTCCTCTTTGATGACAGGCTGAGAGCACTGAGGTTGTTCAGCGTCGAGAAAACTCGAGAGATATCATATAACATCCTCCCAATACCTGAGGGAGGCACAGAAGAATGCTGGAGGTGAATTTTATAGAAGGGAACGGAGTGATAGGATAAGAGGTAGTGGCTTTAAAATGAAGACAGTATGTTTAGTTTCAATGTTAAAAAGAAGGTCTTTACTGTGAGGATGATGTGACTCCGAAATTTTTGCCCAGAGAAGTCATGAATGCCCAATTCTCATCTCTGGAAATGTTCATGGTCAGGGTGGATGGGGCCTTGAGGAACCCAATCTAGTGTGTGGCATATCTGACCACGGCAGGAGTGTTAGATCTAGGTGATCTTTAAGGTTCTTTCCAACCCACATAGATTTTAAGATTCTATGACATTTTGGACCAGAATAAATAAGAGGGGAAATTATAGGTAATTATATTAAGTGTTGTATTTTAACACCTGCTGATTTTGGCAAACCACTACTCTGGACTACAGATGTTCTAGGTGACTTACAACATATTTCTCTGTGAAAAAGTGTCTTGTCATATGTAAAAATAGTTGGAAAGCATTTTCTTAATGACCATGACCAAATATGTGTTCCAAAATTTGACAGCTTCAAGGAGTAGCATCAGGGCTAAAACTTTTGGAAGGGAACTAAACACAGTCCACAGAAAATAATTCTTTTCATCATATTTCCATCATTCTGAGTTGTAACTGACATTTTCCATACAGGCCTGAGAACAGATACTTGAGTGTATAATATCTGTAAGAGTATTGAAGAAATACTTGACTTTTATTCAAAGTTCACAACAGCTTCATGATAAGTTGACCTCATCTGCTTAATGTTAAACTTTCACATCATGTGTTGATAGCATCACATATTGCTATCATGTCTCAGGCAGGACTTTCACATTTTCTCTTGCAATGAAAAAGAGCATTGTTTAACGACTGCTATAGAAGGTAATGATGGGATTATTTTGCTTAGGGGAAGTTTCCACGTACATTTTTAGGATTTTCAAAGAATGAGGCAACCTGTGAGAAATGGAAACTCTTAATAGAAGGAGTTTGCCTAAAGATGAGACTTGTAATGCTACAGTGATTTCATGCCTTGTCCACTTTCTGCCACATGCCTAAAATTAAAATTTAAACCCAGGGAGAGAATATAGATTTAATCTTGGAACAGCTCTTGGAGAAACTAGACAACATCCCATAGGTGGGTCACCATTTGAATAACAGCCTAGTTTTTTTGTTTCATTTGGCTTGTAAATGTCTGCAGATGTGGATATGCCACAGATTTAAAAGGAATGAAGACTTTGTAGGTGTCATTAGCCTAAGGATCACCCTCTTGCTCTTTCTTACAGTTAGTAAGATAATTGCATCACATTTTCATGAAGTTTTTCTAAGCATCTACTCTCATAACATCATGGTTCCTCATTACATATGCCTTTTACAAATGATGATTGTTTATTACTATGCTTTTAATGTGCAGTTTATATTATCTTAAAAAGTGCAGTTTTCAAACTTTTATTGCAATGGTTCTTACTTTAGTTAAGATTTCATTAGCTGAGTAATTTTTTTAGTTCAAAATGTTGAGTTTATATCTACTGTCTTATTTAGTGGGGTAGAAGTAATTCTCTAAACTGCAGTAGAATAAAAAAATAAATGATGTGGGAAGTATATTTATATTAGGAGAATGTGTGTCTATTTTAACTTTATGATCCAGAAAAAAATGCTGATATGATAAAAGGAGAAGAAAGCAAGTATTCTAGATGACTGACATATAATTAGAGCATAACTTCAATTATCTAAGTGTTACTTACCTGAAAATTCACATTATCTGAAACAAATTCTGTTTTCCTTGCATTTGGAAAGGAACCTGATACTACTTAATGAATACTAAACTTAAGTAACAGATGAGCATGTCTGTCTGCACAAGACTGAAGAGAAGATGGGAGGGTGTCTTTGGAAGGAAATGAGAGGACAGAGGTTTAAAAAATCTTTTACCATTGCAAGTAAAGTGAAGCCATTTCCTGTCTTCGGGTTTTGGCATCTGAAACTATAAGCACATAAAGATCACAGTAAACATTTAAAAAGCCAATACAAGAGTTAAATTGCTCTCAACATGCTCTCAACATGCTCACAACAGGAAGGTAAGAGCATGTAGGTGTTTTATTCATACAGATCCACAGAGTGGCAAGCTTTGCAACTTGAATCTAAGTGAGTCACACCACATGCACCTGGGCAGAGCATCATACAACTATGAAGACAGCTGACTTGAGATAATAGCAGTCCTGCAGCAGCATCCCAGAATTTAGGGCAGATCAATTTTTCTCTAGTTTTGCAGTCGTCTGCTGCATGTAGTAACCTCTGTGGCATGTGTTCACCCTCTGTTCAGTATTGCATTTTGTTGCTGAAATTGTGACAGATGTTCCAAGTGTGGGAGGCTCAAAGGGGCATAGAAATATTAATTTAAAAATATACATTTTATTTCAAACTCTGCAAAATCATACCAGATATTTTAAACTACTCATTTCGATATTGAAATCAAATGGAACAATGCTTTATAAAAAGAAGAAAATATGCCTAAGCATGTAAGAGAATTTTGACAGATCAAACACATTTTCAAAGAATAGCAGCCTTATAGAACTTCTGAAATACTAAGATCAAGAACGTCTTTCACTTAGTGTTTTGTGAGTCCTAAGTCTCTTTTGTGGCTTCTACATACTATTTGAAAAATTTGGTGCATAGAATTATTTGAATTCTCAGATGTTTGATGTCTAACTGCATCCAGGCTTTCTTAGCCAAAGTATGAAATAATAAAAATGGAAAGTCCTTACTAACCCAATCTCTTCTCTGATTTTCTAAATGTATAAAACTTGATTAGAAAAACAATACAGACCTACTGCCTATGTAGAAAAGAACTGTGCAATCATAATTATGTGTGACTTGCAGCATTACTGTGAGTGTGGATTCACAATCTCTTTGAAAGGACATTAAATCTTTGGGAATATAAACAAAATTAAGTACTGGATTTCAGATGCCACTTAAGTAATCAAGAAAAATGGCAAGTGTCAAAAGTGAAAGAGAAGGAGTATTAAAGTATGAGAAATGGAAAAAAAACAGTAATGGCCAACTGATTATAAAAGGTAGGTAAAAATGTTAGGCAATGAAAATTCCGATTTTATTCCGTTTTACAATTCAGTCAGATGACTAAAGTTTGTGCTAAGAACTTTAATCTATCCTTCATAAGCATGTCTGGTCTTATCTAAACCTCTTTTGTTAAGAAAGTCTGCTGAATATATTGACAAGAAGTATATTTTACAACATTTTCAGGATTTATTAGATTTTTGAACTCATTTTTCAAACTGTGTCCTTAATAGAAAAAACTTTGAAATTTATCTCAGAATATTACTTAATTTTCTTACTACTGTTAAAGGTTTTGTGGTGTTTTGAGTTCTGAGCTGTGTTTTGGATCACTTTTCATTTTTGGGTAGCAGGTCACTGAAAATTGTAGAGATTACTCTACATGTTCTGTTCCTCCCTAAGGAAATTAAGTACTTGGTGTCAAGCAATGAAGCAGTACATTTCCATCTCTGAATTCACCTCTCCTCTTTTCATGCAAAATAGAACTGTTTTACAAGTTTTATTGAAACGATTTGATCCCATACTGTTCCTTATTAGTTATTTACCACTTTGGTGTGGAAACTATCTGTTAGAAGGAAGGAGATTGTTTTCTTTAGGTAGTTGATTTCTGATGGCCATGAAGGAAAATTTACTGGTGGTGCTTTAAGGACTATGATGATTAAAAATATTTTAATATTTTTACAAATTTTTAATATTTTTACAAATATTT
>VZRX01024154.1:6682-26068 GCA_013398075.1 Notiomystis cincta | reverse complement strand
TAATTCTTTATTACCAAAAAAAAAAAAAAAAAAAAAAAGTCAAAAGAAAACAAACAAACAAAAACCCAGCAAAAAATCAACCCATAAAACCAGCCCCCATCTTTTTCTGAAAGGCCTGCTTATGAGAAGCTCTGGGGTGACACTTCAAACACACCAGATAAATAAATGTTAAATATCCAGAAATGCAGCAGTATCCAATGCAGCTGTCAGGACAGAGCTGTTTCCCACTGCTGGTGTCTTCCCCTTGGTCACATTTCCCTGGGCATCCAGGATGACATCCTTCCATTGCTTTTCAGTCAATGTGAGCTGTGACTGAAGCCAAGTGCAAAAAAAAAGCTGTCCAGGAGACTTAAATTTTAATTCTTACTCTTTTTGGAGTCTTCTGTTTTTTAGTATAAGTGTTTCATTACGTTACACAGCACCTTGGCTCTAGAGGAGCTGTAAAAATAAAAACGCTGTCACATTGTGTTATTATGGGTTCTGCTTTTCAGCAGTGCTCCAGTTGATGAATCTAATCTGCTTATCTGGGTGACTGATAGCACTCTGATAGTCAGGATCATGAGGAGTATGTGGACACACCACATCACAGAGTGAAAACCTGGCAGCTTTTGCCACTGGCATTTGTGGAGCCAAGATTCTGCCCTGTAAACCTCAGGAGTGCCTCCAGCTGTAAGAGCACCAGCAAGAAGGCTCCCTCAGATGAAACAAACCTGGGTGAAATGTGAAGGTTGCAATGAATGAGGCTGACAAATAGCATGCACATCTTTGTTTCTTCTGCTGGAGAGTGTGCAGAAAAAAAAAAAAAACTAAACAGGTTTCATTTTGGTGTCATTGATGAAGGAGCTCAACTTGGCCATGAAGACAGGGATTACAGGAGCCCTAAGTGCACAGGTCACCCCAGCTGGTTCTTCTGTCATAGCCTGTATTTTATCCCTCACATCACATGGAGACTCCACAGCACAATGTATTTTAGCTCTTTGCCCTGCCACTGCCTCACACCAGGTACCTAAAGCTCAGGTTTGTCCGTAGGATCTTCCCCCTTGTTCGGCAGGACAGACACAGATGTGGCATTCCCTGATGTCCTGATGAATCATGGGCAGCAGGAAATGGAGGAAACTTACACTGCTGACTCTGCATGGGGTTTGTGTGCTATAAATATGGTGTGAGGGGTGTTCCTGCTCTGTAAACAGGAGAAAACTTCAGATAATGTGCCATTAAATGAGCACAGATGGTCCCACATACTAGCATCAGCTAAGATTCTCACAGAAAATAGAATAAAAACTTGTGATTAAAACTGTGTTGAGTGAAGATATGATGTAGGCTTAAGCTTGGCCCAAACTACAAACACAGTCTCATCAGGCAGTTTATATCAGGGCTTTGTGTTACCCTTTCCAGCCAGGCCAGTGGATCAGCATTTGGCATGGCCACCCAGCTGGATTTTTATAGGGGCAGCTCATATTCCTGAAATGAAGTGCATGACCATGGAGTGTTTTTAATCCAGCTGCAGGAAGCCAAGCCATAAACAACCTGCCACAGGGTGCCAGGAGGGCAGAACAACACACCACCACTTGCCCAGGAGTCATGGTCTGAAGCTGGGAGCCCTGGGACTGGGCTGATCCTGAGCTCAGCTGCCCCAGCTTCCCAGCTGAGGGCCCTTTAGGAGGAGTGGGCACTGCTCAGTGTGTCCATGCCCAGATGTGTGGTGATGGGAGATAAGAGATGCCTTCAGCCCAAGGAGGGAGACACAGGGTGATTTCTACCCACAAAAAAAGGAGGGGAGGCCAAACCTCATCAGCACCTTGCTGGTTCCTTTTCCTGGCCCATGCCAACAAGGCTGTGCAGAGAAAGGTCTTTTACAGAGCAGGGAGGGAGAAATCCATGGAGACTAAGCCTGAGCATTCACTCTTTATCTCATTCCCCAAAGTGCCAGGCTTCAGGGGATCTCAGAGCACCTCAACAGCCCCTTCTGTTGAAAGGTAAAGCCCTGCAGCATGATGTTTTCCTCTCCTCAAATCTTTTCCTCTGGAGAGACTGTGGTCAAGGTTTGGACTGAGAGTGATTCTCCTTTTGTGATCAGTTCTCACTATGTGGCCTCCAGTGCTCTTTTATGATGTTCTTCTCCTCTATTCTTCTCTGCACTTTGAAGTGCTCTTGCATGAAACAGCATGACATAAAATAAAATGACACTCATTATTAACACAAATGAAACATTTGGTTTCAATTATCTCCCCTCTCTCCAGTTGTGAGGAGTGAGAAATCACTCATAAACCAGGCAGCATTTTAAGAAATTGCAGACTTTACAGAGCAAGAGAAAGGAAGAAAAACAGGCATTGAGATACTGAGGCTGTCACAGAACAGAAAATGATAAGAGAGAAAAAGAGCCTGGCCTGGGGTACTTCCAGCATGCATGAGCAGAGCTGAGAATAAGACCAAAACTAGGCAGAACTGTCAATTAAGCCTTTAACTCAGAACTGGCAGTGCCACTGACCTAAGGAGTGACCTCTGGAAAGCCACTTTGCCCCTTTGCATTTCTGGTTTCCCACAGAAGGTCCCTTTGGCCTGTCAAAGAGGAACTGAAGGAGGAAAGGGTCCCTTGGTGAAGGATTTCCTCCTATCCCTATACAGCTCCCATCTTCAGGAGGATATTTCTAGGCAGAATTTCTCTAACTCCTCCCGCCCCCAAAAAAAACCCACACCAAAACCAACCCAATATTTGTGTCTTTACTAATTCTGCTAATTTGACTATAACTTTGCCCCCTTTTTATTCTGACAAATAATGCTGAACCCTTAAGAGCAGCATGTGTGGACTCTCGAAGGAGAAGAGCAATAAAGAGGCTTTACAGTATGCAAAGCAGGATTCCATCCAACCTCAGGCTAGTGCAGCCCCATTATCCCAGCCTGTTCCATAAAACAGCCGCCCTGACAGCCCATGTCAGTGTGGAATGCAGTCAGCTCTGGGTTTCTTCATCCCTGCTTAAAAATTATCCCCTCTAACGTAGGCTGTGATGCACTGCAACTGGCATTCCTAAGCCTTGTACACATCTTGAGAGGAGGACCTCAGCAAAACCCTCTCCAGGGGCTGTGGGACTCAGCAGAAAGATGCCTCCTCTCCCCCTCTCCCTTGAAATACACTCAACACCCCCCAAAACTCTGTACGACCAGGGTCAGATGCAGCTGGGCTGAGCAGTTTGCTATGTGCAGGCTGTACCAGTGAGAAAAGGCTTGGCCAACATGTGATTTTTGGATCCCTGAGAGGTCCCTGGTCTCTCTTGAGCCACAGCTGCTGTTTGGAAGTGCACAGCAGCACAGCACACGGGTGTAAGGAAGGGAGGGAAGCAAAATACAGCATGTGCTGTAGAGGAAACTTTAAGTAAGCTGAAGGCTATTACTCATATGAGAACTACAACCTCCACCCAAGATCCCCTAGTTTTCTCCAGCAGTGCAAGAGGGACCAAAAATAATAATAATTTTTAAAAATTGAAAAGTGATTTTTTTTAAGAGTTTTTAAGGAAATTGCCCTGTGGCAGAAAGATGGTATGGGACAGCTGTTTCTTTTTTCTTTCCAAGAGGGATTTTTCTACCAAGGAAACCAAGAAACTTTATGAAATCAAGTAATTCTATGGGAAAAATAAATATTTCTTTGCAGCTATTTTTCCCCCCAATTTATTTTTGTTTTTGGGTGTGATGATTAAGGAACCTCTTTCTTCTGCCATGCAACTGCAGCAAGAGTCCCACAGAGCAGTGAGGAGCAGATAGCAGATGCTCAGAGGGAGAAGTGGACTTTTGTTCCTACATTTGGTGTCAACTTGCAGTGTTGAAAAGCAGATGAAAACCTGAGGGTGGGACAACAACACATACATTTTTTTTTTATTTTTATTTTTTTTACCTTTTTCATCCCTCCAGAAGGATACTGTGACATTCTCACTACCAGTTTCCTAGAAGTGGTATAACACAAGAGCAGTGGGACCAATCTTTGGATAAAATCCCTGCCCTAAATCCCTTTGGATAAAAGACCTCTGCCCTAACAATTCAAGAATTTGGAGCTTTGCTTTAAATGTATTTTTAAGCACCTTTGGCAGCTTGGGTTCTGTGAGTCTGAGCAGCTCCAGAGGACTGCAGTGGCCACTAATCATGATATGCATGAGAGGTTTTGAATTTGCTTGTCCATCCCATGGTCTTCAGCCAAGTTTGGAGGATAACAAGGAAAACTGGTCACAGCATGTAGTGCTCACTGGGGTTTTTTCAGACATCACAGCTCTTCCTGTGGCCCACCTGGCCATTAGCCAAAAAGGAATCTGTCACAGCTGATGCTTGTTGCCTCCCCTTCTGTCCCTGAGAGCATCCCATGGCTGATGCTGCTTCTACACCTGGGAATGCAGGTCCCTGTTGATGACTCACTGTGGGCTGGCAAAGAGGCCAAAAGTGTTGGTCCCCCTGCAGTGCCTGTGCCTTCTGATGTGCACTTTCAGGGAGAATGTGTTCTGTATTGTTTTGTGTTTGAGGGAATGTGCCCTGTGAAATGGGGAGAGCTGATCTTCCACAGCTATAGAGCAAAATAAATACTCCACAGAGTGGACAGCGAGCCAAAAGCTTTGAAAGGGTGTTTCACTTAGGTTTTCACATTATTAATACAACTATAACCCATGACATTAAATGCAGCTGACCTTTCCCTTTTATTTGTTTTTTGTTAGCAATTCTCCAAAGACAGACTTTTCTGAGCATGATTCTGCACTCCGTTTCTCAAAAGGGAGAATAACCCATGGTTTTCATTAGGGGGAGACCCACAATCATTAGCCTTGCCTGCCTCCCACTGCACAAGGGGCAGAATCAGAGCTGTGCCCCAAGCGCACCACCTCCTTTCACCCAGAAAACCACCTTCTTTCCTCTGTCAGCTCTTAGCTCCCAGCTCGCTTTTCCACCACCAAAGCGCTGCCCGCAGCTCAGATTTCCCTCTCAACCCAAACTGTTCCAGACCTCCCTCCTCTGGAGGCTGCAAGGCTTCATTTCTCTGCCTCCAACTGGCTCTGTCCCACAGCTGGGCAGTGCAGGAGGCTGCACAGATACACCAGAGCTTGGCCAGTGAGTTCCCCACGGACAATAAGCTGTCACCTTCGCTGTGGCCAAGTCCCCCGAACATGGCACACGCGCCGCCCCCAGGAATTTGGCCCCGTTGTTTTGCCATCCTGTGCAGCTGGGGAATAAGAGGCTTCTATTGAATGTCAGCTCTTATTTATTAGAACTTGCAGTCAAACAATAGGCCACACACAAGGAGTGTCTGACAGACCAAAAAATATGTGTGCAGCTCCGTAAACACCTCAGCCCTGTTTGTGTGCGTGTGTGAAGGCAGGGGACACTCTCTCCTTCATAATTCACAAGCTGCTTCTGGACTCCTGGGCAGCCACTTTGACTCCCTGGTTAGATAGGTGCACATCCTCTTCCCTGAGAGCCACAAAAGCCAAAATACAGCCCGTCCTGAGCAGCCACAATCCTGCAGAAGGTTTCTCTGTCAAGCAGATGCTTTCTCCCAGTGCCACAACAGCTCCTGCTTATCCCCTCAGGTGTGCCATGGATTGCCAGTGGACTGCAAGAGATAACAGATCTCATGTTTGCTTTCATGCTGTGAAGTAAAAAGCAGCAACAGGCCCCAGGCTGGGGCAGTGGGGGGAAGAATCACCAAAATACCCAGCTTGAAAGCAGAAAAATTGGAGAAAAGCCTGTCATTCTCCTTGGAGACAAACTTCTTCTGACATTTTGTGGAAATTCTCATGTGAATGTCTCTAGATCTACTTCTGTAGGATGCTTGAAAATGAGAGAAATTATTTAAAATGCCTTACAGCACTGAAATGCAGCTTTGATGGGGGAAGTTGTCATTTTTTTCATGAAATCCAGAAAGAATGAGATTGCAAAAGTCTGGAGGTGATTGCCAGTATCCTTTAGGCACTTGCCAGCACTTCTGCCTCCCTGGAGCCTGGAGGAACTCTAAGGCAGCCTAAAGGTGACTAAAGGAAGCCTAAAGGCAAAGGAAATGACGTGCTACCCTGCCCAGCATTACCTGTCAAGGAGCCCAAAGTAGCAAGGGAGGTTATTGCCCCAAGTGATGCCCATGAAAAACCAGACTCATTTAATTTAAAGCCTCACTCCCTTTCTTAACCCAGGGTTACCAAATCCACAAAAGGAAATAAAAACTGGTGAAATGGCTTATCTAAGGGCAGGTCAGGACATTTTTTTTCCACATAGAAATGGAGCCACACCAAGCAGCAAATAAAGACCTCAGAATCTTGACCAGAGTACAGGGAAACGACCTTGTGCTGTCAGGCATTTATTCACCTGTTTCTACCTTGTCCCCAAATTTCTTTGGTCATATTTTCACCTCAGTTTTCCTTCAGAGGTGCTCACTGCTCATGAGCATGGCTGTGAAGGCAGTCACCTGCCACTGCTGTCATGCTCCCTGCAGAATTTACTCAGGCTTCGCAAACTACTGGTGATTTTCAAACAATTGCTTGCTCGTGTGTGAAAACCCATCCCCTTCATGTGCCTCAGGGCAGGCACCTGGAACTTCCAGCTGTTGCCAGGAGGGATGTGGCTTTGAGGGTCATTGCTCCTGCACATGGTACCCAGAAGCAGAGGAGCATCAGGAATCACTCCTGTGCCTCTGGAAAGAAAACTCTGTAGAGATCTAACACCCTTCAAGACAAGAGGGGCCCAAATTAGATGCTAAAGTGAAAGCCAAGGAAGGGCATTTGGAATTAATAGGAGCAGAAATACGACTTGAAGCCACACAAGTTTTTGTAAAGTCCACTGACTATGACAAGTGCCTCAAGGAATGCATCCAACACCATCCCAGATAATGGGAAAGGAGGATTTTTGTAGATGTGTTTGCAAACATCTTGGGGAACTGCTTAAGTAGTAATCTCATGAGGAAGCTGTGTTGCTCATTCCATTATATAGACAGCCCTGATTGAAAAATCTAAATTCTGAGTTATGTTCATTTCCCCCCTTCTTCTGCACTTATTGTTTTAAGCCTTTTTTTCCCTAGTTAGCCAATTCAAAGCCTCTCCAAAAAAAAGTTTATATGACATTGTTGCCACAAGGATTCTTGCCAAGACAATGAGCAGGGCAGATGCTGGCTGACTTGTTGATTCACTCACTCAGCAAAAAGCTATGTGGATGATTTTGTTTTCCTCTGAGGTGCAGACTCCCTTTTTCCTCCGTGCTTTCTCAGGCCTGCATGGACCACATGTCTAATACAAGCTGTTGTTGGTTCTGTTAACCTACTCCTGTCTGGAAGTCAAGGAATGGTTTATCCCTGACTTCAAGTGTTCCAACCATTCTCTCCTCTCCTCTGACTCAGTTATTATCTAGCTTACATCCTTCCATCTCTATTTCCCACTAATCTCTAACCGTATCCTGATTCCACTCAGGAAAAAAAAAAATAAAAAGGGATATAAAAAGTTCAAAGGCTGACTGGAAAGCAAATATTTATTTTTCTTTCTGGATGTGAAAATTAGGTATTGAATTCAATCAATATTTTTGATTGGCATGCTGCTCTCTCAGATTGTTCTAATGTTTCATATGAAAGGGAAAAAGGGGAGGGGAATATGCAATCTTTACAAAAGAAGGTTTCCCTGAAAATAAAGAAGTCAATTAATCACTGCCAAATATTCTGCAGAGGTACCAAAAAACTATTTTCTAATTACTTGTGATAGACTCTTGAAAGACCTTTCAGGAGGCAGAAGTTAATTTAGATCAATGGGAGGCTCTGCTTCTGGTCTTCCCCTTCTAATCCACAGGAAGAGCCCTAAACCCTCTCACAGATGATATCTTCAAATAGGGGCAGCATTTGGGGTGCAGCCAAAATTTTCTGCCTATAGCAGGATTCATTTCAACTGCCCACAGAAAAATACTCTATTTATTTGCATTTCAATGCAGACTCCTGGAGTTACTTGACTAAAGGGGACAGATCTCTGCTGCTTCATAACCAGTGGCATTTGGTTCATAGGCTGAAAAACTGGTGACAAAATTACATCACTACATGATTTAGCACCACTTGTTGCTGTGGTGTATCACAGGTTTTTTATGTTGCTGATTTTTGTAAAAGTAATTTTTTTGGTAAGTCTCTGTCTCTGCAGCCATATGTCAGCTGTAGCAAAAGAAAATAATGTAGTTTGGGTTTGGCTTTCCTTTTTTTTCTTTTTTTTTGGAAATTTCACCACTTCCATTTTTTGTAAATGAATATGTTTAAGATTAAGTTCAATTACTAAAGAATCTCTTGAATCTGACCTTTGGGCACAAACCATGTGTTTAAAAGACCAAGAGTGAGAATTCTTTTTTCCTGGAATTCATTTGAATTCATCCTGGAATCACTATGGAAAAAACATAACCTGACGTGTTAGATTATAAATCACAATTTGTATGTTTAGAGATGAATTTCTTAGATCATGCTCTACATTCCCCTTGATTTCAGCCACTTTAAAACTCTCCACCTTAATGCAAAGGGCAACAGCTTTCTCTTTCTGTCAAAATGGCATAAAGAGAAAAATATCTGGTGCAATTAAACAGTGATGTCATTCCAAGGGGGAAACACATATCAGCTGTGAAACTTTCTGTTTCTCACTCCACCTTGGAAATATTTGGGTACCCCTGAGAAAATAAATACATATTTGATGGCAACTTGGACAGAAACAAGAGGGAATGAAACATAACACACCCTGGGTACACTGAAAATATTTCTCAGCACAAACAATGCTATGCAATGTACAAATTCCCTTTTATTCTAGTAAGAAAAGAAAATCAGAGTTATAAACTCAAGATGTGTTGCCTCTGATGCATCTGGCTCAATCTGAAAATGACACTGATGAGCCAGGCTTTCTCATGCTATCCCAGCTAGGATTTATAATTCTGAATTTAAAATTCACACAAAACTGCTGGAATGTATCCAAACACGTTGCCCTGTGGCATGAATTTTGACAGCTAGGAGAAAGAAAACAGAGCAGGAAAAAGCAGTGGACTGAAAAGCCAAGACCAAGGCCTGGAATCTAGGAAAGATGAATTTGAGTGCTGGGTTCATCTCAGGCTTCTTACAGCTGTGAAACTGGTGCTACAATTTGGTTTCAAAGCTCACTCTCCACGCCTCCAACTTTCCCCATTCCTAAGGAAACTGACCATAATTTAGGGGCTTCAACAAATCCTCTTATTACCAAAAACTCACCCACCTAGCAAGGGTGAAGTTGGACTGGCTGCACAGCAGTCACCTGGGAGCATTGGGATTCCCTGCTTCACCCAGATGAAGAATGACCAAGCCAGGGTGGCTTATCAGGAATCAGAGTTCCTAACAGGCAATTTGACCTGAGTTTCTAATGTGCAACAACAACACAGCCTATCCTTCATGACCACAACCAAGCCTGCACAGTAGAACTTGGCCTCTTAGTTTTACAAGCTCCATGTAGACAGATAGGACTGAATATTTGTTCACTCAGTTTCAAGCTGTGCCTTTCAGACCCAGGTAAAAATTTGAAGTAGACAGCCTGGCCCTGTAGCTGAGTACCTAAAAGTAACACCCAAAAATACATAGAAAAATCCAGATGAGGAACCAGATGCTGATTCTGTGTGTCTTGTCACAAAATCACAGGTGGAAGGAAGGGCCCTTCATTCCTGCTCAGCTTTACTCAGAGTGGGTCCCACGAGGCCAGGTTGCCAAGGAATCTGTCCTGCTGGATTTTGAGCTGCTGGACATAGCACTGAATACCCAATCCTTCACCCCTGGGTCTCTGTCCCATTGAGCAGTGACCCCATGCTGTTCTTAGGCTTCCTTTGGCTGACAATCTTCTTACAGAAAGATGCTGCTGTTCTTTGTGTTCCATAATGAGCTTCAGTTTTCCTGATCCCATTCTCATTTGCATCTTCTAAGCAGCCTGTCCCTGCCTCTGCCTCTGAGTCCTTCTGTCCCCATGGATCTCCCTGTGCTGACCCACTGCCAGCGTTGTGCTGCCCACACCTTGCAGCAGACCATTCTTGTGCTCTAAACAGGCTGACTTGGAAGATCAGCTGGCTTCTCCTGGATCCTTTTGATCCCCTCAAGGGCAGTTTTCCATGAGACTGTGACAAGCAGGCTGCCTGCATGGGGTAAATCTGTATTTTCTGAAGCCCAGGCTTATTCTGCCTCGCTCACTCCTCTTAAACACTGCAGCTTCATGGTCCCTGAAGCTGAGGCTGCCCTCAGCCTTCCATCTTCATGGTGAGAGTCAGGTCTAACAAAGTGTCTCCCCTGATCAGGTCATGAATTGCACACCTCATATGAAGCTGCCCTCCACAAGCTCCAGAAACCTCCTGGCTTCCCTGGAACTTTGCCAGCTGCCTTTGCCACACAGACACCTGCCTTTCAACTCAGTGCTCACATAAGCACACACAAAAAAAAACCCAAAACAAAACCTAAACAGCTTTTGTCCATCAGCTGCACAGCAAGACTGAACTTTATTATCTTCAAAGGCAAAACTGCTTTGATGAATCCTGCTTAATTCTTTCCAATGACACACAACTGCAGGGTGGGATGATTCTTACCCAGTAGTCCTTTCCATCCAGTTAAGAGACCAGAGAATCACAGAACCACAGAATAAGCTGAGCTGGAAGGGAGGCACAAGGACCATGGAGCTCAGCTCCTGGCTCTGCACAGGATAACCCCAAGAATCACAACATGTGCCCAAGAGCATGGTCCAAAAACCTCTTGAACTCCAAGCCCTGGGGGTGGTTTTCCAGCACCCAAACACCCTCTGGGAGAAAAACTCTTTCCTCATATCCAACCTCACCTTCCCCTGGCACAGCTTCAGGCCATTCCTTCGTGTCCCTGTGACCATATTCTCCTGCAAGGAGCAAAGTGCCACCTCTCACTGCTGTAATGCCAGCAGAGCTGTACCTAGTGCAGCACACTGAATTCAGAGTCACTGAGGCTGGCAGTGACTTCTCCTTAACTTCTCTGGGTCCCTGAGCACTGCAGTGAGCACCAAAAGGCAAAACACAAATTAAGCCCCGAAACACACAAATTAAGCACTTCTTGGTTGCCTTGTGACTTTGCCAAAAGCAGCAAACCAGATGTTATAAGGCAAAGCTTACAAATAAAAGCCCTGTGGGCCAAATGCCCAGGACTAGCCTTAACAATTTGATGTAGGAAGTCTTCATCCACTTCAGCTCACGTGCAGGAGCAATTCCTTAAGGGAGCATTCAAGGTCTGCCCATCTCCCCCTGGTCATTGTCCACTGCCTGCTTGATTTGGAGTCTGAGGACCTTTTGCAGAGCTTGGCTGCTGCACATTGCCCAGGAATGGGAGAGGGTCTGTGTCCTTGCCTGTGGAAAGACAGAGGTCAGCACCTCGTGGTTCAGCTGTGCTGCATCCTGCCAGCACAGATGGAAACACCAGATAGCATTTTGAGTTACTTGTGTGGACCAGACAAATGCTGTAAGAAGGTGAAGAGAAACCTGGCCTCAGGAAATTTGGACTCCATTTTTTGCACTTCTACAGGCAGCTGCCAAGTCCCAGCCAAGCCTCTGAGAAGTGTTTAAGCCTCTTAGTTTAACAGCAAGAGTTTGATGCCAAAGTAATCATTATGATGGGAGCTTTATCCATGTGTAAAACCTCTGAGGGAAGATGCTCATATGCAACCAGGATTGTGAACTGGGGAAATATTCAAAAGGATCGGTCAGAGGGACACGGCTGAAGACAGATGTATAGAACTAGTTGCATCCTGCTGCCTGAGAAAGCAGGCTGTATCCTCTGAGGGCAAAAGCCCACTAAATTGCTCAAAGAGGGTTTAATATAAAACTTTCTACCAGGATGAATGAATCCACTTGGCTGCAGAGATGCTTTGTGGACTTATTACACAAAGACCTGCCAAATACTCCTTCATATGCTCCAACAAGTTTCCTCATTTTCTCTCACCACAGCAGGAGTTGCTTCTCCCTTTCCTCTCTCCCAAACACTCCAAACCCTTAGTGCTGGTCTCTAACTATAAACTTAGGTTTGAGGCTGAAAGAAGCTGTTTTGTCTATCTGAGTGTTGCCAGTCATGTAAAACAGGATACTGCTCCTGTCCAGACTACTGAGAGACTTTGCTGTTGCCCAGAAACCAGGATAATCCAGGATGAAACGGGGCAGTATTTAAACCTGTGCTGCAAACAGCACACGCCAGAAGTGAACAGCAAGGAGTGCCTGACTCGACACAGATCTTCTCTAGATACTTTCTGCTACTCTGCAGAAGGTTTCACAGCACAGCTCAGTAGCCAAGAGTTGTGTTCCTGACCCAGAGGGGGCTCACTTTTGGAGAAGGGGCACCATGCAAGAGGAGGCCGAGCACAAGGACATGACACCTTCCACATGCTCGTCTCACTTGCTCTGTGGAGAGTCTGTTCCCTGGGGAAGATTTTGGGCTTTTGGACTGTCTTTCCCTTTCAAACACCTCAAAGGGACTTTATAAGACAGAGGGCTAATTTAACCCCTTGATAATGGGATTGCAGCACGAAGATTAAAAACACAGCTGTAGGAGAGGGCTCGTGATGTGTCTGTGGCTCCTCACTGGTGCATGGCCAATGCTTTTCAGTGACTCGTGGCCTTCCCCTTCCTGTTCTGACCAGGTCAGAAGGTGAATCACCAAAACAACGGGAGGGGAGAGAAATAAAATCATTGCTCATCCATAGGTTTGGCCTCTGGTTTTCCAGAAGCAGCGGGTTGGGTTGTGGGGGTCTGTGAGTGAAGACCAGGGCTGACTTCAAGTCCTGGGGCCTAACACAAAGAATGCAGAGAAAGAAAGGTTCTTTGTGAGATTTAAACCTCAAAGTACAAGGCTGGCATGGAATCCTGCCTCAGCATGGCTCTGCTGTTGATGGTAGTGTTTGTACCAACAGGCCAAGGTGAAAATAGCAGGGGATAAAACAGCACCAGTGGAGAGCTCGGCCAAATGCCACTCCTGATCCTTCCGATCACTGCTGCCATACCAAGTGTGCCCTCTTAATCAGCCCTGGGAGAATGGTGGGGGCAGAGCTCAGAGGGGAAGAGCAGAAGGGCAAGAGTTAATGTCTGACAGTGCCTGAAGGCTGTCTGGTTATGCTGTTATCCCAGCACAGGACAGGAGGAAAAGAGAAGAGGGAAAACTGCGCCAAAGCTGCATCACAGACAAAGCAAAAGCTGGCTCCTCCACCAGGTTTGAAAGAACCCTGATAAAGAGAGCTGATAGATGGTCTCCAGTTGCTCCTCACCCATATGAAAATCCCTTTCCCTTTCTTGTCTGTCAGTCCCTACCCCATTCCCTGCCCCTTTCAGGGTTGGTGAGTCACCGTGCTCTTCACAGAAGGTTCAGTTCTTTGGCAGACACCACCACTCACTCACGAGAGGCTTCTCAGGCAGGAGCATCATCTCATCAGCCTGTTTGCCTCTCTTCCCCTTTCATCTCCTGTTTGTTTTCCATTCATACACAGAGAGCTCACCCCCTTGCCAGACCATTTGCATGTTTTGTAAGAGGTGACGGTGATGCAAATGTCAGGAAGTTCATGTTGTCTATTATTTGTGCAACACGTTTTTCACCTCCAGGTTATTTACCTTGTATCTACCTCTTCCCTATTCAGGCCTTGGCCCAGAAATAAGCTCAAAGAGAAAATCTAAGTTTAAGAGCTGCAGGTGTGCCTGTGAATGGCTGGGGCAGAAGAAAGGTCTGGTTTTTGCTTTGCCACCAGCCCATTACAGTGTTTTGTACAAAGCCCTCTGTCCCCAAGAGGCAGTGGAGGAGAGGTGTATTTGTACAGCTGCAGGCACAGTGAAGAGCTGCGCTCTGCTTTCATCAGGAAAGCACTTGCTCCACAGTGCAGGAGATTTTTCTGCCTCTTGCTGAAGGATTCCTCTTCAGGGTACTGCTGCAGGAGGCAGACAAACCCTCTTCAGCACCTTTTCAGGCTTGAGTGTCCATCAGAAAAGAGAGTGGCAATTTCCAGAAAGAATTCAGAGATATCTTTACCTAAACATTACAGGTCAAGTCCACAGCTGAGGCTGAGGATGCTGCTGGAGCCTGTCATGGAAACAATCAGCACAGCTCCAGGGCCCTAGTCAAAGCTGAGCAAACAGGAAAAACACAGCAGCCATCTGAATGGCCAGGTAAATTCCCATTTAAAGATGATATATTCAAAGCCCAGTTATTGTTAATGACATCTATTGGTCACATATTAGCCCTTATTAAACCATCTTTAAATGGGATTACAATGTTGCTGAACTGACCAGAGAAAATGCAGTTTTGGCCTGGAATACCCACTAACAAAGAACCTTTTCTTGCTGCCCCTGTAAATCATCCAACAAAATAAGTCTTGCAACCCTGTGTCACATTGCTGAAATCACAGAAGCCCACAGTGAGTGGTTTGCAAACCAACTCATCAAGGATCTTCACTGGAGAAATCTACAAACAAGCTGCAAATTTACTGCTGATCATCTCAAGCAACTTTGGAAATGAAGGTGAAGATATGTAAGCAGATTGAAAGATAAAATTCCCTACATCAGTCTGAAAACTAAATGAGTGCCTGTCAATTAGTCACAAGGCTTTGGTGACAATGAAGGAGAAAATTATCCTGTTGGGGAAAAAAAATACAAACCTGGTGCTCCAGGTCCACTAAAGTAAAGCCTCAGAATTAATTTATTAATTTAATAATCCACAATGTAATTTTCAGTTCTTATTGATTATCTTCCATTTCTTAACATCATGAGGGCCCACAGTTACTAATACCTGAATTTAAAGACTTGTTTCCTTCAGGAAGAGCTCCATCAGTCCCATTGCTACAGTGGGAACTAAATGTTCTTCACCATAAATTTGGCCCATCCTTCAGAACAACAACAAAACAAACAAAAAAGCAGACAAACAACAACAAGAAAAAAAAACAAACAAAACTAACCAAACAAACAAACNAAACAAAAACAAAAACCCCCAAACCCAAAACTTCAAGTTATAAAATGAGGAACTGTCATGACCTACAAAGCAATAAATGGATTTAAGATCATCCATCTTAATCCAAGGGCAATTTTCCTGAGGGAGAGCATGAAATACAATTTTATCTCCCAAACCAAATGAAAATGCCAAGATTTCCAGTAATGCAGGCCAGTGCAATTTTTGCATAGACTGAATTCTAAACTCAATTTTCAGCTTCTTTAACTTATTTTTGGGGGGGGCACATATTTGCTTTGACTGCTGTAGAGTACCACCTTCATGATAATAATGATTTATCTTGAATTTTTGCCAAAAATGCAATGCAACCATCTTAAAAAGACTTCATGGATCCAGCAAAGTGATATGCAAGCCATGTGCAAGGATCACATTGCATGATCCACCAGGACACAGCAAGCATCTCTGTGATGATGGAGGGCAACAGTTTGAACAATGCACACTAATATTACCCAACAGTTCAGGAAAGGAAGTGAAAATTTAATGATTGCATTAACTGAAACTGCAGGAAGGATTTGGAGCCACAGAATTCAATTACTCAAGCTGGAACTTACTCAGAAGCTAAACAGAATGTGCTACCTGCTACACAAGCATTTCAAATTTGGGCTGACTTAAAGTACAAAATATCAAGGATAATCTCACAAATTTAGTGACAACTGTGATTTTGTTTTCTTTTTTTTCTTTCTTCACTCTTTATTTTCTATTAAGCCCATGCTGCTCCACAAAGATGTAAGGGTATTTACAATAGAAATGTTTGAGGAGTCAGGAAAATTGAGTTGATTGATACCAAGGCCTTTCTGGTGAGGGGTGAAGCTGGGAAGGCTGCTTGGCTGCTGGAGGACAGAGATAAACAAATCCTGCCAGGGAATGGAGTTTTTATGATATGAAATCGTGAACATATAAATTCTCCTTGGCTGGATATCCAGCCCTTCGCAACCTCTGGCTATTCCTGAGAGAGAAATTCAGCACCAAAAATGCAAGCTTGCTGTGTTTGTGGAAGAGAGCTCCTCCAGGCTGGGAGAATGCAGTCCACAACCTGGAGAAGGAGAGTCTATTAGATTGTTGTTCAATCCACCTTCTTTTTCTGGAAAATCCTGGCAAGAGGTTGTTAAGCTGCTCAGGTGCAAAATAAGCAAGGTGGGTTCAGCTGAGGCAGATCATCCACAGCAGTCAGGAAAGACATTTCTGTGCAGGCTGTACTCAGAGTCAGGTACAAGAGCTGAGGCCTCAGAGTTCACAGGGGGCTAGGAGGATAAATTTCTCCTGTTTTGTGAAAACCTGAGCCTGCATCCTCAGCAGAACTTCATAGAGCTGGTTGCTAGTGGTCACTGACCAAGACTACACAGCCCAGCACTGAGGGAGGAAAGAGAGTCAAGGGAAAATGGAAATTATGCAGAGGCATTCACATATAGTACGCATAAACTGCAGGAGACTTTACCTTTTACAGGAGGAATTTCTGTGAAGTTTTTAACAACAGTTGCTCACGAAGTATTTATTAAAACCCTACGGCCAAGGACACTTCCTTATCACATCCTGAGTGGCCTCCCACAATATCTCAGTGTTTACCTTTACCTTGCTGTAACTGGCTGGTAGCCACTCCTCTGCATTATTACAACCTGCTGCAGCCTCATCCTGCAGTCACCAGTTGTGCCTGGCTGGCTGCAGCTGCTTGCAGGTCTGGCTGCAAATACCAATATTTTTATTGACTGAGAGCCATATCTAGCTCCAGAGGAGAGGCCTCACCCTGTCCCACGTGCTGTCAAGCTGTGGTCAGTCAGTTTTCTGCCCACAGCAGCAGGTTGTGCAACAGGCACGGCTGCTCTGGCAGATGGGCCTCTCAGAAACCAAGCCACAAGTTTCATTTCCATTGCCCAAAGTGAGGAGTCTTTCTCCTTTTCAACTAATTTTTCTTTCCTCCTCTGTGCTGGGGGTTATCCCTCCTGAAGTCCAGAGAGTGGTGGAGTTAACATGCTGCTTCTCCAGAGGCCAGGCTGGCTGCCCACCCTCAGGAGGGGACACCCCAGCTGGCTTTCCTGCCCTGACACCTCCTTTCTCAGTGGGGATGCAGGAAGCCCAGCAACAGCAGGATTATTGATTATTTCTTGGCTGCCCCACCTCTCCAAGGTGTTCTTCCAACAGGGGAATGCCAAAGCAGCACCTGGAAAACAAAGACCTCCATCCTCCCTCCTCTCTGACTCCTTCCCCAGCCTTCCCTGCAGCTCTGTGGTGGCCCTGGGGACGTGTTGGGTGCCTCTGACACTGGGTCTGCTCAGGGCTGCAGCAACTCTGCTGCAATTAGATCCTGCTAAGAAGCAGATATTTGGGAGGTGCCTGTGCTGGGCAAGGTGGATGAGCTGGTCCCTCTGTGAGAGATGAAGGCACAGAACATATCCAGCCCAGATTTGGTTTGGTTCATCAGCTCAGGCATTTGTTTGAAGCCAAGACAACCCAAGCACGAGCTGTGTCAGGGTGGACTCCATCACCCCCACCGGCCCCACCTTCAGGCACCTGCTCTCTTTGCAAGGAGCAGCCGTGGTGGTTTTCTCTCCTCGGCCCCTCAGCATCCTGCAGTGTTTACAGGTTGTCCTCTGGCCACTGAACAGCTTCTTCTTTCCTTGGAATTGTGAAATCTGCTCCTTGCCACGGGGAATAGTCAGTGCTGGAAGTGGAGCTCCAGTGTAGAGCTGCTGGCTCTTGCAGCCTTCTATCACAAGCTTCATTATATCTAATATTTTGTGTAAATCTCCAGTTCCTGTCAGCTAGCAGTTACAAAACAGGTTTTTTGGTTGTGTTGTTGGTTTTTTGATTTTGTTTGTTTGGTTGGTTTTTGGGGTTTATTTATTTTTCTTTTTTAATTTCAATATGAAATTATTCTCTTTCTCTCAGAGTTGCAGAGAAAAACCTGAAAACATGGCCCAGGGCTCCAGAACCAGACAAACAAATAAAACTCCATCTTTATACTGCATTTGCATGCCAGCCTCACCAGCATTTCAAGACTGGCAACACCACAGGGTTTTCATCTGTGGTTGGGAAGCACAAAGGACAGCTCTCCAATAAGGTTACAGCCCTGGTGGTTTCTCAAGGTCATATTCTGTATGACCTGAACATACTTATTAAATTGCCCTGCTTAGAAAAAAGGCAATTTTTTTTCCCCTGATTCAAACGCATGGTTGAAGAAGCCATGGTTCTGAGCAGGTCACTGTCCCTGGCACAGTGGTGACCCCAGAAAAGCTCCATGCAGGCAGTGGCCCACGTGGGGGAAGCCCATTCTCAGTTTCACAAACAGAACTATCAGTTTCTAGCAGTGGCTTCCACCACTGATTTCCACCACCCTCTGTTTTGCACCACGCCAACCCCACAAGCTGAGTTTGGCCCACAAATTTGGCTTGACTCCCTACAGGTGTTCCTATCCATGCCCTCACACGCTGCTGTGTCACAGCAGCTGCTCCAAAAAGTCCCATTTCCAAAGCAGAAAATCAATCTGGAAATTTGAGGGAGACAGAAGAGGTAGCACCATATTTGTGCTACTGTTCCAGGCACAGAGAGCTCTGTTAGTGCTGAGTATGGTTATAAAGCCAGTGGTTGCCAAAATCTGAGGGTACAAGTATTCAGTGGAAGTGAGAAGATCTGCCCTCCAGCCTTGAGGACAATTGGCACCATTTAATCACTGGCTTCTCTCAGATCCAAGCTGCCTGATGGCCGGGTCCTGTGGCCTGCAGCAAGCACAGAAATGGTTCAGAGCTCATCATCTTGGGGCAGGGACCCCCACAGCAGCTTCACAGCACTGGTGACAGAGCTGTTGTGTGAGGCCTGCCAGAACTTCCCTTTGCTTCCACAAATGTAGCCTGGAAAATCATCACACTGCCATGACCAGGGTGTGCTGGTCCCTGCAGCCTCCGGGCACTTTGTGGGTGGCTGATTTTCATGGGCTGGGTACACTTGTGGTTCTGGTCCACTCTGGTGCCCATGGATCGATTGGGAAGCTCCCCTTCCCCATCCCTTGTTCAGGTTTCTTTCAAGAGAAACCCAGGACAAAACCATGGTGCCTGTCAGGGGACACAGGGGACACTCCTGCAGTGTGGACACTGCCACTCCAGAGAGGGTAGGACAGCAAGAATTCCTGAAGAAATTAAGAGAGTTAGTAACCTGTTGTCTGTGGCAGGCTGTCTAAGAACCAACAGTTTTAAGTTTTAAATTCACAGGCTGGACTGGATGATCTCAAAGGTCTTTTCCAGCCTAGCTGATTTGTGATTTTAGTGAGGAAAAGAGGAAGAATTCTTGGAGGATCTTTCTGTGGTGAAGATACTCTCACAGTGCAAAAGATCTTCAGGAATATCCACCCATGGAATGCATCAAGAGCAGGCCAGACAAACATCTGCAGGAATGGCACAGAGAGCCACCCCTGCCACAATGACACTCAGAAA
>VZRX01024151.1:46644-67145 GCA_013398075.1 Notiomystis cincta | reverse complement strand
TTTTTTGTACCCCCTCCCCAGCCACTCTTGTGTGTTTAAATACCAAATATAGCCTCTTGCGGGGGGAGGGGATGGAAATCTCCTAGAAGAATTGGAAATCTTGCTGGGATTCGGGAGTGCTGGTGCTGGAGAAGGGCGGTGAAGAAGAGGGGATGCGCTGCTCTCGCTGCCTGGCCAAGGACTAGAGATTTGCCACTTCCCGGGAAGCCCGAAGGTTTGTTTGTTCCCAGACTGTTGTTTCCCCCCTTTCCCTCTCCTGGGCTACGCTAAATCCCTCAGCATTTATTAAAGAATACCCACGTGTAGCTGGTGGCTGGTTTTTAAGGTAGTTTTTTCATCGACAAACTGACAAAACTTCCTCTCTTCGCCCCGAGGTTTGGAACTGGAATGGAGCTGCTTTTTTCCCAAACACTACACGGGGTGTGAAGGGGGGGAGGCAGGACGAAAACAGCGCCTTGGACTGATCCCGATCCGACCCCCCGACACTCGCACCCACGAGGGATGATCCTTCACGGCGCCTGATGTGGAAAACACTTGGAGACTCAGAGACTTCGTCGTGCTCAGCAGCTTAATCGTTGACNTTTTTTTTTTTTTTTTTTTTTTTAAAGTGGATTCGTAGCATTACTTTTATGAATTAAATTTTGCCACCGTTTGTACAGAAGCCAAATGACACGTGTGTTTTGAAACACGGTTCCAAATATATTTATCCCTCCCTCAACCCGGATTCTCTCTAGAAAGAGCCGCGGGGAGGTCGTCAGTGTCTACATAAACCTGATTTTTAGTGTTTTATGAACACTACCTGCTGCAGAAATGTTGCTATAAATTGCTTTATAACGGTTCGGCAAGAAGGGAGATTTTTCCAGCTTGCAGGACCCTGAAAACTGGATACTTAAAAGTCACTTAAATGATTTAACAGCATTGGAAAATGGGAGCTGCTACTAAGTTGGCGTTCGCTGTTTTTCTTATCTCTTGTTCATCAGGTAAGTGAATGTTCCTGGATTTGTCACTTTAAACGGAGGGCTTTGGGGTCAGCACTTGAAAACCTGGGCTGGCTCTGTATGAATGAGGAGAAATCTTCCCTTTTTTTCAGGTGGCAAATGTTTTTGGGGATGGCAGCGACTGTAAAGCTGCTTTCGTGTTTATTCTTTAAAAATATCGAACGTGAGCACTTGAAACGCGCACGGCGCTTGGATTTCAGCTCAATTGTGTGGAATAAATGTGGAGACATAACCACCTAGTGTCACATAAGTAACCTGGCAGTGCAGTTAGCGGTGTGGGATGCTGGTTTTAAATAAGAATTACCCAGCTGAAATGCTTCAGTTTGATCTCGCTTACTCCGGACTGTTCATTGGTGAATAGCGCCCTTCGTTAATGCTTCATTAATTTAGAATAGGTGCCGCTCTGAAAGGCTGAGCTCGTCCTTTGCTGACAGCGAGGGGTGTGTGCGTGTAGAGATGTACCAACAGCATTGGGATGAAAAGCCAGGCTTTCAGTTTCTAAAGAATAACTTGTAACGCTTTGTGTTTTGCTGTTTGTTATGTCGCTGCCTTGTAGTGCAGGAAAAAAAAAATCTGCTAATTTTCTTTTTAAAACAGCGCAATTTGAGGTCCAGACGCCACCTCTGAGTCCTGTGAGGACTTCTCTAGGAGGAAAATTGTTATGGCAGCAACCAGTGGTTGGGCAACTGTTGGTCCACTTGTGCCTGGAGCTCCATCAGGCTCACAAAAAACCCTGTTAGGAGCTGATGAGGATGTGATGCGAGTTTCCAAGCCAGCCTGGCGCTCCGTGCCCGCATTTGGAACGGGTATTTAGTGCTCTATGTAGGTTTTTAGCATCCTTGCAGGGCGTGCAAAGCTACACTTGTTTATCAGGCTAAAAGCTCCCAGACAAGTGCTCAGCTTCCCCGTGTGACCGGCGGAAGGGAGTAATGAGATCCCTGTAACGATGCCTTTTAACTTTCCAGCGTTGGGAGGTGGAGGATTTTGCTGAAGAGGCCGTTTTGCTGTGGTTACTAAATGGATAAGTCTCGTCTTGTGTCTGTAGTGCTATCGATCCGCGCCGTGTGCGCTAAATGTGCTGTGAAATGGCGAGCGCTGCCAGCGAGAGACCCAAAACCCCTGCCTGTGCTAACCAGAGAAACGGCGCAGCGGGTTAAGGACAGCCAGAAGGTTGTTCTGGAGGCTGAATTTTTATTCTTCTTTTGGAACAAAACGTGATTTCTGGCAGGTTTTGCCTTGCGGTAGAAGACGTGTGTGTGGTCTTTTCCTAATGCCGGATTTTTCAGCTCAGCAGCGTTCCTCTGAATTCAGCAATATGTTTTGTAGGGAAACTTTTTTCCCCCTCTCGCTACCAGTTTCTGAAAGACTTGCTGCCATCTGCTCTCCGTGTCTGTCTCTCTTCCACGTCCACATCTAAGATCCTTTTGCCTAGAGCACAGAATAGTGGCTTTTGTTGACATTACCTATCAGACTTAATAAAAAGAACAGCTAAGCAATAAAGAACGTCTTTTCTTTAACATTTCTCGCTCGGGTTGTCCTTGGTAAGGTGAAAAGAATGTTTCTGTTGCCTGTGAAGAATTAATCTTGGCTAAATGAGCAGGAAACTGCCTGCAATCCGGGCTGCTTCTCATGTTAATGACATTGTTTTGGTGGTTATTCCAGTATTACACATTAAGTGTTCCGGTACTTAACAATTATTATACTATTTTCTACTCACACCAGCACTGCAGACACTCTAAAATTTTAGGCAAGTCTAAAAATAAATAAATTCAACAGTAAACTGTTGGCTTTATGATCAAAAATACAAGATTATATAAGGTATTAAGCTTGAAGTACCGGCGTTTATATGAGTAGTGTTTCTTAACTGACTAATTTCAGTTTAAAACCCTACCTGATGAATTGGTTCTACCATCACCAGAAGTTCCTTTTCCAGTCTTTAGTGTGAAAATCAGTCTGCCCAGGTTTTATATTTCAGGGTATTGGCGTTGGTTGAGGAAATCCTGGAGCTCCGGTGTGGAGAAACCTCTCTGGTGTGCAGGTCCAGCTCCTCACAGGCTCTTGCAGCGGGTGGGGGGTTGGTTTGCTGTATTTGTTCATTTATTTTTAAATACAGCTATTTTCTGCAGATGTTTACATGGCCAATTAATACCGGGGTTCTTTTAATAGGTAAAAACGTTGTGGGTTTTTTCTGCGTGGTGGGTGTGGAAGTACTCTTTAGGTTCAAAGTGATTTATCTTACTATCTTTAAACTGCTCTATGAAATCCTGTAAATGTACTGCAAATGGACAGGAATTTCCAGTGAGTTTAATCATCTTTGTTAAGGGAATGAAAATATTTCCCCGTTCTGACTAAGATATTTGAAAAAGAGCATATGTGTTGTTATTAGGCTTTAAAATATTTGTAGATGCTCGGATAAAAGTGGGTGTAGCTTTGCACCCATCTGTAGGAACTCCAGGGGCTGAGATGAGTGCACATTAACTAAACAAGAAAACAGAGTGCCCGGGTCAAGGTTCTCCAATGTACTTCTTAGATAAAGCTGTGTGCATGTTTGATTTGAGAAGGAACAGAAGATCCTGAAGTAATAATAAAATACTTCAGAACAAGCTTCCTGTGCCTCTGCTGTAGGTGAGGCAAGATTGTAGGGGAGCTTGACAAGAAAACTTGTGACTAAAACAGCTCCTTCATCAAAGAAGCTTCTCTTCAGATATTATCTGAGTGCTCCCCTCCCCCAGGGAAGTGTGGTTGTGTTCTGGTGTTTTTGTGATCGCTGAGCCACACTGTGACATTTCAGGAACAGGGAATGGGCACTTTCATCCTTTCCTGAGATTTTCAGAACCTACATCTGGAAGTGTGGGAGATGCTGAAGTAGTGGATTTTCCTCAACCTTAATCTGAGTTTGAAATCTCCTCGTTCCTTTTGTTACTCATCAACTCCTCATTTCCCAACCCATCATCTCTTCTGAGATAGCTGCTCTGCCTTTGGTACCTGGGTGGTCCCTCATCAGAGCAGTTCTGCAATCTCCTACAGGGACCAAGACTTGTATTTTTTAGAGCTGAGGCTGAAATCGAGCTAAAAACCACCTGAGCAAAAGGAACTGTCCCAGGAAAGTGTTGGTCCTCTCTGTTTCTCCTAATGCCAGATCACTGCCAAGCCACTCAGAAGGTCTTGAGTAATTTAGCTGAAGGTGCTGGCATGTCAAAGATACCTTTGTAGTTGAAGGAGTATTTCCACTGCATGGAGAATGTTTTATTCTCTGATTTTTAATTTATTATTTTCCTGTCTCACGGCGATTATTGTCAGAGAAATACAATTAAAACAATTAGGTTTTCCCTCCCCCCAAAAGAATCTATCTAGAACTGTAAAACCTGCTCCTGCTTTCCATGGCATGGCTTTAGAAGCTGAATGGTTGGGTGTTCTGAAGGAATTGGGGGGGGGACATGAGATTTTTTTCTTTGATTTTACCTGTGTAATGTCTCTTTTTTACTATCCCTTCATTATTAACTTGGTAACCCTTGAAAATCCTGCCAAAGGTTTCGGAATGTTTGTGAAATTTTCTCTGCTGGTGTGTTCCCTGCAAGCTGTCCATGATTGTGGTTGGACTCTAATCACTTTATTCACTTTATTGCAGGGCAATAAATCACTTCAGACTTAGTATTGCTTCTAAAGTAAAGATTCCTTTATTTTACCAGTGTGTACAAGTTTCTATATTAAATGTATTACCATTGGGCACTCCTAATGTTGCTGTTGAGAGCAGCACTTGCTTCATTAAATAAATCTATTTAATGCTGTTTTCAAGCACAGCCTGAGTTATGGAGAGGTTGATGTTATAAATTATTACAGCTGAAAAATCTGTTAACTATTTCTAAGTAATCTGTTAATACTTAACAGTTACAAACCCTAAATCTGGGCTCTGAAAAGAGCTGTAATTGTGCTAATGCAACATTAGAACACGTGAGCATCGTTCTCTTTACTCTGCTTTACAGACATTTCCGGAGAGATGCTGCTGTCATGAGTTTATTTGCATCTCTACCCCTCACACACCAGGCTTTGCTTAAGAAAAAGCTTAAATAAGTTTGTTTGCATGTGCTGGGTGTAAGTTGAGGGGCAGGTGTTTCTGTGTGAGGGGAAAAGCTCTTTTCTGCAAGGAGAGAATTATTGTTAGCAGGAATGGTAGTTTTCAGCTGGGTTTAGTGGAGAGTATTTGAATTATTTTTTTATTTTTCCTATTCCCACCTTTCTGGAATTTGGGGGCAAAATCCCTTAGGAGATGGCTTTGGCTCATTAGCAAATGAGGACAGACAAATACTTTTTTTTTCTTCTCTGTTTAACCATTATCATTAATTTTTGCCATACCATTAGTTCCAGGGAAGGGGAAAAGTAACAGCACCTCCAGTGTTTTTCATTCCTATTCATTCTGTCTTTTTTCCCAACCTTCTCCACTTGTAGCTTTTCCAGGCTGTAAAAAGAGAGAGGTTGACAAGGAATCTGATTGTGAAAGAGGTTTCTTGGTGTAGGAGAGATGCATTTCCACCACTTAATTAACTGAAAGCAGCTTAATGCAAATGCCTGCTTGAGCTGGTTGGGAGCATCCATGAGCTGTTAGCTCTCTGATGTTCCTGAAAATGAAAACTCCGTAAAAAGATCAAGAAAATTACGGATTTTACAGCCAAGTTCTTGTGTGATGGAATCTTAATGTGTTTTTGTTGCCTTGGTGCTTAAAATCCGGCACATCTTATTTCCTGTTATTTCCATATGGAATTGAAGTGATATTGGATGCCAGTGACTTTCTGTGGCATCTCTTGTCTTCTCTCCCTGCACTGTCTGTGTGGTGGTGGAGGGGTTTTTTCTTAGAAACAGTTTGTGACTACAGTGCCAAACAGCAGAGCATATTTAGGCTTAATCCCCCAGAAAATGAATATTTACTGCCATGTTGTTTACGTTGCATCTCTCTGTGGCCAGGAATCCCAAATGTGCATTAGATACATCAAATCCTTCCATGGTTGGTGCAAAGAGAGCAGAGAAGGGTTTTTCCATTGCACAGTTATTGTCATGGTTTTACAACAGTTTAATTCTTGATGAGCAAAATCAACACTTATGGTTTTCTTCAGAATTTCCTAGTTAAAGCTGTAACTGGAAACAAGAAAAACAGACAATTCACTTACTAACTGGAGACATAAACCTCTGGTTAGGTGGTTAGAGGTATTAGAAGAACCCTTGGAAAGGAGGGGAGCTTTTGTGGGAAGACTGCTCGTTCCTGCAGCCAGGAGCAGCTGGAGGCAGCACTGGTGGTGTTGGGATGGGATCAGCCCAGATGGGAGGTGGAGGTGTGAAGTCCTGCTGGGGACAGCACCTGGCCACAGGTGGGTGCAGAAAGCTGGATTCTTTCTCAGGTAGCTCAGGGAGAGAAGGTTCCTTCTCTTCCCAGCTCTGTTCCCCACTCCTCCCAGAGGAACGAATCCCCTTTCCAGGCACGCAGCCAAAGGAGGATGAGCAGGGTGGGGGCCTTTACCTCTGTGCTGCTGGGGTTTTCTTTGTGAGGTTCTCCTGGTGAACTGTGCCGGGATTCCTTTGTGGAGCTGCTTCCTTATGGAGGAAACGAGCGAGGGACACGATTTGCAGCTGTGTCCGTGCGAGCGGTGCCTGCAAACCCCAAACCCTGGTGACTTTACAGCCAGGCCCGGCAGGAGCAGCAACACTTGTGGGGTTGCCAACTCCCTGTTTGGTTTGGTTTGGAAGGGAAATTAAGTATTTCCAGATTCTAAAAACACCTCGTGAAAGGCTTGGTAATTTTGTGTTCTGCTGGTGTTTCTGGTTACAGTGGTGCAGGATAATCTGTTTCACTCAGGATGCAGTCAGTGCAAAATTGTAATTAATTTCATGTTATTCTTGAGTTACTCACCGAGGCGGCTGGTTGGGAACTATTAAACTGCGCTGCTTGGCCCTGATGGGATGTTGGGGACCGTTAGTTGGCAACAGGGCTACAAGTTATTTAATTAATTTAAATGGCTACATAGCACCTTTGGAGATTCCTTACTTTGTTAAAGCATAACTTCTTTTTTTAGGGATTTATATGACGCTGTAATTAGGTGGTAATACGATACAAAATGCTGAAATGACAATGTAATTAAAAGCAAACCCCTATGTACTCTTAACTGTGATGGGCATGTAAGGAATGCCAAGATGCATTTCTCTGCTTTTATAACTCTTTAATTACATGAGGGAACTCATAGATGGTGAAGAAGAATACCATATCTTGGCCAGAAAGAAAAGAATATTTCTCAAATTCTTTTGCTTTCTGAACTTTGAGATATTCATTGGCCAAGCTAAAACTAAGAAAATCAACATTGTATTTTGTATTTACAGCAGAATTGTGTGTTGTAGTTACAATACAATTTAGGTATTGCTGGCTGATCTGGTTTTGGTGTTTGCCTAAATGATGCTGTTCTGACACTTGGGAAGATTTTACTTTCTCTGACGATGGCAGCAAATGAGTTAAGTTTTGCTGGTTTAATTCTGACCACTGAGACCTTTAAATCTGACACCTGAGAAGTTACTAAAGATGTTTAATCTGATGGTTCTGATAGAAAGTACCTGTATAATTATTTTGAAAACTGTAAGAATCTGTTTAGCTCAGAATTATTCCTTTTTTGATAGCTTTAACTCTTTGTGCGTCTTCCATCCACGTCAGAAAAATAATTTGTTTTTCTAACAAATTGCAGAGGTTCTTGTGGCAGATTGACTTCTAAAGTTGGATGCTACATCCATCCTTTTTAGAAATGCAGGAGGGAGAAAGTGCTCAAAAGCATTTAAGATATGATTTGTGTATTTGCTGAGAGATACCAAACTTCTTATGAGAGTAAATCAACACTCCGAGTTTTTTGTTTTGTTTTTGCTTGTTTGGTTTGGGATTTTCTTGTTTGCTTGTTTTTTCTGGAAAAAAAATGGGAACGGGTAAGGCCACTCAGGGATTGTTTTTAATTTTTTTGGTATGCTTGACTGTAGATGTGGAGGATGTTTTAGAGGTGATCCGTGGCCTGTCTCCTCTGCCTGTGCCTGGAGTTGCCAGTGAAGGGAGGCTGCGGAGGGCACACAAACCCTGCTCAGCTCCCAGAGCAGCCCTGATAGCCTTGTAGCTTGTGCCAAGTGGTGTCTAACGAGATGACACAAAGCACGGTCTGAGGGCCGGTGCCAGGAGGCAGCACAGGCAGGGCTGAACCAGAATTCCTGCAGCTTCAGCACTTCAGTGTTCCCTCGTGCCCCGCCTGCGAGCGTGCAGTGTGTGCCATTAGTGTGCTGTGGGAACCCTGGCGTGATTTCCTGCCTGCCAGCCCAGCCCTGTGTTAACTGGGGAGCTGCCCCACTTAGAGACCAGCCAACCCCACTGCACCCCATCACCTGCTCTGGCAGCAGAGGAACATCCCACGGAGCCCTGAGCAGGGTCTGTGCCCAAGGGAGATGTGGGGTGGGCTTGCTCAGTCTGGGACATGTGGCCTGAGGGCCAGGGAGCAGTCCCTGGCCTGTTGAGATCTGCTGTAGATGCAGCATTTGGAGAAAGAAATGATCTATTTCATATCTGAAGGTGATTGCTGCTTTAGGTGAGCATTGGCAGTCTGGATGCAGTTGATGGTTACTGAAATCTGCTGCCTGCCTGGTTTTAATGTCACTTTTTTAATGTCACTTCATCATACCGGCTCTGACTACAAGTGGTCATTTCCTCTTGGAAATGACTTTTTAGTGTGGTGTCCACCAAACCTCCAGGCTCTTTTCAGCAGAGCTGGCAAGTCCCCACTTGTACTGGCACAGAGGGGGCTGTGTCCCGAGCCCCAGGACAGCACGTTTGTCCTTGTGGAATTCCACGGAATTCCCGTGTGCCTGGAGTGACATCCCTGCCCCTGGCACTGTCTGCAGGCTCCCTGAGCTGTTCCACCCCCTCCTCCAGGCAGCCACAAAGGTCTGAGCCAAGGTGGGTCCCGGGGGAGCCCTTGAGGGACCCTGTGGTGCTCCACATCCTTCTCTGGACATTCCCTACTGGAGCAGCTCTGTTCCATCCCAGGTTGGCTCTATCTCGAGATCTCTTTGCTTGCTCACAGAGCTGATTTTAGCTGGCTTTCAGCAGCTTCCTGCCTTTTGGTGCCTCACCAACTTGTGATTTAGAGGTGGGTTTTATTTGTAACTGAAGCCTGACCTTATTTTTTCAGGTTGAGAGCTCTTATCTCACTTAGATAACACCAATCCCCATTCCTTAAATGCTGCCTAAAGATTGGAGTGGTCTTCATTCTCTCAGCTGGATTTTGAACACTTGGATTTCAATATCAGCACAGAAGTTGAAATTTGATCTGTTTTTAAAAGCTATTTATAAATATGACCAATCGTTTTATCAAGCTTTCTAACATGAAAAACTGTTTCCTTCTAGGAATTTCCACATAAACAGGGAAGTGGTTTAATTTTGTTGTTGAGTTACAGTGTTGAGTGTATGAGACAAAATTAAACTTTGCAGTAACTGTTAATTTTAGAAATTTTTGCTAGTGTTTGTCAGTAGAGGGTACAGATAGTTCTCTTTAGCTCACAGCAATTACATGATGGAAGAGTTTTCTTTAAATATTTCTGGGTTTCAGGGTTGAAAAACATTTAGGCTGTGAAAGTTGCAAAATGGCACACAATTGTTGGAATTAGGGTACTTTTTATAAAGAATTAGATTATTTATTTTTTATCATTTGTTTATGAAGCTGCTTTAAAAGTAGCATAGAAAAGACCACTGGTTAAATATTTTCATTTTAACCCTCTGATCTTAAATTTTGGAAAGGATCTCTTTTGCAAGTTATCCTTGGGGATAATCGAATTTTCTTAAAATTAAACACAAAGCCCGTCAAAAAGATTATCTGCAACAGTTTTGAAAACCTGTAACAGCTTGGTTACATTTTATTTAACTTCGGGTTGTGTCACTGGGGCAGACCCCAACAAATGAAGCTTCATCTGACCTCGCCCATTTGGGATGATACAGATCAGAAGTGAGCTCTTGATGAGTTTCTATGAGCCTGCATGTGCTAAAACCAAGCTGTGGAACCGTGATTAATTTGTGAGAAGGTGGTTTCAAACCACAGATTGGTTTTACTTCCATTCCTGCCCCAGCATTTACCACCTCTCTGGGAAACCACCCGTGAAAACAGCGCTTTCCGGTGAAAGTTTCTCTTCCTGCTCAGCTGAGAAAGTTCTGAATCCGTTTTGGTCAGAGGCTTCAGGGAGAGCACAGATCCCACTTTTCCTTCCAGGGGAAATGGAGTGAACCCATCGTGAAAAATCCTGATGCTCCAGTGTGCAGCTGGACTTTTCCAGTGATTTTAAAATGTTCAGATGGATGGCAAATCAAGTAAAATTAATTTCCTAGACCCTTGTTTGCAAAAATATTTCTCTGAAATTTAATAACCCCAGATTTTTTTTCTCTCGATGTGACAAATACTTTGGTGTTGGAAGTTCTTTCATTCAAAGTGAAGATGGGAGAGAGGAGGTAAATTATGAGTTCCCGTTTTTTTTATGTGTAAGAGTGAAAAAATATGTGTTGGAATCTGGTTTTGATGAACTTTTGGGATATTTACGTGCTGACAAAGTGTGTTCTGGGGGAGCTTCTGTTGCCCATCTGAACTCTTCTCCCCACTGTCTTCCTTCATTCTCAAACAGAGCTTCAGTAATGCAAAAGTTTTAGAAGTAAGCCCAGCTTCAAAAACCTGCTAATCACCTTCTACTTGCCCAAAAAGGTTATTTCAGTTGTAGGGTATTTAAGAGAAACTGATAGGAGAACAGATAGGCTGAGAGTTCCTCTTCTTTGTATCCAATTCCTCAGCCACATCCCACATTTTGTGCTGGAGTCACTCCTCACTCAGGGAAGGCTCAGCCCTCGTGGCTGGAGGGCTTTGGGCTGGGCTGATCCGATCTGCTCAAGCAGCAGAAATGACTGGAAAAAACAGCACGGAGCTTTCTGCACTCTGTGGCAAAGGCAGGAGTTGGGGTGAAAGGTGATGGAGCCAGGAAAGGATTGGATGGGATAAGGGCTGGCAGGGAGACTGCCTGAATTGTCCTAGGAAGTGAATTATCGAGGGAAAATGCCACCTCAGGGTTGGTGAGTGGAGCTGTCCTGTGCACACAATTAATTATCATTTTTAATAACCTCCATCTTCAAAACGAATTTGCTTCTCTTTTTCAGAGTTATTCAGAGGATCTCAGTATAGGCCTGTTTTCACAGGGTTTTTTCCTCTTTCCTTGCTTTTTAAATATCTTTATATCACATTGTTCTCTGGGGGCTCTGGACTGAAGATTTCCAGGCAGAACAGGAGAGAGGCCCCGGCAAAGGTTCCCAGAGAAGCTGTGGCTGCCCCTGGAAGTGTCCAAGGCCAGGCTGGACATAGTGGGAAGTGTCCCTGCCCATGGCAGGGGTGGAATGAGAGGATCTTTAAAGTCTCCTCAGACTCAAACTGTTCTGTGATTCTGTCATTGCAAGGAATAGGTGGTAAAATTCACTTCTATCTCGCAGGTTCTCTGGTAACAATGAGGTGGGAACTAAATAAAAGATTCAGGCTGATACAATCAGCATGGCTGATACAATGGTCAGTAAAATCCAGTTACATCCCAGGTTTAAGGAAGCAGTTTGGAAAGACTATTTGGAACATCATTTTAGCAGTACCTAATTTGTGTTACTCAAATTTTAGCTGCAAATGTCCTTAGAAATTTATTCTGAGCAGGTGGGCATAAAACTTTGTGCTAAAATCTGATCCAAGAGGAGAACAGGCAGCACTAACAGGTCTGGAAATGATGAGGGAGAATGTAGGAGGTGTCCTTTAGCTGTAGAACCCTAATTGATAATGCCTAAGTGTACTGAATCAAACCACTTAGCCCAGCATCAGGAATCCCATTTACAAACAAGGGCTGATCTGGTGAATTTTGCATATCAGCAGAAGAGCCACGGAGCAGATCTTGTCCAGGATCTGCTCTGAGAGCTCTCAGTCCCAGCAGCATCTTCCAGTTGCCAGGGGCGTGTGTAAGATCCAGGACCCCTGTCAGGAGCTGGCCAGTCACTGAATTGACAAAAGCCATAAACCAGGAATGTCTTCCAGTCAGCAGAGCACACTTGTGGAAAGAAAAGCTCAGGATGGGCTTGTGGTGCTGAGAGTTCAGCTGATAACCAAGTCTGTGGGACAGCACCTAAACTAAAACAACTGAACATCAGCCTTTTGTTACACTGCAGTGTGAAGGCAGCCCCAGGCTGCTGTTGGGCTTTGTTCAGGCATCATGTTACTCCTAATCTTCCCTGAAATTCTACATGAGGACAACTTCTGTGTTAAAATCCAAGCATGGGCAATGAAATGGAGATAAATTGGTCTCTGGTAGCAGTGTTCTGAAATGCTGCATAAAGCGTGACTGGAAGTCAAATCAGTTTAAAAAACACAGAGGAATCTTACCTGAGGTATTCTCCCAACCATGGTCTCCCAGCTCTGCCTCCCTTTTAGGGAAGAGAGAAGCCAATGTTCCAAGGCCCATTTCCATCATCCTCTTCCTTTGGCTGCTTCCAGTTAACTGTGATATTCAAGCTGCTTTTTATTTAAAGCAGAATTTTTAAACCCTTCCCTGAGGTGGTGGCTTTGCTGCTGGACAGTGCAGTGACCTGCCACCACTGGAGAGCAGAGACCTAAATGTACTTTGGTTTCTTTTGTGCCCACCTTCCCTCTAGCAGGGCTGATCATTCTTGGGATCCATATCCTGGGAGTCCAGTGTTAAAGCTTTTATATGGAATTTCCAGTAGCTGCCTTGTGCTAGAGAGCAAGTATGTGGATTCCTTAAAAAAGTTACTGGTAGTTTAGGCAGATGGCCTCAGTCCTGGGGGGGGTGGACTGGATGGAGGCATCAAGTCTAGAAATGCAATGTCTGTGGGCAGGAATTTGTGTGTGTGTGCTCTGTGTTCCCTTCTGAGGTGCCCAGGGCAATCCACACTCTGTGGTCAGGAGTCCTGGATTTCTCCTGTGACTGTACAGGGAAGTGGGATACCGAAGTTCAGGGCATTACCAGCCTTGGTATCTCTGCATAAATAACGCTGTGGTTAAATAAACACTGGGAGAGGAGAAACTAAGGCAGCTGGAATGTTACATCCACCTGAGCTGTGGGACATGACTGCTGAGTGTACCCAGGGTGAAGGGAGGTGTCAGGCTCTGGCTCAGTTTGGTCTCAAGGAAGGAGCTCAGGAGAGCCTGGGGTTCCTCCTGTGGGCTCCACAACACCAGACCCGCTCCTGATAGGACAGCAAAAACCACTCCTAAGGGTGCTACACCGAAAGTTGAGTCACTGTGGCTGTTTGGCCACTGATTTACCAAATATCTGTTGATGTGTTGGCTGTCTGGAGGTAATCATTGTCCTGGGGAAAAAAGCCAAACAACAAAAGGCAGGCAACCAAACAAAAAAAGAAACAATCCAAAATGAAAAGCAGACAGTTTTTCTTCTCCTTTGCAAAGGCAAATTCTCCTTATTGATCTTACTGATACAACTGTTTGTGTTCACGTTCAAACACTCATTGACTACCACAGGATAAACACCTGGAGCAGGCACGACATGAGAATTCTCCCTGAAATTTTCTTGTTGCATTTCTGAAGCTTTGGTGCTCTGGCCTGCCAGGAGGATTTATTGCTGAGTGAATTCCTCAGCTGTGACAAGAGGAACACCTGTTTCTGTGTGAGCACAAGCACTTCTCCATCAAACACAACATCTGGCAGCAGAAGCCCTTAAACTTGTGTTTATGACTTCTCTGGGTAAGAGACTCCAAGTACAGCTCTGGAATTTCTCTTGGAGAAAGTCAACAATCCCCATGACACCGATGCTTCCTATCTTATGGAAAAGAAAGCCCTAAAAATATGTCATCATTCTGTCCCCTAATACCTGAAAAGTCTTTTTTCCTATTAATGAAATCCATTCTTTTGGATGTTGATTTTTTTTCTCCCAATAGCTAAGACTAAAGGTTCCATATGAGCATATATATTAACTTAACTAAATATAAACAACTTGAAATCTGCTGAGTTATTTTCCGTTCTAAAAATACCCAGCATCAAACTTGAAGGATTTGCCTTTTAAGCATCATTCTGGTTTAAATCAGGTTGGGAATTGGAAGTGAATAACTCAGATACTGCTAAGTACCTGTAATTTCTCCCTCCCCATCCATGCCAACACCCTACCTTTGTGTGATAACCACGGAAATGCATTTAGGGGATGCTTTTGGGGCTGAGTACCTTGGTAACTTGTCTTTTCTTTCTGTTCAGCCTCCTGGCCAGCTGCTTCACATCAAATTCACCCAAATGATTGATGAAGGTACTTTAAACAGAAAAAGTACAGCTACTAATGATGGGTAATTAAACTGTAGAACTCAGTGTTTCAGAACATGAGGAAATAAAAAATCATCTCGCAGATGGACAAATTCAGGGAGGAATAGTTTGTTCAGAGGTGCTTAAACTTGGGTCTGGATGGAACTTCCAGATCAAATAATTCCTCCCTGCTGAACACTGCTGCCAAAAGCCTTTAGTTCACCCTACAGTTCCTAGTGGCTGTCACTACTGAAACTCCTCAAAAGGAGAATTCAGATTAAAATTAGGCCAACCTTCTGTTTGTGCTTTACACCACTTCACGTGTTTGGACACGTTGGTTTCCTCCTCTCTTCCGAGCAGGACACGAGTTGTAGCCTCAGCGTCGGCACCGAAGAACGTTCCAGAGCAGCATTAAAGCCGCGACCCTTGCTCTGGAGATTCCCTGTGACCGGGGATTTCTGCTGGAAGGGAGCGGTCCTTCCCCTCCCTGGGCCAGGTTTTCCTCAGGTGGCAGAAGGGAGGGGGTGGAATCGGCCCTTGCGAGCCCGTGCAAAGTTCGCTGAGCTCCGCTCGCCCTCTGTTTCTGCGGAGTTAAAGTGTAGCGGGTGCGATTCCCTGGGCTCCCTTTGCGTGGTCCTCGGGGAGGCTCCTGCGGGGCGTGAAGGGCGGGGGGTGAGAGAAGCGAGTGTGTCCCTCGGAGTTTGTGTGATCCATCCGGGCTGGGTAAATGTCTGAATCCTCTCCGCGCTCAGCGAGCCTGAAACACCCCCTGGCAGCAGATTCAGCGCTGCTCTCAGCTGGCTCTTCTGGGTGACTTTAGGCACAGGGAGACATTGCCGTGATACGGGCTAATCCGAGCTGAGTGTCCTGCCTTCTTCTCGGTCGCTTTGATGTCTTGAGTCCTCTGCTTCTGCTGCTCCTTTATCAGCAGTGTTGCTGGAGCAAAATAATCAGAATTAGTTTATATGATTCATACCCCTGTACTCAAGTACAGATTCCCCCCCTTTGGTATTAAGACTCAGGCATTGATAATTTTGATGTTAAAATTTTGAATTTTTAGTTCCCTCACCCTGGCCTGAAAAGTTTCTTCATCTTTTTACTGTGTGCTGGCAACAGAACTCCTTGAATAGCTGCTTTCTCAAGCCTTGGTTTACACGGGGGACTCCTGGCTGGTCTGATTTCCCAAAATGCTGTGAAATCCAAAATTCATCGTATTTCCTAAGTGTTAGCCCATGGTAGATTCCATGAAGAGATCCTCCTTTGCCTCTTACCCACCTTCCTCCACGTGCAGTGGGTGGAATGCTATTTCTAGGGAATCCTGCATTGTTGTAAGCAGCCACTTCACTTCTGGGGGATTTGTGCTTTTCAGAGAATGGCATTAATAGGCAGAATTGTAGCTTAAATGTCTTTTTTTGTTATCTTTCGTGCAGCATAGCTGAAAAGTTGTCATTTCCCTCTCTTCCTAACGTTCTGGTAATTTCCTAGGAGTGTTTTTGGAGATGTGTTAGCAGATCACCTGTCTGGTAGGTCCCTCCCAAATAAACTACTGCAATATATCCACAGTCATCTTTGTCCTCTTATCTTTGAGAGGCAGGAGAGATTCAGCCCATTGCCTCTGGGCACGGGGAGTACGTGTGGAAAACGTGTTTAGGGAGCCCTCTTGAGCCTTTTATTGCTGTGGAACTTGGAGTTTTAATCATGGAATTTAAGGCTGTTACTTTGTCAAAGCATTGAGAGGCTTTTTAATGGAGCAACAGCATTCGTGTTCTGCCTTTAAATGTGTTCTTGAATAAGAACACGAAGGTCAAAATCATATCCTAAAGTGCCTTCCAGATTTCAGGTCACTAGATAACATTTTCTTAATTGTTATCTAAATTTAGCAGACAAATTATCTTGTAGCAGCAAGTGCAGTGCTTTTACCCTAAAGCTTTTGTTTGTGGTGTTGTTTTCTTGTGTCTGGTACATCCCTGATTCATCCATGGACTTTGAATTCCTGGTTTCCACTGAAAGTTCAATGAGAACTGTCAGAACCTGCCTTGTCTTTAAATAGCCACAGTGTTATTTCTCCTAGGCCACGTGATTATTCCATGAGATGAGATAATAAAAATTGAAGTTCATGTAGCTGGAGTTAGGATTGAAACGAGATTTTATTTGCTATTTTAAAGCAGCTGTCTAGTTCTAGTTATTCTGTCCAATTTACCTCATTAAAATTTTGCAGCCCAAACCAATCCCAGGGTTTTGAAGATAAATAGCCAAGCTCTGAGAAAGCCTCTGCACTTGAAAATTTCCTGCTCTTCATAAATACTTGTAATTTGTTTTAACTTAAAAAATAGTGGTGGAATTGATCAGATAAGCAAATTGAAAATTGGCCAGAAAATAGATTGCCTTGCTGTGGCACTGAGGTGCCTGGTTAAATAACAAAATAACACCAAGAAAAGATCTTAAATCATAGTATATGTGGGTATTTCTCCAAGCACTCCAATTTCCACAGGTGTAGGAGTCTCAAAAGGTGTGCAGAGTCTCCCTTTGTTAAACTGCTTTTTGTGGGAGGTTAAAGTTACGTTAAAAAATAAAAAAAAAAGTGTTGTCAGTAGGCCTAAAGATAGGAAATTCTTTAAATAGCTCAGGCAGATGAATTCCAGCACTCCAGGAACGCTGCAGAGCTTCAGGAGGATGCTGCTGCCTGTGCAGGAAGAATAAACCAGGTGCTTTTCCACAGCAATTCCATGAAAGCTCCACTGTTTCAGTGTGGGATGAGTTCCTGGGGCATTGCTGCTGCAAAACCTCCGTTCTGCAGCTGAGAGTTGGAACAGCAAACTCGACAAATTGGGGAGGATTCGGGAAAAAAGATGCTCGGGAATCATCTTTTTGTCAACAAATTTATGGAGGGACTGAGGAATCTCAGCCCAGGAGGAGCCAGGAGCTGCAGGATGGCCGGCAGTGCCTGCAAAGAGAGGGGATTTCCCACTGAAAGGTATCAGTAGAAATCCTAAAAATCCGTATTTTCAGTGACTCTTGGCACAGGGGAGGCTGCACACCCTCGTCTGCTCTGAACAGAGGAATTTAACACTGAGAGTTTTGAATAAGACTCATAAATTTTGGATTTGCTGCTGCGTTTCACGAGCTCTCCTGTGGGATGTGGGGCTGCTGGAGAAGCTGAGCTTACTGCAGAAATTCCCAGTTTTGTTCTTTGCCTCTGTGGGTTTATAATGTTGTAAATTTTCACAGCTGTTGCCTCAGGGTTGTAAGATGATGGATTTTTTACTTGGTTTGTCTCTGCCAGGCTCTTGTTGAAGGGTAGATTGTATGAAAACCTTGGCAGAAGGGAAAACTTTAATGCAAGACACTTTTAATAAAATAAATGAAATTATTGCCAGTGAGTAGGCAAAATCATAAGTGAGAATGGAACAGAATAAAAGCAAAATAAACCAAGGTAAACAAGGAATAGATTACTTCTGTATCAAAAGATATGTATTAAATCACATAAATATTCTATGTGTAGATATGCACCATCTCTCCAATTTTTAATTCTCCTCTAAAATGTAGGAGGGAGAGAGATTTTTTTATAGAAAGAAAATTGAAAGGAAGCTGATTATTTATATTCTCAAATCATTTCCCAAAGCTCAAGAAAACTGTACAGAAAATCTTACACTTTATTGCTGCCTGCTGAGTTACGGTCTGAAATGCAGAGGAGCAAATCAGAACTTAATTCAATATTTAGAGAATTCCCACTCTATGCCAGGGGTGTAAAATAATTGTTGCTGTTCACCAGGCTTCCTTACCAATACTTTATTCCATTCTTTGTCCAGGGAACTCTGCAAGTGTATTTCAAATTACATCAGCTTATTTCAAAGTGAGCAGAAGAGCTTTGTAATCAGTGATAAATATCTAATTTAAAGCTAATTAAAAATGCTTGTCACATCGAAGCATATGACTTTTAAGTAAAAGTTGTTTCTGCTTGCTCGGGAGGTGATAAGATTGTGGACTAAATGTGATTAATGTTCTTTGCAGATGTTGCTTTATATGCTTAGGCTTTCAAAGTAAAGCAGTCTAGACTGTCTGTCTGCATTCTCCTACAGCTTTGATCTTGATTAAAACTGGTTGTATTACATTTATCATCTTCCTTTCTTGAATGCCAGAAAGTCTCTTAACTGGTTTTTTGTATCTGTATTTGTTTGCAGAGAAAGAGACTCAGTATCTTCTCTAGATGCTGGAAAAATTACACATTTGGATACCTTCAGCAAATAGCAAAAATGGGTATTTTGTATCTTGAAAGACTTAAAAGAGTTTTTTGGGTTATTTCAGCTCCAGCAAATGGGATTCCAAATGCAAGTTAAACTTTGAGGGAGTGAACCAGGTGAGCCCTGAGTGGGTTTTTCCCCTGCTGTTGGATCCAGATCTGAGGGAAGGTGGAGGATGCTTTGATCTGTGCTGCTCTCAGCTGCAGCTCTGATATTGGTGATCTGTTAATATCCGTTCCATTCTGCTCCAGCAAGATTTTTCTTCCTGATTTCCACCCTCCCAGTCCGGGGGTTGGAGCTGGATGGCTTCAGGCTCTGGAAAAGGGTCAAACGCAGCAAAGTACCCAAACAAAGTCCATTTTATCAGGGTCCAATTTTCAATTCTGGGTGGCAGCAAAAGCTCAAGGACCTGAGTTTGTCAAAGCTTGTTAAATCTGTGCCTGCTTAGGGAGATGAGCAGCTCCTCATTTGTGTGCACCAAGTACAACTAAAGTGATTTCTTCAGGATCTGAAATATTCTGATTTGCTGTTTATTCCCTTATTTATTCCTTAAGATTGTTTAGGCTGATTTGAGAACTTGATGTATTTTATGGGGAAGTTTGAAGTGAAGGTAAACCTTTTAATACTAAAACAATTTGTTGGTCAGTCAGTAAAACATTTTGGGTAATTCTATTAATTATTAGAGTGGATGGGTTTGTTTTCTATTTCAATTTTGTTGTTGCCTCCACTGAGTGCTTTATTCCAGTCTGTTGGTTACAGTTTAGAAAATATTTGTAGCTTCTAGACCACAGTGGTGTCTTAAATCCAAGTTTGGGAACAAGGCTCCATGAGCTCATCCAGTACTCAAAACGATGGAGAAATAACCAGACAATAAGTTAAATAATATTTAGCTGTCAAAACCCACTTGGAAATCCATTACAGGAGGCAGTGATTGTGCATTGCTCTTTGTTTGGTCATTACTTAATTTTTTCCCTTATCTTTATGAAATGCTAAAACTGCTTTGGCTTTGTTGTGACTTAGCAGTGATGTGTGATTTTTTAAAATTTATTTTTCTTTAGTTCTGTAGCAAAAATTAATGTTTTTATGTTACAACACGATTATCATTCTGGAGATCTGAATGTTGATGCAGCATCAGGAGGAAAATGAATTAAAAGAAAATATTTTAATGCAAGTCTCAGCCAGCAGATCTGGATTGCCCCTGTTTTAAAAGCATCACCCAGTACAGAATTGATGGACTGGTTGAACTGGAGTTACTGTTCTAAATATAGATCCTGGTGTGGTTGGGATCTGTGCAGGGCCTCCTGAGAGTCAGTTCTTAACAAAATTCCTCTATATTATCTTAATATTCCAGATCAGCACATTGCAAAGTTAACACTGCAGTTTTGGTACAACGTTTTTGTAACAAATGGGTTTTTAAGGCTTTCTTGCCAAGTGAAATGAAGCAAAACTGGCTCAGTTGAACACTTCGAGGCAGCTTTTTCATTGATGTGCAAGCTATAAACTGAAATAGTTTGGGATTATTGTGCCGTGTCAGGTGTGGGCTGTAGAATCAGGGGGTGTTTTACCAAAATTCAGATATCCAACAGCACTTTTTTAGTGTGGTTTTGGATACCTTTCCTAACAAACAGTGGTGCTACCATTGACTTGCATCTCCCTAAGCCTGTGTGCACATTTTCTAAATGAGATTTAATTTGGTTTATTAATTTTTAAATGTTTAGATGCTTAAAACCTTTAAAATGTACATTAATTTTTTCATACTTAGAGATCATTCTGGCAGCTTCTAAAAGGTATTTTTGTGCTGTTAAGTGAGATGGTGTAGATTGACATCAGATATGTTGTTATTCATACAGAACCAAAAATAAGAATATTTTGGTCTTTTTTTTTCCCTAGTTGAATTTTTTCCTGAATTGCTTGATGTTGCTAGATTA
>VZRX01024151.1:5987-46486 GCA_013398075.1 Notiomystis cincta | reverse complement strand
TATATATATATATATATATAATAAAAATCCTCCAAATTTTTATTTTAAGGAATAAGGAGGTCATTTACAGGTTGCTAGAATTGAGCTGCAATTCTTTCTAATAAGATGTTTCCTTAAGAAAAACACCAAACATGGAAACATAAACTGTTTGTAAGTGCTTGTGGGCAGGTAAGAGAAAGAAAACCCACTGTCCTGGATAACTTTGTATTGATTTCATTCTCATGTTAGATCACAGCTGATTTATTTAAAACAGGTGCTGCAGGAGTGGCTGCATTTAATGTTTTAATGACAATAAGTGTGACCAATATGTAGTATATTTTTAAAGTCCCTACTGTAGAGTTAGACTCTGAAAAGAGTTTTAAAATTGTAATTTTAAATGGCTCCCCTTTCCAGTCAGTTGTTCGTAAAGCTCTGATAAGAAATAGAAAAAGAGTTAAGTTTTAATATGTATTACACTGACTTTAATAACCTCCTTTTCATCTCGAAATGCTTCCTTTTTGGATTTGTTCTTTTGGGTGTCGATCTTGCTTTTCTAGATACAATTAGTAATAGTATTCTTTAAAAAGAGGATGAGTGGATAGCAAAATCTGCTTCGTGAGAATCCATAAAGATAAAAAAATGGAACAGAAATTTTGTATTGAGGTGCATGAGAAAGTTGCTTTGTTGTTCCATTGCTGTTTTCTTCTTCTGAATCTTAAAGAAATGATGTTTTTGATAGTTTACCAGTCACTTATATCCAAATTTATTCTCTGTAAAAACAGTCCTAATAGTGATTTTTAGTGAAATCTGTCAGTTCTCACTTGCTGAGGAGAGCTCACTCGGAGTGGCTTTGGAGCATGGAAAGGGAAAGGTGATGATGGGGGTTAAAAATAATCAGAGTATTTAAATTATGAGCAAAAATATTTCCTTACAGAAGACTCTGTAAGGTAGTTGGACTCTGGATTTCCCTGACCCCTAAAAAACAAGTCCAGAATGAAAAACTTGAGACAAAAAAAGTCTTTGTCCCTTCCTCTTCCCTGCCTCCCAGGTGTTGGGATCTGAGCGCTGTGGTTGGCAGGGCTGAGCTGCAGCTGAGCCCCGGTGTTGTCTTTGGCAGAGCTGCCTTTGGAGGGGCTGTGCTGGCCATGTCAACAGTGCTTCTGTCTGTAAACATGGTTCTTTCGAGCTCTAGAAATGGGATTTTTCACTTAATCTTCAGATTACAGTCTGGCACCGGGAGCAAACTGAGGCAGCCTGAGAGGGGACAAAGAGAAAATCCATTTCAAGTGACAGCCACTTTAGCTGGAGGTACAGAGGCAGTTGTGCTGGATTTTTCAATATAATCAACACTGATTTCAGAGCATGAAGACACAAATTTTAAAACTCTTTCAGTGTAGACAAGGCTTGGGATTTGATCTCAACAGGACTGGACAGTAGAAATGGAATTAAACAGATACAGCAAAGTTTGAGGTTATGTAGATGTTTTGCTTTAGGAGGAGAGTTCAGCAGTCACAAACATATTAGCATTTTTATGCTGATAGGTATTTACTCAGATGTGTAATGCTGCAGCCTGACATTTATTTAAGTTTAGTGGCTGAAGGAAGGAATTACTTCCACTCGTTTGTGCCAGTTCAGCTGTTTGAGGCTGCACAGCTCGGTCAGATTTTGGATTGTGCTGCAGCTCCAAAATGCTTTTCAAACTGGGCTCTTGCATCAGAGCAGACACCACGAGCTGCCAATGCCATCCTTTAGTGATGCAGCTGATCCCTGAATGCTTCCAAAGGAGTAGTTCCTAGCAAACAAACCCAGTATCCATACCAGGGAAATCCTTGGGAATGGCTGAAACCCTGACTGGACTTCTGGCCAAATGTGTGAGCAGGATGAACTTGGGAAGTTCTTTTGGGATGTGGTGGGGAAATGAAAATGGAAATACAAACCCCTGGGATCGGGGGCTATGTGGAATCAAGACTGAAGGCCAGGGAGCTGATTCTCCAGAAATAAGTTGGAGAGATGAACAAGGGAGGGGTAAGGAAGTTTCCAGCTCAGCAGAGTGGGAACATATAAAGGTTTGAATTTTTCAGTGCTGGGTTCTGCCTTTTCCCCTCCCCATGATCCTGTTTGCCTGCAGGTCCCAGGTAATCCCTGTGTGTGTTTACACGAACTGGGACCTGTCTCTCCTCCTGCTCAGCTGCCATCTGGCCAAGGGCAGCTGGAGCTTGTCTGGGTGTGCTGGGCAGTGGATGTTCAGTGACCATCCAGCTCCTGCCCATGAGCTCAGCACTGGGGAATTTTCCTGGGCCAGCTTGAAGGAAAAGGATACAGATGATGCTTTAATTTTTTTTAAATTTTTTTAAAAAGAAAACTAGTTGTAATATGTTTAGGCTGGGGTTTTGGTTGTAACCACAGGAAAAAAAAGAGAAGTACAGCAATGGCTAAAGAATTGGAATGTAAATAAGGAGCTTGATCAGCACATGTAGGATAACTGGGTGGTGTTTTTGCTTGCAATAGCACAGAGTGGGACATGACACCCACAGAGAGATTTGTTGGAGAGCTGAGTTGAAGGCAGAATCACACTGGTCCTGTTGTCTTTTAGATAGTTATATAAGGTCCTGTAAGACAGAAAAAGAAGTGGGGGTTGGATATATCATGTGGAGGAAACATCAAATGTGGAGTTGGATGCTTGCCTCTTAGATGTCTTGACTGTGTTTTTGTTTGACTTGGTGTGTGGTTCTGTTTGCTTTGCAGTCAAACTGTTACATTTGCATTGTGCTTGACTGATTGGGGAGGCAAAAGGTAGAATAATTTCTTCTAATTAGTCTGAATTAACTCTTCTGTTCGTGTTTTTGAGGGGTCAGGAGGGAGGTTGTGAAGAGGAGACTCCTTATTTCTCTTTATAAATACAGGTGAAATATTGACACTGATTGTATTGAACAGGATCCTGGAAGATGTGGGAAACAAACAGTACAGGAGAAGGGTTGGAGAAAATGTCATTTCCTGATCTTCTCTTACAGTCTAACCAGAGAAGGAAATTTGAAGACAGCTAAAATTGACAGCTAAAATGAAGCTTTCCCAATGCTTTTTAATGAAGTGATTAATATGTTCAAAGTTCCCATCTCCATGAGGCTGCAGGAATTTCAACCCTCCATTGAAGAAAATTCTAAATGTTTCATAGCTCACGCTTGGGAAGTTCTTAGGAAGTTTTGTAGCTCAGAGAAGAACCTCTACAAACACCAACCCCAAAAAGGATCATTTTGATCCAAAATCCACTGAGATTCACAGCTGGGTGTTACAGAGAGGAGCTCCCCATATCAGCTGAGCTGCAGCACTGCAGGATTCCATTGGTTTGGAATTCTCAGATCAGAGGAACAGCTCTGACAGGTATCTGAGATCATTCCCGGGAAACTCCCTGGCAGGTCCCAAAATAGAAATGCTGCTGGTTGCCACCACCAGCATGAGACTCATCCCTGAGAACGATTCAGAATTCCTGATCCTGTCTGGGTGTCCTTAGGTGGTTTATTTAGGTGCTTAATTAGTGCCTTTAATGCTGAAGGGTGTCTTTTTCAGTTTAATAACAGCATTCCAGGACTGGAAATGGTGTCACTGCCATGTGCAATGGGAGAGAATCCCTGGCTCCTTCCCTGAGCTTCATCCAGGGCCAGGAGTAGACAATCCCTCCTGGATGATCAGGGTGCAGCAGAACCCCAGTTTGCAAGTTTTGAACATCAAAAAATCACTTGAGGTTTCTCCTTTGTGTTTGGGGTTTTGCACTGGGGAGGGGAGGATAATCCAGACTGGGAACTGGGTATTTCCAGCATTCGAGCCTGTTTGGCCCTATTCTATTTTTTCCCAGCATCTGAATCTTGTAGAATTTAAACTTTTCATTTTGAGCTCTATGTTACCACTTATGGAATATTTTAACCATCTTGTAATCGTGCCAGGGAGGTGACATTTGACCAGCAGTGACTTAAAGCCACCAGCACCTGAGGGGAGAGCAGCCCCAAGGCTGTGCCTCAAACCAAACAATTTCTAGGATCTTTCAAGCTTTTCTACCCTACAAAAATCATCAGGCAGTGGCTGAGAGGTGTTTCTGCTCTGTGCTGCTCACACCTTGCAGTGACAGCAGTGGCATGTTTGAACTTGAAAACATCAGCCTGTGTTTTACTGTGTTCCCTTGAAGTCAGGGAGTGTGAAAAATAACACTCAACTCCAAGTCCCTGGAGATTCCCAAAGGATGACAATCTTTATATCAGGGGTAAGCAGCTCTTAGTGCCACTTGAATTTCTACCTAAAGAACAGAGATGGCCACTGACCCCTTTTCTGCATTTTCTGCCACGTGCTTTGCTCTGAAAGGATTCTGGAAAACTTGGGCATCAGAGATCTGGGGGTTTTCCCACTTCCTGAAATCCAGGCTTAAATAAGATATTTGGAAGTACAAGGCAGAAAATGGAAGTTCTCTACAAAATCCTATTACAACACTTTAAATTTCTTCTATCAGTGGCACAAACTGCTGGGAGGGACTGAGGGAACACATTGGAAAAGTAATTCCAGATTTTTCTTTTCCTTCAGCAAGAACACCGTGCAAATAAAACCAAGATATATCTATATACATAAAATAACATCATCCAGTGGTTAAAGCAGCTGACTCTAAAAATTATTTTCCATCCTGTAAATGCAGAAGACTCAGAGTAAACAAAAAGTTGGGTTTTTTTGTTACTGCCCACCAAGCAAACCAGGGGCTGCAAGGGGTTTTTTAACAATACAGATATTATTCCTCTCACCTTCCCCTCCTTCACTCTCAGTCCAGTTCTTGTTTTCAGATGCCATCATCCTCCATAGTTTCCACTCTACTGTAGTGCCTTTGGGTTGATCATCCTTCAGTTTTCCAGCACTGGATTCTTCTCTCCTTCTTTTTCAGAAGTGTTATCTCAGCAACAGAATTTCATACTTCCATGGCAGGCTCATCCCTACAGATTTTCCATTTTGAAAAGGTGTGAACTGCAGAAAAATTGAAATATTTTCCAAGTATATGATGAGATATCTTAGCAAATACAGATTTCCTGTTGTTCCCCCCACTGTAATCCTGGAGAAAAATGTAGCTTTTGCTATACAAAACTCTACACTAAAGCTTACCAAGTTTACCCTTGTTCAAGTTGCAAACTCATTTCTTTTTAAAGACTGTTTCAGAAAAAGAAAGCAGCTTTCTGGACTATCATGTTAATCTTTCAGTTTTGGAATTTCACAGGGCAGTGTGGCAGCAGTGCAGGTGATTTGTTTCTTCACTGCCTTGTTTATCTTTTTTGCAGTTCTTGCGTTGCCTGACTTAATTGCTGCTGTGTTTGGATTTAATGAATGTACTTTGGCTCAGCTCATCTGAAGTACAGTCCTTGTTTGACCTGGGAGCACTGAGAACAGTGATAATAGGACTAATATGAGTCTAAAAATCAACAAAATAAGTTTGGGGACATCGTGGCGTGTAAAAGGAGGACAGAACAGGTCCTTTTCTCTTGGAGCTCAGTTTGCTTTATTAGGTTGGAAATAACTTCTTTCTTCTTCCTTTGAGAAACATTCCCCTGGGTGTTATCAGAAAAAATAGAGAATGATAAAATCCTGCTTCCTGCTTGCGGGAACATCAAAGCTGGGCTTTTTTAGTCTATATTTGTAGTCTGTTCTTAGATATATTTGTAGGGCTGGAAAGTGTTTGAGATCACTGTGGAAACAAATAGAATAACACATATGGGCAAGCACTTGAAAAAGGTACCTGTGCAGCAACTGAAGTTTTTTCTCCCAAGGTGTTATTTCTATTTATGCTGCATTTTCTGTTCTTTTCTGTTCTCTAGAACAGCGTGTTACAATTTTGATATTTTGGTGAATGGGCCATTCTATCTATAAGTTACTCAGTCCCTGTGGTGCTTCAGGCCTCTCTGCTCTGCTGGTTTATTCTAATAAACTGCTCCATTCCTTGTATTTCAATGCTTAAAGAGTTCAAATTTATCTCAAATGTAACACAATTTGAGTAACCTTTCTGTTACAGGCAGAGGTATCTGCCAGACTGAACCTCACCCTTTAATTCTTTTATATATTGTAAGTTTTCTAGGGAATAGCAACAAAAAAGTCCTTGGCACCATCAAATTAATCTTTGTAGGCTTTTCATCAATTTTCATGACTTCAGCTTGAGAATGTTGTTACATTTGATGAAGCAGTGAGAGATCACAGATTCAGTTCCCTTTGCCCTTTGTGTCTTTACATGGTGTCACCAACTAATCATGCAGCAAAAGCAGGATTGGGGAATGAGTGTAGGACGTGGGAAGTGTTGAAGTCTTCCCTGGGAAAAGGAGGGAGATGATCATTAGCACATCTCAGATGAAGTCTCAGGAAAGCATTCCTGTGTTACAGACCCGTGGGGTTGTGTTGCTCAGTTTTAGGTTTAGTGGATAAAGGTGGATCATGAACTCCCAGGAGTTCATGTCTTCTTTTCCCCCTTGGGTGTAATGTTGTGATATCTGTAAGAGACAATTCCTGTTCCATCCAGCACCTTTTCCCAATGATCCCTTCCTGAATTAAGGCCATGTTAGTCCTTAGGAGCTGTGCAGAGATTTCACTGCCCATTCTGATTTAAAATCTGGTAGATTTTGTTCAGTTGTTCAGCCTTTCTGATCAAAGAATGGCAGCCAGTCCTTCCAGCTGCTCCTGAGGTGAGGTTTTCCAGGCTGCACAGGTTCTCTCTAATGGAATTGCTCCCAGTTCTGCTGTTTCCTGTACTAACAGTGGTTCAGAAGTTCAAATGTTGGGTTTGTTGCCTCAGTGCAGCTTGGATGGACACGAGTGGGAGGGATGGAGCAGCCCTGGAGCTGCAGTGGGAGAATGCACAGATATCCAGTGGGATCTTAACATGCCCAAACTAAACTCAGTGCCCTTTGCTTTCCCAATGTGTTTTCCCCCAGGCTTTCAGACCTCACGTTCCATCCATAGGACACTGCTGGAGTTCTGCTCAGGGCTTCTTTCAGCAGCAGCATTTTGCTTTTTGAGGTTCAGGAATTGGTTTCTGAGGACCCAGCAATTCCATATGCACTCAGAATGGGTACAGGAGTTTCATGAGAGACCTGCTCTGCCTAAATAAAGCAAATTTATTGTAAATGCCAGCTGCCCTTCTCCCTTGGGAGCTCCATCCCTGTGGAGGGGGTGGCAGAGCTGGTTGGAAGCAGATGGGCTGCCTCCTTTGCGTGGTTCCCCTTGTCCTCTTGCCTTGCTTCCACCATGTTCCTGCTTTTCCACTTTGAAGGGTTAATCCAGGATTGTCCTGGTCTGTCCAGGCATGGGTCAGTCTGGCCAGAGCTATTGCAGGTGCCTGTTCAGGTGAGAAGCCCCAGCCAGATCCAAGGTCATTAAACCAACAGTGGCTGCTGCCAGTCACTGATTAGAGCATTAATGGATTAAAAAAATAATGGATAAAGAAACCTGATTATAAAGAAGACAGGAACAGGGAGAATATTTATGCAAAGTTAGTTTTACTGCAGTTCCTGAATTTTATAAAATGCAGCTTGTCTGTGGTCCTTCAAAGCTCAGCTTGGCAGCAGGAGAAAAGCAATGGCACGTGTGAGAGAAATCCAGGACTTCTGCTTTATTGCACTGACAGAACCAAATTGTTCAATCTGTTGCCTCATCTGTTTCTTGCCATAGCTGAGAGTTGTAAAGGTCAGGCCGAGGCAGCACAAGGGATATAATGGTTCCCAGGCTGCCCCTCGCAGCGTTCCCAGCTGGCTCCTGCCCCTCTGCATTGATCCTGCCCAAAGGCCTATTTTGGGAATGCGTCAGGGGCACAGCCTGGGAAGGAGCAGTGTGGGATGCTCAGGATGGGCACTGCTGTGCTCAGCTCCAGCCTCCTGTGCTGCTCTCCCAAGGCTCAGGTGGGAATAATCAGGAATCATCCTGGCTCTGCACAGGGATGGCTGTCGGGTCACTTCTGTTGTGGATAAAGGTGGTGATGCAAATAAATACAAATAAAACACCTGTGGGAGACCTTTTTCAGTCTGGCCTTCAATGTGCTGTGTAATGTAATGTCTGTAGAATATTAAATGTAGAGAGAAATACAGGCAGTGCTTTGGCATCCTCCTGACCCTTCCTCAGTGGATCCTCTGACTCTCAGCTCCTCGATCTCCCTCTCTGTTTCCCCATGGTTTTAATACAAGTTAAGTGGTGGAGCTTCCATAGCATACTCTGGGCAGTATCTGACAAGAGAAAAAACAGAAATATAAGGCAGTCCTTACTCCCTTCTGGTATTTTGTTAACACTTTTGCTTCCCAACAACCCTTCACCTTTGCAGGAACCAGACTGGTGCTTTGTATCCCATTCACTGTGAAGTTATCTCCACCAGAATCCCAGACTGGTTTCCTAAATGGTAACTAAAAGGTCTTTAAGGTCCCTTACAATGGTAACTAAAAGGTCTTTAAGGTCCCTTACAACCCACACCATTCTGGGATTCTGTGCCACTCTTACCCCAAAAAAATTCTTGGCTTTTTGGGGGGTTTCTGAGATGATCTCCCTGCTTTTTTGGCTCATGTAACAAGATAAGAAGTACAAATGCCTTTTGGTGAATTTTCCTGGCTAAGTCTCCTGGTTTGGCAAATATTTTAATTAAATCTTCACTGCTCAGCATTCTAAATTTTCTCTGCTATTGCTATTCATGGAGAAGTATTGCCATGACTTGTTCTTCATTTCTGCAAATCTTGCTAAGTTATGCAAGTCACTGTTTGACTTCACAGAAGATCTTTGTTTTATGTTTCAACACTTGGAATGCTGCTGAACTTTACGTGTTTTCTCTCTTTATTAAAAAGAGGGGAGAGAGGGCACATTGGTACAAGCAGTACATGATATTTTTATACAGCCTGCATTTGTTCCTATGCCTGATCCTGCAGAATTCCATATAATTGTGCTTCCCATTCTTTCCAGGTGCCATCCTGGGCAGATCAGAAACTCAGGAGTGCATCTACTACAACGCTAACTGGGAAAAGGACAAAACCAATCGCAGTGGGATCGAGCCCTGCTATGGTGATAAAGATAAAAGGAGACACTGCTTTGCTACATGGAAGAATATTTCTGGATCAATTGAAATTGTGAAGCAAGGCTGCTGGCTGGATGACATCAATTGTTATGACAGGTGAGTTTTCCTAGGAATTTTTGAAATTGGTTTGTCATTGTAAACTCTTTTGCCTCTTTATAATTTCTACGTCATCTCCTTTGCAACCATGACTTGAGACCAACGAGTCTGTGAATAATTATCTTATTTTTAGATGCTCACTTTTATTTTAGAGACCAGACTTCACGTGAGTACTTTGTCTTGTTTGCAGAATAAAGTGCTTTACCTTCTTAAAAAGAACCCAGGTATTTCATTTACTCTTTTTTAGGCCATTAATAATAGATTCTGTAGTGCCTTGTTATTGCCAAACAGTGCAAATATAATTATTGCAACCAGGATGCAAAATTCTCTCGTTGATTTTTCCAAACTCTTCAGAGTTGGAAAGTCAGCACTTTGTGTCTGCAATTTACCAGATCGTGGAAGTATTTGGCAGTTTATTAATAAGCTCAATGGCAGCTCTAAGAATATTCTAAATTTCCACTTATTTTGTTGATAACAGATGGTCTAGAAAGTACCCACGAGCAGTAACAGCAGGACTTGGGGTTTGTTAGATGCTGACTGAATAAAGGTCATGACTCTCTTAAGCAATGGTGTTGCAGTTTTTTAAATACTGTACTGGGTTTTATAGGCCCAAAACATTTATAATTTGGGAAGGCAGAGAGTGAAGAAATAGATCCACAGTGGATCATCATTAAAAAGTATTGAGGAATTATTTCTGCAATATTTTACAAAAGTTTTCCTTTGTGTTTCTTAAAAGTTGAATTTTGAAAAGAAAGCCTTGCTGTCCTTTCTCCCAAATCAAGTTGCTCCCCCCCCCAGGATGTTTTCTGCTTTAATGACAGTTTAAAGCTCAGTTCCACAGTCTAAAAAACCCCTAAAATTGTGAGATTAAATTCTCCCTTGAGCAAAGAAAAGAAATTGGAAGAAGAAGAAGAAATCAAATGCAGGAAGGACAGTAAGGAATGTCTGGAAACTGAGTATCTCTAAGCCCTCATTAAGCAACTTGTACTAATAACACTCAGTGCTGTGTTTGTCCCAAACTGCCCAAATCTTATCTGTGCAGCGTGGGGGGGCTTTGCTGCCCTGGGAGTTCGTGGGGGTGACTCCAAACAGCAGCACATTCAGGACATCAAAGAGAAAATGTTCCCTGGAAGTCACAGGACAGGAGCTGCTCTAGGGAATAACCCCAAGTTTTGAAGATGAGCCCAAAACTTCCTTGACAATCCTCAGCTGTGTTTAAAATCCTGCAATATTTCTTCAGGCTTTTCCAGTTCTGCTGTCAGGCTGGCTCCTGGTTGCTGCTTTTTCTTTCCTGATGGGAACAGTTTCAGCTTATTTATTAACAATATTACTAAAAAAGCCTTTCCTGCAGTTAATTCAGGCAGTGAAAGGAACCCTGTCCCTGAGCATAGTGTAGGCAGAGGAGATTGTAGAAATTTTATCATTTCTTGCTACAAATGTAATAAAATTTAAAAATTCTCCTTCTCACTTATCTCCAGCCCTGTCCTGTGGGTTTATGGTCAAGCAGCAGCTCTTTGATCCCTTGTTTGTCCTGTTTAAATCTAGATTGTCAACTGTTCCTCAGTATCCTCCTGGTGGTTTGCTTTGACTTTATCCTAAAAGCAGCAAAAACGTGTTTCTGCTTTAATAAAATTTCATTGCAAAATCAAGCATCAAGATTTAATTTATTTCATTAGCTTTGGCTGTTATTTTGGTGGCGCGTTACGTGGTCGATTCAACAAACTTCACTTTGGAAATTCAAAAGGTGAGCTTTTGTTTTCTCTTGAACAAAACTGAGATGAATGAACTTTTTCCTCTCCTCTGTTGCAGGAATGATTGCATAGAGAAGAAGGACAGCCCCGAGGTGTTTTTCTGTTGCTGTGAGGGCAACATGTGCAACGAGCGCTTCTTCTACTTCCCAGAGATGGAGGTCACGCAGCGTAAGTTCCTCCTGCTGGGAATATTCCAACTCTGCTCCTGCTGGGAATATTCCAACTCTGCTCCTGCAGGAGAATATTCCACACTCTGCTCCTGCAGGAGATCAGACTTTTCCCAAAGTCCTGGCCTGCCTTTCCTGCCAGAGGGTTCTGATTCCAGGCTGCTGGAGCTCTGTGCATTCCCAGGAATCGACAGTTCATTTATTCCACTTGGAAAGGTGTTTTCCTGTAAAATCAATGAAAGGTGTTTCAGCTCTTTTCCAAGGGTGAGAGGGAAGGATAATCTGAAATAATTGCCTGGTTTAAGAGACAGAAGTTACTGTCAAATCTTACCTTAATGGTATGGTTAAGCTCCCATAAGTGTATAAATTATTGGGCTAAAACCCTTCTCATCCCTGTATCCCTGTGCCAGCCTGGGGATTCTCCTTTTCTTCAAAAAATCCTCTTTATCCCAACTGGACATTTGGAATTTCTCTGTAAATGGACACAGTAAGCTCTAAAAAGGGGGCAAGAATTTCCCCCCAGATCACAGGATCCTTGTGGGTTCTTCCATCTCAGCATATTCTGTGGTTCTGAAGGACAATCAAATTAGCCAGACTTAACAAGAAATTATTTTAAAAAACAACAGCTAAGAGGTGATTTGATTTTTCTTGCCTATCTTCTTCCAGTCAGGAATCTGCTGGAAAACCAAGTGATGTTAATAAGTGAGCTGAAAACAGCAAATGCCTCATGTACCAAATAGCCAGAGGAAGTTGTTTATGAAATGAAAGAACATTTTCTGGGAGATTAAAATAGCCTTTGTCGACCCAGGAGATATTGTTGTCATTTTTGTCAGTGATGCTGCTAAGGCAATAATTGACATTCTTCCCTTTCATGAGCCTTCTCCTGCCCCAGGGGGCTGTGGCTGCCTTGGAAGCAGCTCCTGCTTCTCCAGAGCCTTTTTGAGGTGGTGTGGAGGTGTCTTCACGTGGAGAACTCCTCCTTCCAGCAGAGCACAGAAGTGCTGGCAGGTTATTTCTGCCCTGGCCGAGGCTAAACCCTCTCTGTTGATTTTATTCATCCATGAGGTGATGCATTCCTGCAATCCCCTGGGAATACAAGCACCCCTTACCCACTGTAGGCTGCTGGGGGTCAGAGGCACAGAATTCCACCGTGCTGAAGTGTGAATCTGGGATCTGAGCTACTCTCATGCTTTCCAAAGTGCTGCCTTTTAACCAGGTGTTAGTTTGTGCTGGCTAATCAGGTACTGGGAGCCTGCTGTGCTGATGGCAGGAGCTGTTAGAAAATCAGGCTGCTGCACATTTCAAACACTGCCTGGTTTTGTTCCTTAAAAGCTGTGTCCTTTTTTTTTTTCCCTTCAGCAACTTCCAATCCTGTTACCCCGAAGCCACCTCTGTTCAACACCTTGCTCTATTCCTTGGTGCCTATCATGGGAATTGCAGTGATCGTGCTCTTTTCCTTCTGGATGTACAGACATCACAAGCTGGCCTATCCTCCCGTGCTGGTTCCCACCCAGGTGAGCCCCTGCTGCAGGATTTGGGGGTTTTTAAGGGCCAAACCATCCCTGAAGGGGATCTGTCTCATGGCTGGTCTCTGTTGCCCTCCTGGTTTCGAGGTCCTAACGCTTGCTCTCCCCTAAAGCAGAGAATTAAGCTTTACTTAAACAGCCTTATTAATTATTCTTTGATGAATATATGAGCAACTACTTCATGTTTTTATGCATCTGTTTGTTTGGGAGGAGAAAAACTGAACACAGAGGGCAAAGACACAGCGAAGGGGTGCTGAGGCTGGGCTGTAATGCTTAGCTGAAAACAGAAAAGGAGTTGTCAATTCATCTTGGCCATTTGAGGTGTACAGAAAATAGTAGCTAAGAGAGGATGAGCTGTTTCTAAGGAAGCCTGGAACTGGGAGACAGGTGCAGTTAAAGGGAATGTTAAGAAAATTTTCAAGCACAACTCCAGGGCGTAGCTCAGCTCTTGGATTGTGATTCCTGTCATCTTCTTCCTCTTGTTTATGTATTTTCTGTTTTGTCTTGAAATGTCTCGGTTTTAGGGGTGTTTGTGTTTTATTTCAAAAGGATGATGAGGTTGTGGGCTCTACATTTGGGTGTAACCTGGCTGTGCTGCCTCCAAACAAACCTTCTGTGGCTCTGTGTGTGTGGAGCTCCCACTGTTGTTGGGAGGCTCCAGCTGATCCTGGAGCTGCAATTACTCCTAATACTGGAATTCCTCTTCCTTCCTTGTGTCTGGAGATCCAACTGAGATTAGGAGGCTTTTATGGAAAGAGTTAAAACAGGAAATTCTAGAGACCAAAGCAGAAAAGATGAAGAAAATGTGGTTGTGGAAATGAAGAGAGCAATTATTTGGATTTTTGCAGTAGGAATCAACTTGAGCTTCCAACTCAGTGTAGTGACCAGAATACATGACCTGTCCTACAGTGATGTTATTTATGATCAAAATTAAAACTCAGTCAAGCTCCTGTTCTTTTGGGCAGTATTGCCAAGGCCTCATCTCTGGGTGCTCTGTGCTGCAGCTCCTGGGATATTTTCAGTGCTGCTGCTTGACTCAAGGGTGCTGCAGGAAGCAGGATTGCCTGGGGTTGATAACTCAAGTGTTTTGGTTTCAGTTTTTCAGTAATAGATAAGAGGAATTTGGGGAGAGGCAGTGGCCATATGTTGTTGCCAAATGAAAAGAACATAATTTAGAGGAAAAAAGTCTGTTTGCTGTCCTTGCGGAGAGGATTGCAGCTCCTCAGACTCCCTGCAATCTGTCAGCATAATTAGTTCATCCAGCTCCCATTTTGTGGATTTGGGGCTTTACATCAACCCAGTGGTCTTTGCTGGGAGATCAAATTCATAACTGCTAATTGTGGGGATAATTCCAGCGTGGGATTGTCTTCCTAAAGAAATTAAGTCATGGATAAAGCCATAGAAAAGCAAGTGAATGTTAAATACGTGTGGGGTAGCAGGAATTTGAATTCTGATTCTCCCTCCTTTTGCTGCAGTTTTTTTCTTGCATGGGTTGTGTTTGGGGCAGGATGGACACCTAAATTTTTAATAAATAAGGTAATCAGCTGTTGTGTTCATGCTCAGATTGTATCTTTGGGATAAGTGTTCCTTGGTGCTTGTGGGACAACAACATTTTCCTATCTTGTGGTGAACAGGCATCAAGGCTCATGTGGAAAGTCAGGAAAAGCCACTTCTGCCTGCAAAACTACCCAGAATTATTATGTAAATCCAGTGTATAAACACTCTCCCATATGCAGCAGAGCAGTGGTTCCCACTTGAAATTTGCTTACAGCTGGTTGGAACAGGAGACAGGGGAAGCAGGAAGGGAGAGAAAGTATTGGGAACTTTGTAACCACAAATAAACTCTGAAATATTTGTGCAATTAATCTGTTAATAGTATATTTAATAATTGGGGCATGAGTGGTGTTTGTAGGCAAATGGATTTGGTTTAAGTCTTTGTGTAGCAGGGGTGGAATGGACAGGTCAGATGTACAGCTGGAAAAACAGGGATTGCTCCATGTGAGATACAGATAAAGCTTATCTGCTTTTCCTTGGTTTATTCCCAGAAACAATGGTCCCAAACTTCCAGTAAAAAATGAAAGGAAGGATGAGGAATAAGCAAAAGATAAAAATGAAGAAACACTGAAGAATGAGAAATGGTGAAAGAATTAGAAGAAGTGCTGATAAATAAAGGATTAGAGAGCAAAGGGGAAAATAGTTTGTAATATTTAAAAAAAGAAGGAGGAAATACACTAAGAAATGTTTGAACCTGTAATGAGACATAAAGAACAATTAGTCTTGGCTTGTTTGTGCTGCTCACTGTGCCTCACTGCTGTGTGGGGAACTATCCAGTGAAAGCTGTCAAATTCCATCAAATCTGTCACTTTCTGTGTTCTCCAATGAGTTATTAACAAATCCGTGTTTGCTGAATACATCTGTGTGTATGGAAAACATTTAAGAACTGTTCTGTCTCCTTATTTCTATTTGATTTAGCAAACAGAAATTCATCATCTGATAAAATAGATCAAAGGGATTGCTATTTTAAATATTGGAATGTGTGCAGTTTTCTGCAGGAAGAGCTGCTGTGACCTGGTTTGTTTTCACTGGGGGACACTGGGAATGGAACCCTGTGGTCTGGAATTGGTGTAACTCAGGTTTCACCCCAAACATTCCCAATAAAACTGGAGTGTGGATGGCAGGGAGCTGCTCTGTTGTGCTCCCTTCTCCCTGACATCCCTTGAGCTGGGGCCAGAGCTGTCAGTGCAGATTCCAAGGGGCTGTTCCCGCCCTGGCAGCTGATGGGAGCCACTGTCACCCTTCCCACAGAGCTGCCACCAGTCCCACTCAGGGTTGGCAGCTCCCACAGCCCCTCCAAGCAGGGCATCATTCACCTCTTGTACTTCCCTGGGTGCTCAACTTGGCAAGATTTTACTGCAACACAGTTGGCTTGGGTTTCTGTGTTGTTGTTTTTGTTGGGCTTTTTTTGCTTTGGGTTGGTTTTGAAACGAGATTTGTGTTGAGAGGCTTGAGAAGAAGCTTTGCAGATTCACTTCTTGTCTTCATGACCTATTTTGGGGGTTTCTTCTGAAATCAGAGTTCTGGTTGAACTCTCTGGGGTCAAAGATGCATTAGGGTTTTAATTACTGAGCACAGGAATTCCTAAATCTACCTGATGCATTTGAAATTTCTGGGATAATCTTTCCACTCTGGGAAAATCCCAGTTTCCTGCTGAAGAATGAAGAATTAAATCAATTGCTCAGCTTTTGCCCATTTTAGTCTTCCAAAAGCCACATTTTTTTTTTCTTCTTGTTGTTACAGATATTTTAATAGAAACATTTCAACACTGAAAAAATGCAAGGGAGAGGTGTTTTTTTTTTTCAAGGATTGAATCCAAACCTGGGAAGATTAATGGCTACTTGGAAAATACACACAGGGAGAAGCCAGGTGTTTATAGGAAATGGGAAAAGAGATTGGAAAGTTACTGCAAATCAGGAGCCCTGAATGTGCTGTGGGTGAGGAGCTTAAAACTTGGTCCTTTTTTTTTTCGTCCTCATAGAATCCATGGGCTGGTACCAGTTAAAATCTATAACAGAGGGAAGAATTTGTGTGAAAATACCCAAAGGCCAAGTGCAGCTTTTACAGATCAGAATGTGGTTGTGGGTAGCCCAAATTTTGGGAAAAACCCACCCTCCTTAGGGTTTTATTGGTGTAATTGGTTACAAAGATTGTAACAGACCCATTGGAGTTGGTTTTCAGGCAGCATAAACAGCCGTGGGTGTGTTTATATACATTTGTGTAGGTGATGGGGGTTTGGAGGGGGCTTAACTGCTCCCAGGTTTTGTTTATCAGAGCTAATTCCTGACATAAATCTCAGATTTGCATTTCTTTTGTAGCCTGATAACCTTAAACTGGTGCCTCTTGGATTTCTGGTGGGAGCCTGAGGTGCTGCTCTGTGGGCTGAAGGGGAGGACACTGGTTTATAATCCAGAGGTGTTAATGAGCATAAATACATCCTTGTAAAATTTCCATGTGTGTGGAATTCATCAGTGTTTGGGGGAAGCTGATCCCTCGAGGGAGGAGTGAGAGGTTTGGGAAAGGGCTCATTTCTCAGAGCTTCATTTTTGCAGTTTCTCATTATGGTCAGAGCACAAAGGTTGAATTCATACATATTTCTGCTTATTGCTGAGGAATTTCCATAATTCTCTGGAGCTGGAGAACCTTAATAATGAATAGGCCTGGAAAAAAGGGCTTTCAGCCCCTTGGGCTGGGTTTTGCTGTGCCCTGGAGCTGCCCTGACCCGTGGTGGAGGAGAGGTGCTGGTGGATCCCAGTGCTCCAAGCTCTGCCACAGGTTTCTAAATCCATTCTCCAAGGAATCCTCCAGCCCCTCTGGTATCAATTATTTGGAGAAAGGGAAGTGTGTGCTCAGCACTCTCCAGGCACAGGGAAAGGCTCCCACGCCCTGGAGCATCCTGAGGGTGTGGAGGCAAAGGGGGAGGAAGGGCTGGCAATGGAGACAGGGGCTTCAATTCCTGCTTTTCCATTATCCAGGTATAAAGGACAAAGGAGATGGCTCAGGAGAGAGTCACAGAATCCTGGAATGCTTTGGGATGGACAGGAGCTTAAATCTCATCCAGTGCCCCCTCCTGCCGTGGGCAGGGACACCTTCCCCTATTCCAGGATGCTCCAAGGCTGCTCCAGCCTGGCCTTGGACACTTCAGGGATCCAGGGGCAGCCCCAGCTTCTCGGGGAATGCTGTGCCAGGGCCTCCCAGTCCAAAGTGCAGGAGGAGGAATGGAGGCGTCTCCACTCAGGTGACACCGAGGTTGTTCAGCGAAAGGGCTGAAAGCAGCACAAACAAGGGGTCATTAAAGTCCCAGGTTTATCCTGGACTTTGTTGCACGGTCTGTACAGCTCCTCCCAGGATCGTTGGCAGGACTCCTTAATGCTGTGATCTCTCTCTCTCAGCATCTGCCGGGTGCAGAGTGCTCGAGTTCGCCGTCCCTTTATGGATTTATGGATCAGGTTCGGTGATGGAGCCCAAATCGGCGGTGCCGTTTGTTGGCAAAGTTCGATCCCGACCGAGCCGTTGGGAGTTTCCCGTTCCCAGCCGTGGCCAGGGAGGGGAATTTCACTGGTGCGGCGCTGCCCCCTCGCGGGCAGGCGGGAGCACTGCAGGGAACGAGGTCTCAGCCCGGGGTTTGGAATTTCGCCTCGGGAAGCGCCACGCTCCACACCTTTCTGCACTGGTTGTGGTAACGCGGCTCTGTCCACCTGCAGTGGATCTTTCTGGGTGTCATTATAAAACAATTCAGTTAATTTTGCAGATAATAATCCCGCTTTCCCCGTTTTTCTTTGCTAACATATCAATGCTGGATTTCTTTGATTGTTGTTCTAAATGATCTGTTGCTGCTGTGAGAAAGTTTTGCTGTCCCTGTGAATATTCCTGTCATTGACTCACAAATAATTGACTTTGTCTCCTCTAAGCTGTTTTTGCATCCCATTCCTGGTGTAAATAGTAATTTCTCTTGCCTGTGTTTTTTCCCTCTCTGCAAGCACGCCTTTCATATAATGATTGAGGTAAGAGGATGTTTGTTCCTGGCTCTGGGGCTTTCTGGGGATGTGGGAGACGTTGTTTGCTCTGAACTGTGATTTCTCAGTATTTTGGACAAGCCATCTGTCAGCATGAGTGGTTTGAAAATGCAATTTTAGCCTGTGGTTCTTGGATCTCCTAAAATTCCCTGGAGTTGCTGAGGCTGGTGGGGTCAATATCTGCAGTCTGGGATTGATCTGGGACACAGGGACACGGCCAGGGGGATCCATCACCGCAGCCAGGGGTTCCCTGGGAGCAAAGGGCACATCCCACCCACCTCTGTCCTGTCCTTGGGTCTCCGTTCCCATCTCCCACCTGGAAATACCCATTGGAGCTGTGTGGTCTCCACGTGCTGACCCTGGGATTTGTGTGCTGCAGGAACTCACAAAAACTGATCATCTGGAGGAAAATAAAAATACTCCTTCACTACTCAGCCTCTACTTCATCTTTCCCACTGAGCAGGAGTTACTGATATTTGTATTAAACTCCAAAGTCACTGGCATCCCTTAATTCACAAACTGGGTCATTCCTGCTCAGCTTTTCAATGGAATATTGAAAACATCGAGCTTTGAGGTGTAATAAAAATGCTCAATTTCTGCCATCATTAAAGTTCTGTAATTAATACCTGAAATATCTTGGAAATGTAATTTAGAGAAAATCACATGGTTTTAAATGTCTTAAAATTGGAATTTTTTCCTGATTGTGCCTGTGTAAAGAGTTCCCAGAGTTCCTTGGATCTGTGTTCCATGTTTGGCTTCCTTATCCCAGTCAGGGATGGAGGCTCCAAGGAGCTGCTTTTAATGGATTTCACTTCCACATTTGTCAAGCTGCTCTCTGGTCTCGAGACCCATTTTTGAGGACACTGAAGGAACCTTCAGGAATATTTTCCCCCTGTGACTCAGTCCCAGGGAAGGGGCAGGAGCAGGGAATTGGGCCCTGGATTTTTTGACAGCTGGGCAATCTGGGAGCCCAATTTATCCCCCTGCCATCCCTGTTGGCACTCTGGCCTCGGCGCCACAGAGCTCAGCCCCGAAGCCACTCGGGAATAACGGGGCCTCTGGAACGTTAAACATCTTTCCTTGGAGCAGAGCGAGTTGGAAATATTGTCAGGGAGTGCATCTGTGTAAAAATAGTCCCTGGAGCTGCAGATTTTAGTTAGGAGGTACATTTTAGCCAAGGTGTTTGGAAAAAAATCAGGGGGGAAAAAGGGAAAACGTTTTCTTTTGAGCTGTGTTAACAGCAGGAATTCTGCTTCCCACTTGGAAGGGTTGTGGCAGGTGCTGGGAATGTGGTGTGGAGAGCCAGGGGCTTCTAGGAAAGAGGGAATTTGGTGTATGGGAAGTGGTGTGGTTAGTGGGGAATTAGGGAACACCAGGTTTCACTGCCACTTTCGTTTCCAGCTCTTGGCAGAGATGCTGGAATTCGGTTCAGAAAATCTTGGAGGTTTTTGATTTTCTTGGTGGTTGGGGAAGAATTCAGGCACCAGGTGCTTCCAAATCCCAGCAGTTTATTGGGAGGAGGGTGTGGGAAGGAAGGGGGATCCAAGCCACTGGAGCAAAGGGAGGTTTGGGGTTATTTCCCACAAATGTCTCTGGTTTAGAAAAGGCAGCAGGTTCTGAACTTGAGCAGTTCATTAAATCAGAGTTGGCTTTGGGGGATAAATTCGAGCCTCTTGTTCCCACTTTCTCTTCTAACAACGACAAACTGGATTTACAAACATTTGTTTAGTACACTTTGTATTTTACAAATTGAGGGCACTGCTTTCCCTGGTGCCTGGAATATTCCAAGAGGGCTCTGGCAGGGAATGAAAGGCACCAAGGGAGGGAAATCTTCCCTCTCAAACTTCATTTTCTGTGCTGCAAATGTTGATGTCACAACTTCAAGTGCCTGTCGCTGTCACATTGACAAAAGGATTTCCTCCTTTTTGGGGACAGTGTTGCAGTGTGTCTCTAATTTGAATTTCAAATGCTATTTATTCTTTTTCTAGTTATTAATTTGTGCAATGAGGTTACTCTGCCCTGAATCTTTCTGTGAAACTTGTTCTTTTTAATTTGTTTGTTGTTGTATAAGAACCCAGGGAGTGGATGTTTATTCCTGCACTGAAACTACTCAGGACTTGTGTTCTCAGCACTTGTCTCCATTCTCCCTGTAGGAAAGAGTTCTTAACCCCACAGTTTGTCACAAAATCTGGCTTTAATGTGCACAAGATTTTATGGTTTGGATGGAAGTGCTCAAATATTTAACTCTTTATTGAGTGCTCTCCTCTCTCTTGTAGAAGCAACTCCTCTGGTGGTTTTCATTCTCTTGAAAACTTTACAGGGGCTCTTTGGGGAAAATAGAGGGAAAAGGAGGTGTTTGGAGGTGTTTTGAAAACTTTGGGGTTGGCTGTTGGGGTTTTCATAGAAGGGCAAATTAATCCCCCTTGGAGGGAAAGGGCCAGCCCAGAAGGGAGCAGAGCTTTGGCAATAAAATTGAGAATCTGCTTGTTGTGTTCAGATGATGTGACACAGCAAAATAGAAAACAAAACAGAGAATCCAGGGTGTGCAATGAACTGTGCCCTCCCTTTCCCAGGAAGGGGAATGGCCCCAGGCTGTGCTGTGGGATATGGGAGTGGGGATGTGGATTTGGGGATGTGGGTCCATGGATGGCCCTGGGGGAGCTCTGCTCACCTCCAGTTGTACAAATCCTGCAGGACAGGACAAGATCACCTCTGCAATGTAATTCCAGCTCAGTGCTGGGTCCAGCCAGGTGCTGGGTCCCAGGAACACTGCCAAAGCTGGGAGCACTGGAATTAGGCAGGAGGGGCTGATCCCCAGCTATGGATCTGCAGGGTTCAAAGGTCCCACATCAGATAAACACAGAAACCTTCGATGCATCCAAGGGGCTCATTGCAATTCCAGCTCTTAACAAATGTAACAAGTAAAGCTTGATTATCTTTGTTCCTTAATTTCTGCTGTGCTTTCCCACCTGGTTACAATATTCCTTAATTTCTGCTGAGCTTTCTTCCCACCTGATCAGACTAATCCTTAATTTCTGCTGTGCTTTCCCACCTGATTCCATTATTCTCTAATTCTGCTGTGCTTTCCCACCTGATTCCATTATTCCCTAATTTCTGCCTTGCTTTCCCACCTGATTCCATTATTCCCTAATTTCTGCTGTGCTTTTCCATCTGATTACATTATTCCTTAATTTCTGCTGTGTTTCCCCACCTAATTAGAATATTCCTTCATTTCTGCCTTGCTTTCCCACCTGATTCCATTATTCCCCAATTTCTGCCTTGCTTTCCCACCTGATTCCATTATTCCCTCACTCTGCTGTGCTTTCCCAGCTGGTCACATCCTTCCTTGGTTCCTGCTGTGCTGCCCCACCCGTTTATCCGGGTGTCTCCCAGCCCTGTGGAGATGCTCCCCCTGGCACATCCCTCCTGAGCACATTTCCCAGTCCCATTTCCCATCCCAGTGGAGAAGGGCTGGGGTTTGTGCCTGGGTGTTTGGGGAATTGCTGGGTGGTCCCAGGGTCTCCCCATTTACAGTCCTTTATCTGTAGTGCTGTTGGGGATGATGTGAATTAATGCCATTAATAACAGCAGCATTAATTAATGGTCTCACCTGATTGCAGGATCCTGGGCCTCCCCCACCGTCTCCCTTGATGGGTCTGAAGCCGCTGCAGCTCCTGGAGATCAAAGCCAGGGGGAGATTTGGGTGTGTGTGGAAAGCTCAGCTGCTCAATGAATACGTTGCAGTCAAAATATTCCCCATCCAGGTGAGCAGAACTCTTGGGGTCCTGGGGTGTTGCTCACATTAAAGCAGCTTTTCTTGGCCCAATAATTCCATAAATCCAAATGGAAATGTCATCGAGGTGTAAAAGGTGCTGGAAGAGTTTCAGTGATTTAAAATAAATATTTTACTGCAGTAAACACATTACTGAAGAAAAATCTCCTGAAATGTGTGTTTCTAGTCATAAAAATACTCAGCATCCATAGTTTTAAGCAGCTCTCACCCACCTCTTGACCAGTTAATAATCAAATTAAATTGTACTTAGAAGGAATGTCCTGAAATGCAAACCCTGAAGTGATTGTTCCAATTAAACCTGCCTCAATTAAGTGCCAAACACTTTTTGCCCTGCAAGTGCCCTCGGAAAGCCGGGGCTTGCATTAAAAGGGTTGAAGAATTTCGAGAACCCAGAGTGATGCTGAATGGTGATACTGGGATGGGTTTTCCATTAATTAAAGCTCCCCCTGCTGCTGGAGGCGCAGGAATGTGTTGGTGTTTCCTGATGGTGAATAAACACTGCAGGCTCTTGTTATTCCACAAGAAATTCCCCGTATTTTTTGACAGACCACTCCCAAACTCTGGGAGCAAACTCCCCTCGGGGCCAGCCCCTGGTGTGTGGTTTTGGGTGGATAACTGGGGTTTGCTGCTGTGCTGGCAGGACAAGCAGTCGTGGCAGAACGAGTACGAGATCTACAGCCTGCCCGGGATGAAGCACGACAACATCCTGCAGTTCATCGGCGCCGAGAAGCGCGGCTCCAGCATCGACGTCGACCTGTGGCTCATCACCGCCTTCCACGAGAAGGTGGGGCTGCCCCCCCGGGCCTGGGGCTCTCCTGGGGGAGGCAGGGGGGCAGCAGCCCAAGGGAAGCGTCACAAACGTGGAGTTGAGGCAGCTAAGGAAGAAAATCAAAAGTAGTTTTCGCTTGGCTGCTCGTTTTTTACTGGGTGTGAGTTGAGTTCGGTTCATTTTCAGACAGCTGAGAAAGTTGTTGTCAGATTTTACTGACAGAGGAGTTGTTTTAGGAAGCAAACAAAAATTAATTCTACCTTTTTTTGGCGGTTTAGAATATGTCTTTTTGAATATCTCCCATCTAAACCCGCCTAAAATACATAACCTCCCATCCTGCAGAGATTGTGGGGATTATTTTTGGTTCACTCGTGTTGGTTGATTAGAGTGAAAATGAAGTGATACAGATCAATTCTATTGTGACAGCAAAAGGAAGAAACACAAATATGATTAATTTAGAATATGTTCAGTTTTATGTTGAATAATCTTGATCTCTTTTGATTTGTTCAGAGTGTGTGTTTCACTCTGAAACTGTGGTGTTGAATGATTTCATCTCTCTTTATTCGGAGTATTTCACTCTGAAACTGCTGTTGGTCCATGAGGAAGGACAGTCAAGGGTCCTACAGATGTCCCCCCCAGCGGATTGCAGGAATTGCAGGAATTGCAGGACTTGCAGTTTTCCCCTGGATGAGTGAGGCTGAGCTGGGTGTGTGTTTGTGCTGCAGGGGTCCCTGACAGATTTCCTGAAGGCCAACGTGGTGTCGTGGAACGAGCTGTGCCACATCGCCCAGACCATGGCCCGCGGCCTGGCCTACCTGCACGAGGACATCCCGGGGCTCAAGGACGGCCACAAGCCCGCCATCTCCCACAGGTACTGCCCTGGCAGGGCCACAGAGGGCTGGGAGGGGACACAGGGCTGGGAGGGGGACACAGAGAGCTGGGAGGGGGACACAGAGAGCTGGGAGTGGGGATACAGAGAGCTGGGAGGGGNGGAACACAGAGAGCTGGGAGTGGGGAACACAGAGAGCTGGGAGTGGGACACAGAGAGCTGGGAGTGGGGAACACAGAGAGCTGGGAGTGGGGAACACAGAGAGCTGGGAGTGGGACACAGAGAGCTGGGAGTGGGGAACACAGAGAGCTGGGAGTGGGACAGGCTGCTGGGAACAGGACAGGCTGCTGGGAGTGGGGACAGTGCTGGGAACAGGACAGGCTGCTGGGAGTGGGGACAGTGCTGGGAACAGGACAGACTGCTGGGAACAGGACAGGCTGCTGGGAGTGGGACACACAGGAATCCTGCATGCCGCTCATCACCTGTGCAGGAATTCTGCATCTCCATGTTAGGAGCCTCCAAGGTGCATTTTTCCAAGGGTTTTGTTTCCTGCTGTTTAAACAAGCTGCAGTCACTGCATGCTTGGATTACAACATTTTTATTCCATCTCTCTATCCCACACACATCATCCAGATCCATATATCCATATATCCATTATATATCTGTGTTTACTTTAAAAGCAAGCACAAAATTGCAGTTACAATTGCTGTCTCACTTATTCCCATAAGGATAAAGGTCTGCAAGGTTTTATTATTATTATTATTTTGTTGTTTAACTTACCTATTCCTTTATCATTTTCTTGCCTTTCATACCATAATGTTCCTTGTTTTATTCCATTCCTTGTTCCTTAGAGTTTTATCTGTTATTCCATGTTCTAGATCTCTAATTTGTGGTTTTTTTCTTTAACTTGAAAGGGACATCAAAAGCAAGAATGTGCTGCTGAAAAACAACCTCACAGCTTGTATTGCTGATTTCGGTCTAGCTTTAAAGTTTGAGGCTGGAAAGTCTGCAGGAGACACCCATGGACAGGTAAATCCTGGTTTATTTCCAGGAATGATCCAGCTGTTACCTGGATGTGAATGGGAATTCCCCCTCAGGCTCATTGCATGGCCAATCCCCCCTTTTATCCTGCCTGGACAAGAAGTTTCCTCATATTTTATCAATTATTTGATACCTGAGGGATGAAACTTGCAGGATTGAATCCCAGCACAGCAATAACGGTGGCTGTGTTCAGTCTGGGCTAAAGCCCAGGTTTGATTTGGCAGCAGCTGGGGTGGTGCCCGTGCTGGGGCTCGCTCTGGGTGCCCACGTGGTGTCTTGCTGCCCCTGCAGGTGGGCACTCGCAGGTACATGGCTCCGGAGGTGCTCGAGGGTGCCATCAACTTCCAAAGGGACGCCTTCCTGAGGATCGACATGTACGCCATGGGGCTGGTCCTCTGGGAACTGGCCTCGCGCTGCACGGCCGCCGACGGTGAGGAGCGCCCTGGAACCGGCCTGGGGCCGTGCCTGGGCTGCAGATCCCCTCCAGTTCTTTCTGCTTACGGGCTACATTCCCCGTTCAAACAGGGCTTGAACTAGTGCTTCCCTCTGCAGGCCCCGTGGATGAGTACATGCTGCCTTTCGAGGAGGAGATTGGCCAGCACCCCTCCCTGGAGGACATGCAGGAAGTCGTGGTGCACAAAAAGAAGAGGCCTGTCCTAAGGGAGTGTTGGCAGAAACATTCTGTGAGTGTGACCCAACCCACTGCTGCAGGGATTGCAGTCCCACCTTCTGTCTCTCTGTGGTGTCCTCCACACCGGGGCTTGGGAGGGATTTGATGATTCCAGCAGGAGTTAAATGGGCTGTAAATGTTCCTCAACTTAAACTGCCCTTTCTTCAGTGTTAGAAAGTGAGTGATTTTTTCAGTTTCTGGTGGAAGAAGAGATTCTGGAGTTACTTTTCCAGTGGAGGCTGAGGGATTCACCTCTTTAAAACGCTGTGAGGCTCCAGCACTGCAGGGAAGGATTTGGCCCCTGGCGCTGAACAGTTTTTGTTCAGTAGTGCAGGACAAAGCAGAGCCGAGGCCCCAGGGGACGCTCCAGCTTCACTCCAACCCCAGCCCCGTGTCCCGTGGGACACAAGGGCTCCGTTTGCCAGGGGTCCCTTAAAAAGCCGTTTCCCCTGGGCCCCTCTGTGCCTGTGTGACGTTGTCCTTGGGCTGCTCTCCCACAGGGAATGGCGATGCTGTGCGAGACCATCGAGGAGTGCTGGGATCACGACGCCGAGGCCCGGCTGTCCGCGGGCTGCGTGGAGGAGAGGATCATCCAGATGCAAAAACTCACTAACATTATAACGACAGAGGACATCGTGACTGTGGTCACAATGGTGACAAACGTTGACTTTCCTCCCAAAGAATCCAGTCTATGATAGTTGCACTGGTCATGGAAGTGACCACAGGACTCTTCACTGGAGCTGCTACAGCGCACGGACTGCTGGCGTCACTGCTGTTCCGGGTGGCAAGAACGGCTGGTAAGTCTCTCTGGAGCATCACCAAGAGGTGTTTATCCTTTGTTTTCCCCCTGCTCCTCCTCCCCAGCGTGGATCCATGAGACTTTCTGCATTCCCTGCTTACACCTGAAGGACGTGACTGAGAACCTCTCACGTGCTGATAAGGAACTTACAATGAAGAACCCGGACCCGAACGGGCTAATGAGCGTTTTAAACACTGACATCCAATTTCTTAATCCCTCTCAGAAGAGACTAATTCCTTTAAATGAACTACTGTTATTTTTTTTAAATCAAAAAACATTTCATTTCAGATTTAAAAACAACAAAAAAAAAAGGGTAACTTGTTTTTATTGCATTTGTTGTTGTTTATAAAATGACTATTGTAATGCGACTACGACACAGCTTGTGAATGTTCCGTGTGCTGCTGTTCCGTGTACAGAAACAAGAGTAATCAATGGGATAGAGCAAAGAGGCTTCCAAGTATTACTTAACCTCCCTCAACCAGGTATACCTCAGTTCCACCTCGCTAAATTATGATTGACAACACTAATTGGAATAATAAACCGCTCCGTGTTTTGTAAATGATGTATTCCCAATTCCCTGTGTTATTTAAGAAGGGGAAAGCTTCATGCCCCCAGGAAGTGGCCATTCCTAGAGCCGTGGTTTTAGCCTTTTCTTGTACTCGCTTGTTGTGTATAAAAAAGAAAAAGTGCTGTTTATTGAAAGAAAATTTTCCTTCCTCTTTTAGTTGAAAGCTTTTCCCTCCGTTTCCCAGAGTATCTCATCCATTTATTTAACTGAATACTATTTAGGTTTGCTGTGTCTGAGGAATATTTGAAACCTTAAGCATGACTTTATTTTTTTTTTAAATCTTCTCTGAGCTGTGACACTGGAAAGCTCTGAATTCTTGTTGTTTGTTTTTTTTTTTCTTTTTGAAAAAGAATCTTTTTTTTTTCCTATTTATGTTTGTGCCGAGGTCGCCGCGTGTTCCCTGTCCCGCCAGGCAGTGGGGGCTGTGTCACTGTTTCAGCATCACCTCAGGAAGCTCAGTTCCCCCAGTTCCTCACCCTCTGCTTGGAGATTTGCAGCTCCCCTCCACTCACAGCTCGGTGCCATCGGAGGGGAGCGCAGCTCACTCCCCGTGAGCCACAGGTTGAGCCTGGAGTCACACACAAAGTTGTAGCCACAGATTCCAGATCTAAACGTTACAAATGTCAGGGATAACCCAGTTCTGCTCACAATATGCAACGACCATTCCGAGGTAACGAAAGGCATTTCAATGTCCAGAGCACAGACTCCCAAAAAACGAGGAAAAAACATGGAAATGGCTTCACAACTCCAACCCTGGAGTTCAGGATGTCAAGCCTTATGCTGGAATTACAGTGACTGGTAGCTGGGTGCCAAAGTGCTTCTCCCAAATCCCGTCTCACTCCACTGATTGGATCCTTCACACCAAATTCCAAGGCAAATAAATGTTGTGAGCCCCTGGAGCGCGGAGCCGGCAGCGGCCCGGGCTGTGCTGTGTCCTTGTCTCCGTGTGTCCAGTGCAGTGTCTCTGGAAGCAGCAGGTGGGAGCTCGCTGAAGGCTGGCTGGGACCTGGAGCTGGAGCTTCACCCCTGGGAGCAGAGGGATTGGTGGATAAAGCAGAGCCGGGCCAGCTCCGGGCAGGGAGGGAGGAGGGGCTGATGTTCCCCCCAGGGCTGTGGCACTGCTGGGCACGGCCGTGCCCGAGATCCTGCTCCAAGGGGCCCTTGGAAAAGGGAAGGAAATCCAGTGGGGGGGGTCCTCCTGGCTGGATGCTTCCCTCTCATTTCCATTTTTGCTCCACTTTAATTAAACTTCACAGAGCAGGACAGGATCAGAGTTCTGAACAAATCCCAGCCCGGTCCTTCTCCACAGACACCTCGGGGCTTTTGAGCCTTCCCTGGCAAAAACGGAGCCAGGGATGGTTCCCTTCTGTGCCGTTGGAAATGTGATGCAAAAATCGAAGCTGTATCCAAGTCCCTCCTGTGTGTGACCCTTCCCATGGAGCTGCCATGGGCTTGGAGCTGGCTCCTACCTTTGGGCTGTCCCTGCTCAGCTCCCGTTCCACTCCCAGCTTCCTGGGCTTTACCAGCATCATGTAGCGTCACTGAGGAAAGGCTGCTCCTGCCCAGTGCTTCTGGATGGGCCACAAGGATCTCCCCAAGCTGCTCTGCTCCAGCTGCGCCCCAGGGCCTTGGGAACGAATTCCTGTTTCCCTTCCGAGCAGCGAGGGCAGATCCAGGGAATGTGGTGCTAGGGAGGATCTTGGCACTGCCGTGGCAGTGCCCTTTGTCCCTTCCTGTCCTGGGCTCCTGAGGAGCAGCAGCCGAGGAGGGCCCTGGGTTGCTGTGGGGTTTGGGTGAGGGGGGGAGAAGTTCCTGTTCCTCCTCAGAGCTGCTGGAGGGGTTGAACCGGTGCTGTCATTCCCGGGCTGTTCCCAAACAACGCTCTGAGCGTGGAAACGACCCAGGAAGCACAGGGCTGTGCTCCACCCTCAAGTGTAACCAGTGCTGAGGCCTGTCCTGCTCCCATCAGCATCGACACAATCAGTCAGGTCACCCCTCTCCTCCCCTCCAGCCTTTTCAACCTTTTTTAAGACCTTTCTGTTGATCAGAACACTTGGTACAAAACACAGGAAGCTGCAATACAATCCCTGGGCAAAAGGACTCCAGTAGCATCCTTGATGGAACATCTGTTACCTCAGATACTCAACCAGCAGGACTGCTTTGCTTTCTCCCTGCAGTTTGGTTTCCAGCCCGTCTCCTCCTCGTTACCTCTCGCGTTTGGTGAGCGACTCCTTTCCCTTCCCTCTTTGTATTTGTCAGTGTTTTGGGCACAGGTTGTTGTACTACTGTCAGAAGGTACTTGCTGCTTTTCTGCAAGTGCCAAAAGCCAACCAACCCCCCCCGCCCTCAATAAAGTGATTGTTAAATATTGTACAAATACAAATGTATACTCTGCCCTCTTCCCCAGCGGGAAAATAAAAAATGTGACTACTCTGACTTGCAAATGCTTCTGTGGAAACTTGATTTCAAACACGTGGGGCTGGGCCTCGGGCAGTTCTTGAGCCAAACTCTTGGGGTTTGTTACAAGAATGGGGTATGGGAAGATGGTGCCTTGGACTGGGCACAAAATACAGCTTGCAGCTGAAGCCTGTTGGAATTAAACATTTAATGAAGTAAATTCGGTTGTGATTAAAGATTTAATTGAGTGAATTTTCCATGTCAAGGCAGATTTGAGCAGGAAAAGTGCAGTGCTGCAGCAGGAGCCGGGAGGGCAGCGTGGCCCGAGCCCGGATCCAGAGCACTCGGCACAGGAGAAACCCCAGAGCTTGGATTTCTCCAAGTGCGAATTGTGTGTGAGAGAAGGAGCTGGCCCTGAGCTGAGCTAAAGCAGCCAGGGGTGTGAGTGAGGCACACTCCTGGCTGCTGGAAGGGAACAGCAGCACAGTTCTCCTTGGAAAATCCCAAATGGATCAGCAGAGAAAGCCACTTCCAAAAATGTATTGATCTGAGCACCTTCCTGGGGGTAAACGTTCCCTCCTCTGGAGCTCGGCAGGGTGAGGGAGCAGGGGCCGTGCTCAGAGCCAGCTCAGGGAGGAGGCTGCCCACTGCTTCACATCCGTGGGGCAGTTGGGATACACCTGCAGGGCGTCCATGATCTGGCTGCTGTCCAGCAGCAGCTTCATCAGGAGATACTCGCGCTGCGCCCGCACCGACGGCCGCTCCAGGGGCTGCACCAGCTCCAGCTGCAGCAGGTGCTCGAAGGCCTGGAAAAGGGAAAGAGGGAGTGCAGGGGAGCAGAATCCTGCCCCAAACACCCCACTCCCTTCTAGGGCTGCATTCAAAGGCCTGGAAAAGGGAAAGAGGGAGTGCAGGGGAGCAGAATCCAGCCCCAAACACCCCACTCCCTTCTAGGGCTGCGTTTGACCGCCCCAAGCTGAGCTCTGGAAAATAAAACATTGATGCTTTACAATTAAAGAAAAAAAGGCATTTCAGGCTCACCTTCATGACAACTGGCTTCTCGAAGTTGTACATGGAATGTGCCTTCCTCTGGATGAACTTCTGGAATTCTGCACAATCAGGGGAAAAGAAAAGGGGCCGTTGAAAGGAAGGGAGTGGTGTGGGGTGTGTGAAGCGCAGGCGTTGCTCTCACCATTGTAAACCATCTGGAAGTTGAACGGTTCTCCATCATAGACATCGTTCAGGTGCTTCATGGCTATGATGAGGCAGATTTCCAGGACAGACAGACCTGCAGGGAAAGACAAGAATCCCAAGTCTTTCCCTTGAGTACCTCAGAAACACAGGCAGTTCACCCACTGTTCATTCCTCTATTTTCATGTGCTCTGGGCCTCACCCATTGAGTCCCGTATCTTTATTATGTAAAAATTCCAGAATTGCAGAGGCTTCATAAGGGAACATTTGTTTGCTGTGTATTTGAAGCAGAAATGTTCAGAACTGGGCTCTTTCCACCACAAAGAGCTGTAAGTACCCAAGCCGGCACTGCCGTACCCAGAGCTGACTCCGTGGGCAGTCCCTGTGCCGCTCAAACCGCAGGGACGCTCCCAGCGCAGCCGCCCTTTCCCAGGAGAGTTCCCGGGAGGCACCGACACTGCCCCGCCTCCCGGCCGGCGGCGGGCCGGAGCCGAGCCTTACCGTGCACAAGGTTTGCCTTGGAGTCGCCGCGGTGCTGCCTGCGGGCCTCCTGCAGGTCGGCGGCCGTCGGCAGCGGGTGGTGCACGGTCAGTGCGCTGACAGCCAACATCTGCAACACAGCGGCACACGCTGCTCGCCCTGCCCCGCCACCAGGCAGCTCCTGCTCGGAAGGCACGCAACACCCTGCCCCCCCCGGAGCCACCTCCTGGGAACTTCCAGGGATGAGCCCCACACGCGGTGGGCTCCTGCTGGAAACCTTGCAAATTGCTGGCACTTAAATTGTATTTAGCCAGGGAAGTTTGCAGGGTTAAAACTTTAAAGGTTCCTGATTCCAGGAGATAAATGCTCATGAACCTGTTTATCTCCTTGCCCGTGGATCAGCACCTCAGAGGCTCCTGTAGGAACGACTTAGAGCTGTTCAGCACCGGCTTTTCTACCCAGGGACCTCCCACTATCCCAGGCTGCTCCAGCCTGGCCTTGGGCATTCCAGGGATCCAGGGCAGCCACAGCTTCTCTGGGCACCCTGTGCCAGGGCCTCCCCACACTCCCTTCCCAATTCCCAATATCCCATCCAGCCCTGCCCTCTGGCAGTGGGAGCCATTCCCTGTGTCCTGTCCCTCCAGCCCTTGTCCCCAGTCCCTCTCCAGCTCTCCTGGAGCCCCTTCAGGCCCTGCCAGGGGCTCCAAGGTCTCCCCAGAAATTCCTCTTCTCCACAGTTTATCCAGGAACTCCCCACTCATCCCTGCCAAAATCTGTATTCTCTACTTTTGGAGGAGAGATGGCTTCCTCCAAAGGAAGAATTCAGCACATGCTGCAGAAAACAATCAAGAAGTTGAGCCTCAGCTCTGGCCTGCTCAGGGAGCCCCTTGGTTGCCACCAGCTCCTTTCCAGGCCTGCACTGCAGCCACAGGGACCAATCCGGGGGCCCTGCCCCAGGAACAATCTGCAATCTTGTAACCAAAGCAGTAACCAGAGCAGCAGCACGAAGAGGGCTCTGCTCAGGCTCTGCACCTCGGGACTGCTCTGCTCTGGTTCTCAGGGTGGCCCTGAACTGCAGGGAGGAGGAGCTGCCAGCACTGGAGCCCAGCCCAGACCTGGAGGTTACAGACCTGGGGGCTGCCACAACACCCCAGGGGCCTTTTCACACTGCCACAAGCACAGGGATGTGTCAGGATGGTTAAATAAGTGTTACCCTCTCTAAGAGTGTCAGTGCATTGATATGAGCTGTGTTCAAAAGCAGAATTAGGGAGGCAGCTTAAATTTTGAAAAGCCCTCCAAGAGAGCTGCAGCTCCTGTGTGGTGATGGGAGGAAGTTCAGGTGGAAAAAGAAGGTTTCAATATGGGCAGATTTCAGGATTCAAAAAGAATCTCAGAAAGGAAAAACTAGTTTGAAAGGGTTTCACCCACAGCTTTGTTTGTTAAATGGCAAGGCCTGGAGAAAGTGAAACAGCAGAAGCTCAAATTGAAGAGTGCATCCTCCCAGGGCAACTGCTGCCCCTCACCAACAGAGCCCAGGTGCCACAGCCTGCAGGGAAGCAGCCCTGGCAGGGCTCCATCAAAAGCTGTCCCAGCCTGGAAGCCACGAGAGCTCAGGAACGGCTGCAAGGCAGGAAGTGCCTCAGAGAGAGCCAGACACTCACCAGGAGCAAATGCAGCGAGCGCAGGTCTTTGGTGTGCTGGAAAAGGTTCTGCAGCACGTCCTGCACTGCTTTATCCTCTGAGAGGTGCTACAGGAAACAACAAAGTGATGTTTTAACCATCTCATACTCACTTTCAGTCATTTCATACCCACCTGGGAAAATAACAGGTAAATAATTTTTTAAAGAGCTCAGCTTACACCTGCCAATACAATTTTCATGTGTAACCTCAACTTTCTGATCTTTCCTGTGACAATTTTACCTCCAGACTTCAATAAGCAAATGTTCTCCATCATAATTAAATTTACTCCATATCACACTCAGCCAGTGAAAGGAAATGCCAATCTGAGGTAAAAGCTTTGCACTGGTAAAGGATTTGTGTATAAAGCAAACCAGCTTTACCCTGCTCTCACTTTAGAATTTTCACTAAAATCAAGATGTTTTAAATACCTGAACATTATTATTCCATTTTTGTGCAAAAGACTCATCAGGAAATTCAGGAGGAAGAGAAAGTTGTTTCTGAAATATCTTGATGTATTGTTTAAAATCAAAGGAATTCATCAAATATATCTGTCTGTGGGAGAACCTTGACTTCACTCTCTTTTCCAAGAGCTCCAGGATATCCTTGATGGGAAAAAAAGAAAAACAGTAATTAAAAAAGCAGATGTATTTGGTGTTTTCTTTACTACAGCACAGATAAATCACTAAAGTGTGCTGAAAAAAGAAAGAATTATTAAATTCTCAGGCTTAAAATGTTGTAACATAACTTAAATGTTCTAACAAGCCCTTTGCTGATTATTTTAATTGATGTGCCTTGCAATGCCACCAACCAGCCCAGGCCACGTGAGGCACCACATCACACAGGATCATTTGTTGCTAGGAAACACAGCAAAATTTCCCCATAGATTATGGAAATATTTCAGCTACTTAAGCCTGAATCAAACCTTGCAGCCTATCAGGGCTCTGGACAAGTTGTTGTGTGGTCACACCAGGGCTGGCAGCTGACAGGCCATGTGCTTTTGGTCAGCCTGAGAGAATACAGTTTAAAAATTCCAAAAAAACACTGAAGAGCAACAAAAAAAAACCCCTCAGAAACAACATCTGTCAGCTCTGGAGACACTTCCTTAATTCCTAAAAAGCAGGGGTGAAAGGGTTCTAAGTAATGGGTGAGGAGCACACCAGACTCAGGACAGCCATGATGCAAAAGGAAAATTGTAATTTATTAAATCAACAATTAACTTTTCTATTCATTTCCAGAAATTTGCTCAGCTGGGTATCACCTAATCCCAGTCAAACCCAGATTCAGGCTTTGATAAGAGATTTGAATTCTTCTTCTGCCAGTCACAACCCAACCATCTCCAGCACCAACAGTTTGTTGTGAAAACAGGACCAGTTTTATCAAGTTTCCCCAGTGTTCCCCAGGAATTATTGCACAGTGCACACACAACCTGCCCACAATTCAAGATAATACCACTGAAAAATCATAGGAAATTGAACAGGGATCCTAATCCCATTTTATAGCAAAAGTGCCCTCCTGAAATGTTTACTTTAAAAAATGCTTTTGTCCTCAGAAAAGAGATTTAAACAGAGCTCTGTCCTTGCCAACTGCTGGCCAAGACATTCAGGACCCCCTCCAAAGAGTGAGCCACAGTCTAACACTGAATGTGTGTCCTTAGAAATGGTGGTTTGCTCCTTCAGCAGTAAAACTGAAGGCTCTGGGCATCTTCAATTTGCTCTCAGCACAAATTCTTTTTTTTTTTTTTTTACATCCCCCTTCCCAATTCAAAAGTTAGCAAAATGGGTCATTGAGAAATATCTCTTAGGAAATTAAGGTTGCAGGGGAGGAGAAGCCATTCCAAGCAAGACAAAAGTCACTTTAAAGCAGCTAAAACCTGTGAATGAGGAAGTGCCATTTCTTACCTGCCTGCAGGTGAGTCCAATCACTGTCACTGGGGCCTGTGCAGACTGGGAGATGTCAAAGAGGTTGTAGAGCAGGGTCTGGTTCTTGTGGTGGACAAACAAATCAAATTCATCCAGTACAAACAAAATTGGGCAGCTGCTGGTTCGGTTTCCTGAGAGAAATTTGGGGAGTTAGCAGGGCAGCTTCAGCATTAGACTTCCATTGCTACAGCTTTCATTAATGATGGGGCTAAAAATGCACAGCTTTTCACTAATTTCACTCATTTCACACAGGTACAACAGCAAAAAGGAAAATACACTGATAAATTGGGAAGTTTTGTAGTGCCAAGCAGCATTTCTGGCTACAAGGCAAGAGACTTCTCTGGCCAATTTTATTTTAAAATAATATTTTTAATAGCATCAATCTGGATAAAAGAATCTGTCCTTCACAGCTGACATCATGTGCAAGCCTTTACACATTAAGGTAATCAGGTGTGTATTTTTTCAGTGTTAACTGTTTTTTATATTATTTTGTGATCATGACACATTCTTGGGCTAAGTTTCTTCCTTCCACCTGTAAAGTAGAAGAAAAAATTCTACTTTTCAGCCAACTGACCCAGAGTTTCAGAACAGGGGGTTTTAGTGTTTACCTTTCCTCAAAGCTTCAAGGAGGAAGGCAAGGTTTTCAGCAAAACTGCCCTAGACAGAGAATAAGGAGGTTTCAGAACAGATTTGCAGTGTCATTTGCAGTGTGAGATGAGAAATAATTCACTGAAGACCACAAGCCCTGTCAAAGGGGGCAGAAAAGCAAATTTACCCTTTGAATGTGAGTTACAGAAAATGAGGGGAGTTTATTGTAAAGCACTTTGGTCACTCTCTTTAGGACTGTCTTCAGTACTGATGTAAATCAGTTTATCTGTAGGAAAGGGGCAATAGCAGCAAATATTTTAACAGAATATTTAACAGAAATTCCATGGAAAATGAGAGCCCCAGGAAGCCTGGATAGACTTCCTTATGAACCAAAAAAGGTTGCAAATATATTAACCAAAAAAAGCAGGATCTTTAACTTGCTAATTCTTTGTTTTGAAATGGTAAAAACAACATTTCCAAATTCCCCACCCCTCTGCACAAAGTTTGTTTGGAATGCTTAGGTTGGTTTCATTTAGGGGCTTGCTAAGAGAGGCTTCCCTTTTCCCTCCTTCTGTAAGGCACAAATTGATGTATTTTAAAAAATAATGAGGGTTCATCAATATTGCTCAACCAGCAAAGGTAATTCCAGCTCTCTGTGGAAGTGCTGCCAACACAGCCCCTTCAGCCCCAACGAAGCCCCAGTTTCCCAGGAAAGGGTTTCTGAGGGTCAGTGAAGGTACTCACAAAAACTTTGTCCCCAACCACATTTTCCAGCTGCAGCTGCCTGGTGATCTCCTTCAGGGCCACTTTATCATTTGTCTGCAGAAGCCCTGGAAGAAAAGGGTTTTTCATGAAGAACTGGCAGTTCTCTCCCACCTGACCCTTAACCAGCAGCTCCTCTCCCCTTCCACCTTACAAAGCTTTGCCTTTTTAGAAATTAGGCTGGACAGGAGTTTTCTGTACCTGACAAGTTACTTCTTTTGGTCACTAAGAGCACAGAAGTTCCCTCCACATAAAGGAGCACAAGGAGAGCCACTCTGGAGCTCACAGACAAACATGTCCAGAATTGAGGCTGGACTAAATTGCTGAAACCAAAGCTTTTACTCAGTGCATACAAAATCCAGAACTGAGTATAACAGAACACTGGATCAGTGATGTTTTACTTGCCATTCAGATGAACTTCCAAGAGGTTCTCTCTAACTTGTTTCATTTCCCTGAGGTCTTTTAAAACATGATTTAATAACTAGGAAAGAAAAATACAGAATTTCTGTGAGAAGATTAATGTTTTAACAGCAAGGAAAGTGTAATTACAGATATTACATGATAGGAAACAGTGTGTGAGGTTTCATTAGGGAACATGTTTGAGTAATTTCCAGACTAAAATACTAAAATGACAACTTTGCATTCACCAGCATGACTATGACAATTACATCTGTTCATTCTGCTGAACTGGGAGGGAAAGAAAAATAACTCTGGTGTATTTCAGTCATTCATTTTTTTGGGTAATATCTGGGGCTTTTGCCTTAATTGAAAAGCTCTATGAATTTGGGATGTGAGAGAATTTGGCTCTTGAGCTGGTGCCATATTCAGCTTCATGGCTTCTTTGGATGCAGCAGAAAGAAACTCTTTACTTTAAATCTTAAAAGAAACTCTGCTTATTCTTTTCTTCTGGAAGACAAAATTTTCTGCACATGATTAATCAACTGCTGCTTATAAAACTCAGGGGTCCCAAATTTGCTGTACATCAAGAACCTGTTACTGGTAAAAGTCATAAGGGACTTGTATTAAAATACCTGTAAGTAGTGGAGATGTCAAATTTAAAAATTAAAAAGCTACTATTTGCTTTGGCTTCCTCAGATGAGGATTTGTAGCTCCCACTTTTGTGTGTGTATAAACATATGAATATACACACACATGATTTTCTTTACTTCAGCATCTTCCACTTGATACATAAAAAGTAAATAATTCATTTTGCAGAGGTGATTTTGCTAATTTATATTCTGGCTGAAAGGACCACGAATTTTCCTCACATCATTTAATGTAAACATTAAAAACTCGAGTGTTTGAATAATGCTGAAGTATTAAACACTCAAGTTAGAGGTCATCCCTTCATGTGCCTCAGCTAAGGGGAGTTCCCTTAAAACACAGAACCTACACTTACAAACCATCACCACAAACGAGACCCTGCTCCATGGCAGGTGACAATATTCCTTTGGGATTAGGTACCTGCACACAGCTGTGAGAACCCCACCCCTCAGACTACTCCTTTTGGAGCTCCTGGATGCCTTTTCCTCACTCTTACAGTGAGGGCCCAATTAATTAAAGTTCATTAAAGAGTAACCAAACATGGCTTTAATGGCAAAGACAAGTGTTAGGAACAGACTTCTCCATGCTGCTCCTGAGCAGAAGAGGCCCACAGAACGTCCTGGAATATTTGAATTTCCATGCAAACCATTAGCAGCTCTGTCTGTAAACCAGGCAGAGCTGAAACGCAGCTGCAGAAGCTGCCAGGACCGCAGGGAGGCTCTGCTGGAGCCGCAGGAAGCTCCAGGAGCTGCTCCTACCGCGCTTTTCCCGGAGCCCCGGGGGCCGATGATGAGGGCGGAGTTGCTCTCCCCGTGCACCGTGGTTCTCTTCAGCAGCTCCAGCAAATGCCTGTGTTGAGAGCAGAAAGGGGCTGAACGACTCAAAGCTGACAACACTCCCCAAACCAGGGAAAACTCAAAGGGTAAAACCTGATTCACTTCTTGCTCTGAGAGCCAGCGCCCAGGGCATGCAAAATGTAATACAATAAAGTACAAAGGGCTCAGTGATCGCAGCTCTTAAAATACTTTAAAATATTAAAACATGCAGAAGTTGAGAGTATCACTAATTCATAAAGTTCTGCAATTCTCTGCCATGAAAGGACAGACTTCAATAATTATTTCTGTCCTTAAGAAATCGACTGCTTTCTGTGCTACCACTATAGCTCTAAATTATCTGCAGCTACTCATCACCTCAAACCACACTTCAAGTGCTTACAGCAGCCACTGACACCTCCAGTTCCCAAATGCTTCCACACCACCAATGTGCTTTTTGGAAAATGGAACACTGACATCCTGATATTGCTTCTGAAGGGGTGAGAGTCATCATGGCACAGCTGCAGCCGTCACATGTGGGTTTGTTCCCTATTTGAGAGCCAGAGACTTCCTGGGAAGGAGAAAATCTGAGCTGGGGAGTTCATGGTGGTTTTCCCTCCAGGATAATTTACTGCCAATGGCAACACAGCCTATAAATTGCTTTTCTGAATTCCAGTATAAACAGGAGAGGCTTGTTTTGTAAAACTGACATAACAGAAATAATTTCCTCACAACAGCAATAAAATGCCTATGTGAGCTCTGCATGTTTAGTGAATGCTCCAATGCATGGCTTTGTCCCTCTTGCAATGAGAACTTGTGCTCACATCACTTACATAAAGTCAGTCTTGGAAAAATGAATTGTTTAAAACAAGTTCTTTAAATACAACTTTGTTATTTGCAGAATTTGACCTACACCTGTAAAAGATCAGCACTGGGACAGTGTTACTGTCCCTTCTTCCTAACTCCAACCTCCACATCTGGATGGCTCCAAAAAGTAGCTTTGTCTTAAATTTGGGTCTCTACTTCAAAAAAAACCCAGGATGTCAGCACAGAAATTTTAAGATTTACTTCTAACACGGTTTACCAACAAACTGGAGACATTCTGAAGTAAAAACAAAGTATCACAGCAAGAGAATTTAACTTCTTGCTTTGCCAGGTCGTTACACGGAGTCTTAGAATATGCACTGAAAGTATCTTTCAGTCTCAAAAAGAAAAGTCCTTCATGAATTAGAGATGCAAAACAAGGACAAGAAATCCAAAACTCAGAACCTGACAAAATCAGCAGGGAATTGTATAAAAACTCTTAAAATCTGAGGCAAATAACTTTCAGAAGCACTGGGCTGCAGGTCCTTTAAACCTGTACCATTTAGAAGCAGAAAATTCTGAGTTCACCAGATAATTTTAGCAGTGCAGGTAAGTTAGGAATCAGTGAATCCTAGAGCCTGCCCACTCACCTGTACTGCTGTTCCATCCCAAACAGTTTTTCAGCAACACAATGGTGGCAGAATCTTTCACGTAAGATTTTTTGCACCTACGGATGTAACACAGGACAGGAAAAATGTTTGGGGCTGCAGACACCAGAATTCATCAATAATGTAACTACAGCAATAAAATAATAGTAAATAAGGCACTTTTGTGGTGTTTAAAATATTCTGTAATACATAAATCTTCACTGTTGTCAACGATAAAGAGGTCTTGAAAATGAGAATAAAACTGCAGGAGGCAGAATGTTGTATAAATGTTATATAAAGGAGAAAAAGCAATTAAAATTAAAGTGTAAGAAATCAGTGACCCAGAGGTAATGCCTTGCAAGATGCATTGCAATTTTTAACCAGCAACTTTGGGAAAACAGGAGAATAAAGGGTTAAAAAAAACTTTTTTAAACTTTAAAAACTGATTTGGCAGCTGCTCTCCTGCTGCTAAAGTCACCTGGTTTCTGATTCACCCTACACACTGGAAGACAAAAAAACCTAAATGGATTAAAATAGATTTTTGCAAAACTGTTGCCACAAACAGCAGCAAAAGCACAACACCATCCTTTAAGTTTTTTACTGCATTATTACTGTAACATTTGAAGCAGGCAAAGGTGAGAAGCTGAAACACAGAACAGATACAAAACCCATTTACAGCCCTAGAAATTGGTAACAAAGTCTTTGTAACTAGTCTAGGTTAAAAAAAAAAAAAAAAAAAAAAAAAAAAAAAAGAATGACAGGGATGGCAGAGGATGGGAAAGTTCCCTAATTTGAAAACAAAGTAATCAATAAAGATGTTACTGACCTGGGAAATGCACTCAGCACTTTCTCCACTGCTCTCCTTCACTTTACGCTTGGTCACTGCAGGAGGTTTCATCTTTAAATAAGACAAGATAAACGTTTCATTAAAGAACATTTTATTAAACGTTGCTTTCCAAACAATCCTAGTCAGAAACTGTACTTAAGTGTTGGTCATTTTTAAGGACTGTAATAAACTCCTGTTCTTAACTAATAAAGATGCAGCAGTCCACTCTGCTTGATAAAAAGAGCCCAAAACACTGAAAGCATTTTAAATTTATTTCTGATTACATTAAACCCATGTTTACACACATCTATGCAGCACTGACTTTAGGATGCTTTAGAGAGTTTGAAATAATATCTTTATGTTTCTGCAGCAAGCTACAAGCACATGGGAACGCACATGGGAACACAACAATTAAGTTTTTAGAGGAATAACTGGCCATCCTTGTTTATAATGTGCAGTTTATAACAATAACCACAGCATTTCTCTGGATAAGCTGGCTCTGAAGGGGTCCTAAGGGGACTGGGGGTGTCTGAAAATATTTGGGTAGGTCCAGAGGGGGTTTGGAGGAGAATTTGAAGGGATTGAGGATCATGATGGGATTGAGAAGTTTGAGGCGGTTCTGAGGGGGATTCAGTAGGGTCTGAGGGAATTAGAGGGATCTGAGAGAGGCTCTGAGGGGGATTTGGGGGAGAATTACGGGTCTTGAGGGGGACTTCGGGATGGCCCCGACCAG
>VZRX01024149.1:0-26627 GCA_013398075.1 Notiomystis cincta | reverse complement strand
TTTTTTCTTTCTTTTTACATTTTCTTAGAATTCAGCATTAGAATTTAAGGAGGCAATTTATCCTAAGCAGTGGTATAAAATCAGTCTTCATTAAAGTACTCTCAAAGGCAAATTTATAAAGCTCTTTTGCTTTTATCTTTTCAAAGAAAAAACCCCAAACTTCATATACCTTACTCTTTCTCTTAAAAAACCCCAACAATCTTTACAACACAGATATATACCATTACTCAAAAAAAAAAAAAATTGTACAGTTATATTTGAATCTATAGAAATTGTAATTTTAAAGTACAAATAGAGTAACTTTCTATGTAGAGATTAAGTCCTGAGGATTTAACCTAGAAGGGGCCCTTGCTCTGAATGCCTTTTGACAAGTGCAAGAGCATGACTTTTCCAGAACTGTCTGGTGAAGAAGGCACAGCAGAAACTTGAACTAGAGTTTCTTATGCTCCATGCAAACTTTTAAAGATATTTTCATATATCCTTGGTTTGAAAGTCTTGAGGCAGTTCAAGTTTTTTAGTGAAACACTTTCAAAAGAACTTGCTTTTTTTCAGACAACAACTGAAACATGATAAAAACTCTAAAAATGGAATAGAGTGAAGTCAGAAGACTCTCAGCAGTGCCTACAATTACATTTTTGGTATTTTCAGAGATCTAACTTAAGAAATCAGAAAATTTCAAATGAAGAAATTAATTAAATGTGGTCAGTTCAGTTACCAAATGTCTCTATGGTCTTGTTACACTTGACTTTGGCAAGTAGAACAGGGCTAACCTTTACTTTCATCCTAGTTCAGCTACTCAACTTCGAGACTGCTAGCAATCAAGCAGGCATTCAGCCTGGAAACCAAAGTTTCCAGCTCTCTTAAACTGTGATGACATCCTCTTACAATGAAAGGGGGAAATTTGGCTTGTATTTAAACCTCTCTTTCTCACAGAACAACATCCTAAAAAGATGTATGTCCATTGAAGCAGCATTTCAAGAATATTTACAGCACCCTGCTGGTGTTCACAGGATTCAGCATAATAGGATTGCTTTTCCATCTCCTTTACTTTATGGAAAGCCTTGGTTGATCCTTTAGTGCAGCATGGTTTGCTGCTTTTCATCTCCCAGGCAACAATAACCTCTCATCATGATTACAGAGCTTCCTGCAGACAGATGGGCCTAAACCCAGTGCTCCAACAATTTAGTAATCTATTCCAATCAGGACTTGATGGATTTGATAGGCCATCTGTAGCCAAGTGAGACAGATTCAAGACAGGTCAAAAACTGGGAGGCTTTCAGAAAAGCTTTCTGCTGTTTCACACAGACAATCACGCTAACAGGAAAGAAAAAAATAGAAAAATGGGAAAAAAACCCACCAAGGAAACTCATTCCCTGCCTTCAGTACTTTAGAAAATAATTCTATTGTGAGTATTAATATTGAATATGACTCAGAAGACCGAGGGAAACCCTTCATATGAAACTTTATGAATTGAAAAGAACCAAAGAAACCAAATGCAAACATTATTAAATTAAGGTGAATAAAGTTGGTTGAATAATTGTGGAAGGGAAGAACAAAACCTGAAATATTTTTGAGGAGATGGTTAATTTTAAAGTGTAACCAGTAAGACTCAACGCAGCTGCTTGCCATTTAGATACAACAGGATGTTTTTTAAGCACTAGGCATTTTATTTCATCGAGGTAGACATGGAAAAACAGTGTTTTGAGTTGCCAGGAAGATGATTCTTGCATTATCCCTATTTTCAATTCGAGGAAAACAATCCATAATAACTTACTGCACAAACATCACTGTTAACAACAGCCAATTGCATACATACCCATTCAAGAACAATTAGTTTCTAGAATCTGCCTCTTAACTCTGGCCTTGACTTTTTAAAAGGTTGTGTTTTAATGCATTATCTTGTCTGTGCAGTTTTGTTGACTTTGTTGGGAGTTTGAGGTTGACAGGTGTGTTTGCAAGATCACCCCAACTGCATTACAACCACCATCCACCACAGGTGACTGTAGTAACCTCTGTGTGAAATGAATAATGAATTAAAGAGGTTTTTCAAAATCACAAACCATAATTATTCCTTCAGTGTTTATCAGAAACAGCAAAAGCAAGAAGCAACAGCAAAGTTTTTGTTGTTGTTGTTTTTTAATTTAACTGAAATAGGTATCTGTAACAAAAGGAAATCCAACATCTTTTTTTTTCCTTTCTATAAGAGACATAAGTTTACTCAATATTTAAACATCACATTTCTCTTTCCACGTTTTAGTGCTTTTCTATAGTTCACATTTCTTAATCTGACTTGACTGCATGTGAAAATATTAGAAATACTTTAAATAGTTACAGTTAAATCAGTTAATAGAACATTATATCTGTTTTTAAAGCAAGGGAAAGTTATGTGAGAGAAAATTATGTTGATGTCAATCTAAAGCTGTTACACTTAAGCTCTCAGGATACTCTTTATCTTTCAGTAGCTCTCTTCAACTATAAGAATTAAATGAAATTTCCTTAATCTTTCTAGCTTCTCTTGCCATAGGGTTAAACTGATAGGTTTTTTTCTAGGATTTCAAGCAGGCTGATGAAGAATTTTATAATAACATTTAAGAACAGGCATAGAAACCTGGAGTTTCCTGTTCTCTCTTGTGCTGTAAATCACTGAATCATAGAACAGCTTGGGTTGGAAGGGACCTTAAGGATTACTTGATTTCAACAGCCCTAAAATGAGCACCTCTCACTAGGCCAGAATACTCACAGCCCCATCCAACCCAAACACTTCCAGGGATGGGGCATCCACAGCTTCTCTGCAAGGCCTGTTCCAGAACCTCACCACTCTCACAGTAAAGAATTTCTTCCTTATATCTCACCTAAAGCTTTCAGCTTTCCCCACCATCCCTTGTAAAGAGACCCTCTCCAGACTTCTTGTAAGCACCTTTCAGGTACTGGGAGGTGCTAAATGATCTCCCAGGAACCTTTCCTCCAGGTTTAAGTAGCCCCAATTCTCTCAGCCTGTCTTAACAGGAGAGGTGGTCCATCCCTCTAAAATCAAGGAAAATATTTCTGCAATTTCCTAGTGTGTTTTTGTTTATTTTTTTTTTATAATGGGCAAGGGAATGAACCATTGTTTCTGCTAAACTTTCAGGAATGTTATTAATATGGTCTGGGAAGATTTTGATGAATACAAGTACTTACAGCAAACAACAGTAGCAATTTTGAAATTTGATTTGTATTAGCATGGTACTTCTGAGCTTTTCCTCTCCAGTTGCTTGTGACATAAACATGTCAGTCTACAAACCTATGTCTTCCTTGGGTCACCTCTGAGCCTGAATTTTTTGAGTGTGTTTTCTGGCTTATCTTTTCTGGTTTTGTAATCTAATCACTGCTGTGTGTGCCTGAATTCCCTACTGAGAATTAATACCCTGTTAAAACAGGTGTGAAAAAAGCCAAAGGAAACGACAACCTTTAATAAATATAAAAGATGCTTCTCCTACTCTAATTTTAAATTCAAGGATGCCTTCACATGAATAGATTCAAAGACAGAGAAACACACAATAACAGGTCTGGTTATACGGTTTGTTAAACACAAAATAGAGCTTTATAGCACAACCTCTGTTTCTGTCATGACTGAAAAAGTAATAACATGTTCAGAAAAGAACACTGTTTAATGAAGATACATCTGATGCAGGGAAAGAGTGGGAAGAAATTCCTCTATCTAGGATGCCATAGTAGACTCTAAGAAAACATCCATCCTCTTTTTATGTAGGCTGCAGAGGCAAAAATAGTCAAGATCTAATTAATTTTATAAGCTTACTGCAAGTGGAAATTTCTGCTCTGTTAGATTCTGACCATTATGTCCACTGACCGTCACTTCACAAAAATCTTCTCCCTGGTAAAATATTCTGTGGGAAATCTGGTTTGTGTTCCTTTAATCAGGGTGAGATTTGAGATAACTTAAATTCACCTTACTGTGGAACAGGAGAAGCTTTCTGAGAATGAGAGAGGAAGGGAAAAAAGCAGAATCTAGTTAAAAATCACAGATACATGCAACAGGCCAATCATTCCTAATTGTAGTGATGGTGTAAGGTAGCTCTAACATATGCACCAGGGACTCATGCACTATCCAATTTCCCTTTGTATGTCAGTAGAATCTAGAGTAGCAGAAATACTAACACATATTTTAAATGTGTGTTGCTTATGTATATGTAAAAATACACCTCACTACCTAATTTGTGCTCAAGTACACTCCTTATGACTTTTTAAACTGTTTGGATAGCAGACACATTGGAGTCTGGAAAATGTCGAGAGCAAGGAAGGTCTTTATAAGAGGAGTGTGATAAGAAAGGACAGCTGATAGCAATGGTATATCAGAAACTTCAAAGGTTTATGCCTCAGCAAAGGCATTTCCTACTGTGTTTTCCTACTTGCCAACACTTCCTTCTGAACCCCCAGGCAGAGTAACTGATCTGAGCTTAAATATGTTGGTGAGCTGGGCAAGTACTTTGAAGAGTACTTTGAAATCAAAGGAATAAAGGTGGTTTACATGAGAGGATTTATTCTGTCTACCTGCCTGTTGTAGAGGACCAGTATAAGAAGGGGAATGTTTGAGTTGTTAGATGTAAGTGGAGGGCAAGGAAAAGAATTGTGTTTACTGCATTGTCAGCTCTGTGTTAAGTTTTCCATTGTCAATAATGAAAATCTGTACTGCCTGGATGCATCTATTGCCAGTTGTTTGGAAATATGTATAGGAATATGAGCATATATTGTGTTTTTATTTGTTGGACAGTTATTTTAAACCCTACATTAAATATTTTCAGTTTGAACTTAGGATAATTTTCAATCTTCACATGAAACCTTTGAAAGCTTTGTAAAAAACTGGGAAACACCCAGAAGTATAATTTTTGACAACTGTGAAGCATGCCATTTGAGTCAAAACTGTATATACTTTGTGTCACAAGTATGGAATTGTCTGTTGTCCTCCTATTAGCATATGTTTTGACTGTCCAATCTAACCAACCCCCCCAATTCTTTCTTTTCCATTTGATGCTGTGTTGATTTGTCAATTTGTATGTAATGTTCAGGGAAAAGCAATGAAATTTGAAAGTCATCATATTGACTTGATATAGGAGAGTGGGAGAAAACTAGGAGAAGGTGGATGAAGTACACTACTTTCCTTCTCCTTTTGAGATATTGTTGGGCTATAGGTGCTGGCTTGTGGATTTGGAGCCTGAGAGAAAGTTCTAGGAAGCCCATTGTTTGTATGAAATCAGAGTTCAACATCCTTTCAGCCTGAAAAGCAGTGCTTGGGTCTGATACAGCCCTGAACAAGGATGTGTATGATGTGCAACACTATAAAGGTGTTCTTCAAGTCAAGATGCAGCAGACATGGGGATGGGGTCAAGGGTAAGGAAATACAGCATAGTTTGAAGAAGCAAAGGTATTCTCTCTCTTATGAATTTTCCTTTCCCAAAACAAAGCTGAAAATTTCTCTTTCTTTGTCTGCACCTTGCAGGTAACTACTAAATCCTAATATCTTCCCCCATTAACTCCTTACTTAGTAAAAATCCCTCTAAATGCAGTCACAAGATATTGGAATAAAAGTGAAGCTTATCTACTGGGAGTCATTTCTTATTTATTTAGAAAGTTTAATTGCAAAAAGGCTTGCTGAGAAACAGACAGTCTGCTCTTTAAAAAAAATCTTTATTAAAGAAACTGTCAGTGATTTGAAATTAAGTATGTAACCAAGGTTTCCCAAGATTACATGAATGTTTATGTAATGTCATATTGGAAGGCTTGCTTAAAAAAAAAAATAAAGAAAAAGTCTGAACATTTACCTTTAATCTAATAGAAGAAGACTATTCTCCTTGAAATTTAATGTTTTTAAAGGGAGTTGTGGTATCAAGGGCAGTCAAAAGTAGATACTACCAACCTATTCTTCTATGATGATAAAACTGAACACCACCTTTCAGTGAGGATGAGAGAAGCTATTGCATTTATGAAGAAAAGGGTGGTTTCAGTGTACAAAGGTCTTAGAGATACTGTTTTCCTTCCTTAAGTCACAATTTATGACAGAATGAGACACTGAAAAATATGTTCATCTATAAAATAAATTAAGTGTAATTAAATTGGGTAATGGGGCATATATAATGTGCACTTTTAAAAAATATTGATGATTCATACTTAAAATTGTGCTTCTACGAAGTACTTTAGTCATGGGATCACAAATGAATGAATATTCATTCCATTTCCAACTGGCATTCATTTTAGACATCCCCATGAGGAAAGCAGGCATGAGTAGCAGATGATCTCTGAACATTTCAAGGTGTTTCTCACATTGGAATCATATATTTTGATTTGTAGATTGGACTACAATTTTATAAGTCATTTTGGGTTACTTAATACATGGCCAAATAAGGCAATTCTGAGAAATATAATCCCACCTCTACATGAACAGAAAATGACTGTACTCTTGTGATAATGACAAGAAATTGTGATGCTGGAGTTTAAAATGGTGTGCAACTGCAAAAAAATATAGAGAATAACCTGAATTGTTTCACAAATTTTTCTAAAATAAGCTAGTTGAAACAATTACATTTTCATCCTAGTTCTATATCTTTAAAAAATAAAGTTCTAATTTCTTCTACAAAGTTTAATGGAGGATTTATGAGTGCAGTAATGTCAGAATTATTTCTTAGGTATGAGCAATCTATGAAATGACCTTGGCAAGCGGGTAGTAATATTAGTTGTGGCCATAAAGTTCAAATAAAAATTTGAGATGCATCTATGCAGATGTAGAAAATGTACTTCTGAAAATAATAATTTTATTTTTGACACATCGCTTTCAGTGTGTTTGTCTGGAATCAGATTGAGATATGCCATTAAAGTTGCTGGTAGGTAGAAATAATGTCTTTGTGGAAAGGGTTTTCTAAGTAATTAATTTAGGCTGAGGAGCCTACCCTAAAGAGCATTCAGTTTTCTTTGTGTGACATTCATTACAGACAATTTTTCTGCAATGAAGAATAAATTACTGTAGCAGTCAAATTGTGCCTTTTTGTAAAAATATGTACAAAACATGTGTCTTTGGCTCAGCCTGCACTGTGTAAGGTTGTTTAAATCTAATTTTATGCTGTCCTTGTGCTTTATTGCTGTGGGCTTCAGCTACTTAGTTTCTCTATGTATAAAAATATGACTAAAAATATGGCTAAAAATATAAAATAGCTCTTAATTACATTGTAAAATTTCCAATTTTCCTACTTGATTTTCATGTAGGTTTTTTTTTTTTTTTTTTTTAATGGGCTGTTTATGGCTGTGTCTGCATAGAGGAAGAATTTTGGTTTTTTCATAGTGGAGTAGATAAACAGAATAACATAAGTACGCCTGTGAATAATTCCCAACTAATTACCTTCATCTGGAGAAAAACAAAAAGCTGTGAAACTTATTTTATGCAATGGGATAGGTGGCTGGAAAAACGTGGGGTTCTTTTGAAAGCTGTCAGACACAAGCACAAATGTGCATAAATATATTACAGGACAAAAGACAGAATAGGCTTTGTGAAAACAGACTCAGTTTTCCCTCAGGCATTATTTACATAAAGGTCCCATATTTTGTTAAACTCTCTGTGCCTGGGTACTCTGTGAGCACTGAGTGACTCGACTTTTCCATAACTACTGCGTGCAAGTCATCCCCAGTATGAGCCAGGCATCCCAGTCCATGCTCGAGTTGTGAGATGATTTCACACCAAAAATGTCATGTGGACACACTGGCACAACTGAGGCCATGGCTTAGGGCATGGCACCTTCAAAGGAGCTCCCGTGAGTAATGCGGCCTGCTAAGACCTTCACCAAATTCTGGCCTTTCCAATATCAGAAATTAAGCGGTGATTCCTGTTTGAGTGGCTTTATTCAAATTCTAATTAGGATTTCACAGAATCACAGAGTCACAGAATGGTTATTTTGGAAAGGATGACAGTGGGTCATCTGGTCCAAGCTCCTTGCTCCAGCAGGGTCATTTTAGAGCACATTGCACAGGCTGTGTCCAGATGGTTCTAAGTATATATTTTTGTTTGTTTGACAGCATACTTAGAATGTTTTCTGAAAAATCTTGGCCCAGTCTTATTTTTCAATTTAAGTTTTACTCATTAAAGAAGCCTATTTTGATTATTTTAATAATAACTCTGAAAAATATAAGTGATAGACTCCTACTCAAGGCCCTCCTACTTCCAGTGTAAAACAAGGCAGGAGCTCTGTCAGATGTGATCTCTGTGGTGTCGGGGGGAGGGGAGAGAGATTTAGGGATGAGTAATTCCCTGCACTTGTTTTGTATCTTAACTTTTCATAAGATTCGCTTTACTGACAAACATTAGCAGTGAGCAAGCACTCTAATCACATTTAACATCTGTTGTACATTTAGTTGCTTATAGAATTTAGCAGCTCTGGAGGAGCAGAGGATGTTAGATTTTTTTCCTTATACACTCATTATTGACATTTGGCTTGAGCTGCATTATTAAATCAGTGTTGAGTATGGGTCTGTTGGTCTTAGCTCAGTCTCTCATGAATTGTAAGCATGACTTGAATAATAAGAGGGTAGTAAAGTGTAAGCTGTGTGCTCAGAAATGAATTGCATAACAGCCATCTGAAACAGCAACATTTCCATGCAGGCAGCACAGGCAGAGCAAAGTACATTGTAGGCTACTACACTTATTGTTATTGCTAAATGGCTGTAATTAATTTAGAAGAATGTTGACCCTACCAGATGATTCAGTATAACATGGCAGTGGCTGTTACACATGAATGAACTTCTCTATTCCATGTATTACTGTATAATTGTCCTTTTTGCTTATTAGAAAGTCAGGAGATGTGGCACTATTTATGACAATGTTTTAACAGAGGCACGTTTTTTGTGTAAAAAATGTTATTTTGCTTAGAAAAGGTAATTTTTTCCTTATAAAATATAAATTATATCTGAGATGCTACACCTGTGCAAAAAAAAAAAAATCAAAATTGTAGCAGCATTTTATTATAAATCTCCATTCTAGCTATCTCTACATATGATTTCCAGGTTCCAGATATATCAGCAGTAAGTGCATCATTGAAGGTCCTTTGAGGTTTGCAACTTTAAGAGAAAAAATATGCAAACTAGTGTTCAGATGCAAATATTGGACTTCTTCTGACATGATATGATAAATTCAACAAATGCTTTGATACATACATACACAGTGATATTGATATGTGTAGCAAACCACATTTTGCTTTCTACCTCAGTGTCTCAGTTACATGTGCCTTGTTTAATTAAGTATGGCTAATGATTATCTGTCCTAGACTATGCCTTGAATTTAAACTGGGCAAGAAGACTGGTCATTTTATGATAATTCTATTAATGTTAAATTCAAAAGAATATTTTTTACAGGTGTAAAAATGCTTGAAGAAGTACTATGTTTAAAATCTACCACTTTCCTATTTAAAAAAAAAAAAAAAAAGCTGAAAAAGTAAGCATATGTATTAAAAGTGACAAAGATAGATGAGATTAGCTTAGCTTTTTGCTTGACAGGATTTTCCCACGACATATGTTCAGTGCTACCAGGGTTATTACAGAGAGCACCGACTAATCAGGGAGACAGATTCACAAACAGTGACTGCAACACATGGTGGCCTCTCAGTGTTAAAAAGGACCACTGCAGTCATTTGTAAACATGGTCAGATAATGTGTGTATTTATAATTTTGATTGCTTCAGCCACAGTCATCAAACCCAGAGGTCTTTTGCTTAACACTTCAATAGTTTGGAAAGAAAAAAGATCTTATAAGTTAGCGGTGTGTGCTGCTGAACCAAAGTAGTGAGGCAAAATTCTGATAGCTTTTAATGGGCCTTATCTTGATTAAGTGTATTAAAAGCACTGCCTTTAAGAGTAATCAGTAACTGTGTTTTTAATGACAAGCTGACATTAATTATGGCTGGCTATTTTAAGCCATGTTAACACCAAACCCCTTATTTATCACAGGCTGCTTCTCCATGAAGTAGTTAAGTAAATCAGATTTGTGGCGAGAAGCAGCTGAAGTTCTGCGTGACTGATGTAGCTTGTCGTGAGTGCTCGGCTGACCTAATTTTACAGCTGCTCAGAGAAGACATTTGTAAATGGGCTTGTGATTGAATCCACAGCAGTCACATGCAGTGAATACAATATCTTTTATTATGAGAGATTTCTGTGCTATGTGCATGAGCTATTAGGACCAGTCATAAGACTATTTAGCAGAGGAGTCTGAATCTTACACTTGTCAGGGTAAAGGACAATACTTTAAGTTACAGACATCAGTATTTTTTATTAATCTTGTAGATAAATATTGCTAGCTTTCTGGAAAGTAGAGCTAGGCGTAGCAAACACTATCAGATTTGCAGGACAAAACTGTGAAGCTATTTTGCATTTTTTTATAGCAATGGATTCCATGAAAAATATCTGTAATTTTTTTTTTCTCCACCTTATTTTTCCATGAACTTTCTTTCTAGGAGTCTGTTTGCCTCCCAAACACAAGTTACCATGGGAGTTATTTTTCTAGTTTCAAATTCCCCGATGTTTGAGGTACAGGCACAAAATTAAAAGCTTCATCAGACATTTAGAGAAATCTCTGCCAATGAACACTGTTTTCTGGTATGGGGTTTAAAAGTCTTAAGCAGAAGGATCCCAGCCATCTCTTGTTCAGAGAAATGAATCTCCCTTGACTGGATTTAGAAGCAATTTTCTAATGATCTCAGTGGAGATATACTATGTCTTTGTTCAGCCCAAATGATCTTTCTTTCATAGGGTTCTCTTGATATTCTTCTTAAAATTCATCCCAAATTTAACCTGCTAATAGCTTTTTAAAAGTTCCTGTCAAAGATGCATTTTGACAATGCCCTTAATACCATGATTTAATGTTTTTAGCCCTGAATTGATCAAAGAGTTGAACTACATGATTACTGTAGGTCTCTTCCAACTGAAAATATTCTATTCTATTAATATTTTTATGCCATGTAGAAAATCTTTGCTTTCTTTGTGATAAAATACACAAGTGCATATTTTAAAACATTTTATACATTTTTAGAGTCTAATGGTCAATAATCTTTCAGAAGTCTAAATCTAGAGGATTTTCTGAAAATTATTTTCACAGTTCATAAAACAGAAGCCACAAAAATATTTCTGAAGTAAAATTAGTTCATACCAGTACTTCGAAGAATTTTTATTATTAATTTAATCTAAGGAAAACATTCCTTTTGGCAAGTCCCTACTCCTCATGTCCCCACCCTCCCTCTGAGGAGGGTGCCCTGCTGAGGAGAGACCAGCTCCAGCTCCCAACAAAGCATTGTGTGCTCTGGGGGCTGCTTTTCGGTGGCCCTGGAGCTGCCCCTTCTCCAGACCGAAGCAGGCCTGGTTCTCCTGCCTCTCCTCACAGGACAAATGCCTTATCCCCAGCCACCACAGTGGCTTTCTGCTAAGATCACTCTGGTTTATTGACATTTTTTCCTGTACTGATGGGTCCAAAACTGAAAACAGTGTCTGTGTGACTGTATTGAGGATTTTAGAGCAAATGCCTGAATTTAATGTCTTTTAAATTACAAAAGCATCTACGCTGTCACCCTCACTAATGGACTTTGAAGGTAAGCACTAATGGTGCTTTGAAGGTTGGCTGTGTTGCTCAGTGTTAACTTATTGTCTGTATTCTTGAGCCAAAATGGAGTCTGGGTCAAAGGGAGGAATTCTGCCATAGCAATGAAATTCAGTGCTGGAACCCATGCAGGATGGATCTGTGGCAACCAGAGACTGGTGGGAAACTTGCTCTGAAGGAAAGACTGTATGCACTCCTCCAGATAACTAAAACTGTGAAGAAATCATAATCTGACCTCATCTGCCTTAGAAAGTGACGTTTCTAAATAATTCAAATAGGAGGGAAGATTGAGCAGTGAAAGAGGATGTCTACCATTTACAACTCAGATGATTTTTTCTGATTGACTAAAGAAATATGAAATTAATTGTAAATGTATATTCTGACCCCAAAGTTGCTTTTTGAAGTTTATTTTACCTGTGAAATACAAGCATGTACTCAAGATACCAGGTGTGCTTGGTAAATTAATTCAGGTAATGGCATTGGGAACAGAAAATGTTGTATTTATTACTTAGGATATTTGTATTTCTTAAATACTTACAAGATTTCTTACAAGTTTAAAATATTGCAGAAATATTTCTGTCCATTTTAAATAAATCTTTGCAAGCAGATAATAAAAACATAGCAAATGTTCCAACATATCCTGTGTTTTCCCAGCTGAATGCAATCTCCTTATATTTTACTGCAAGGTTCTGTATGTAAGTATTTAATAAGAAGGTACATTTAATATCATTACTTATCATCATGTTGATTTTTGCCAAACAGGTCTTATTTGCTCTTTTCAACTTGAGTAATGTGTGTGTGTGTGAGTGTGTGTGTGCATGCAGAGAGGACACATAACAGCTGGTATTGTAACTGAACACACTTTTTATTTTTTTAAATATGCAGCTCTAGTCAGATGCATAAAGTAGGTTGTACCAAAAGTAATTTTGCATGTAGTTTTAAAGGTGGAATTAATTATGCTGGCTGCACTGGGAAAAGAATGTTTAAGGGCCAAAAAACTGGGAAAAATGTTTTTGTCTGAGCAGCAGGGACTCTTTCCTCTGAACACAAAAGGGCTTTTCACTTTCTTTTAGTTACAGATAAAATTCCATTAAGGACTAACATATGAGTTTCTCCCTGATTATGATATTTGGACCCGTTACATATATGTTCCTGCGCTCTAATACAGTTATTTTACATCAGAATAACCTTTTCATTCACTGAATTGAATCAAATTTACACTTTCAACTTGTTTTCTCTTCCATATGTGTTTTCTTTGTCCCTGTTTCGAGTACTCTGATCTCCTCCATTATATTGCTGTCTTTCTTTTAGCCATGTATATGTAAAACAGCATAATGGTGAAAATGGCAAAGATTTTAGAAAACAAGAATGCATGTATCCCTGTGAGAGTATTCATGATTAAAATCTGCAAAGAGAAGAATTGTAACTTAAGCAGGTCCCCTCTATGTCCAGGCATATTGTAGTTTTTAAAACAATGACAGTGACTGAAAGTCTGTACATAGGCAAAGGTATAAAATTAGGTTATTCTTCTGTAAAAGGAGATACTTCCTTTGTAAGGTTCAGAAGAGTCCCCTTGAAGCCTTCACTTTATTATGATTTCATCATTGTTTCAATAGATTTGAAATGCTGTATAAAGCAATTGCATATAACTTGCAAGACCATTAATAATATTGCTTAGTGAAATTTTTAAGTAAACATTTTCCTTCATACAAACAGCTGGAAGAAAGACTAATAGCATCAATCAATTTGGGTTTACTTGCAGTGTAACTAGAATGCCCTGTAGGGCTCATTGATATCATTCAGCTTTGGATCTTTTCTGGTGTCAGCATCTACACATTTACTGGCGTTACTCTGCTGTCAACACTGCAAAGACTGCTTCTAGAAAATATATGGGTTTATTATAAAATGACATAGAATAGGTAGAATTTGAATTTCCTGTTGTGTCACTTTGAAAAAAAGTAAAAAGTTTTCAAAGCTTCATGTAACACTCCTGACTATAAAGTTTTCCATTTTGTCCTCCACTGCTACTGCACTCAAGTAACAGATAAAATGTGTGGATTTAATTCTGGGTTTCTTCTGGCACTTGGTTCTTTCCCACTGCTATTAGAAAGAAAGAGCTTTTGTGGCTTCACTGGGAGTTGCTTACATGTGCAATATGAAGGAGCTCTGTCCCATCACTAGAAATATTAATACACCAATAGAGATGTAAACTCCAGGGTTATATTAATTTGAAACACCAGTGGAAAGCATTTGGTGAGGAATCTTGCTAAATCCTGTTTATGTTCAATGATACGAGTGGAAACTAGGCTTTTTTAGTAAATGTGGGAAATGTGCCACTGTGGAAAAAGACCTTTATTCTGATTTATAGACTTCTAAATTATAAGAAATAACTTACAAGTAATAATAAATAACTTGAGGTACAGTGAAAAATTTCTTAATAGCAGAAATAATGCACATATATTTTCAACAAGACTAGTTCATGCCAACTAACAGCTTCTTAGTGTTCTCTCTTTTTGTCCCTAAACGATGTACTTTTATACAGTCCACATTTTGCAGATTCATAGGACTGTTATGGAGGCATAGTGACAGTGGAGGAGGATATTAAAAATGTTGTGTTAGTCTTGAGGGATGTGAAGTAACCCAGTGATTTTGGCCAGTCCCTTTAAAAGACTTTCTGTTTGCTCCCACCTTTTCCTTAATTTCAGAAAACAAAATAGAATTTTTATTACTGAGAGGACTGAGCTTTGGCCGATGGTGTTGTGAATGCCAGCCTGGAAGATTCCCTGCACCCCTGTTCAGGTCCTCCATGGGAAGATTGCAACCACCACTCAGGGTGCCCATGCTCAGGGAGGTGTCTCCACAGAAAGGTCCATAGGGCCGTCTCAAATGGACAATTCTTTTTCAGCCAGTATTCATGATTTTCAGTGCTTATCCCTTGAAAAAATTCTATATTATTATAATGTATTCAATACATTGATTTTTAACCCAATTTTTGTTTAACATATGGAATATAGTAGAATTTTAGAGAACTGATTTTCCCTCTCCTTCTTGAGCAAAACTTACTCTATATTTCTTTCTGACTTCTGTCTAGGATTTAAGTGAAGCTAATTTTTCACAGACCTTTACTTTCGTGTGGTCCTTTATGAATTGCAAATAAAAATTCATTAAAATGGAAATGGCTTCTGGTTTCACTTTTTAAAAATGTTTTGTCATTACATAACAGGAAAATGGAAGTTACAATAGGATAATCCATCAAACTAAATGTAAATGTATCTTTAAATTTCAAGATTTTGTTAGTTTTTATGTTCAGGTGACCTATTGAAGCAAAAGTGAAAATGCAAGCAACATTTGTACGTGACATCAATCTGATATTCTGGCAATGTTGTGTATTTAGTTAATTATACTTTATTCACAGCACAGTAAAAATACCTGTTAATGTTGACTTAATTTGTGGTACTATCCAAAGAGGCTTTTATCCTAAATGTGTATTAAAACAGTGATTTGAAACCCTAAGTTTAATTGGCCATTCCACTGTAATGTTACCTCTTGAGAAAGGAGTGTCTTGCATCACACTTTATAATTTCTGGACAATTATTCTTGTAAGAATAAAGGTGAACCTGCAGATCCATTACCATTTGGCTCTGGCCAGACCATTATTGAGAAATTACCAATTTTGTCAAGGGTTTATTTTACATTTGGTAACAATGCGAAGCAAATTCTTATGCCATACACACAAGATTGCAATTGAGAAGGGATTTATGATACTAATCATAAATCCATTATTTTGCTTGCCCTGCTGTGAGGTCACCATGTAGTGTAAAGCATCTCGTGTAATATATATCACATATATGAATTATAAAGGTCTAGTACAGTGTTTTATTTTCTAATCAGTAGGTTAAAAATTATGAGCTGATTCTTTAGATACTATTGACTGTGAGATTTTTTTTTAATCTCTCTGGACATAAAAATGGTGCATTTGTTTTTCTGCTTACAACAGGGAAAGAGGAAACACCCATGAGAGTCTAAAAGACACATCCTTACACAAAAATGACTGTACCTCACCCTGTGTGTCAGTCTGCAATGTATTGAAGAGGTAGTAAGTAATTTTCTCGAAATGAAAGAATCAACAAGCAGTACTGACCAGCAGCCATCACTCTGGGCAGATAAAGAAGCTTTTGTTCTTTGCTCTGTCCCTGACTAGCCCTTTTATCAATCTTTGCTGGTCTTTACCTACAAATTTTTCTCCCACATGTAAGTCCTTCAGGGCACAAAGCATGTGTCTGTATGCTTTGGAGTAAGATAACAGTAGTAATTTCACTTGACATTAATTACAATAAAGTATATAGCAATGTATTTAGAACAAAATCATATGTTAATGTTTCACAGCAATGCCAGATAAAACTGATTAAGTAAGATTCTAATCACACTGTTAACTCTGATTCTTTTTCACATGGGTTTCAATATTTGCAATGCAGAATCAGTTTTGCTGATTTTATCTAAGTGAGTGGGTATGTTAATTGTCTGAATGAGAAAGATAAACAGAATTTTGCTATTGAGAAGAAATACTTGAACCTGTGTTACGTTACAAGCTAGATGCACTGCTACACAGCTTCACAGAGCTTAAGATCAAGTGGTTCACCTGTTCTAGCTTCTTGGCTAAGGTCAGACAAGCCATTAGGTTTCTCCCAGGAACCAAGGAACATGTGTATTCTTAATGTATATTTTATAAATAAACTGCTACTAGTGGTTTTAGACTTTCATTTTTTCTGGTTAAGGCGTACATCAATCCCCTAAGCAGAAGCTACAAGCCAAGAGAGTTCAATGTTCAGGAAAAAGAAGGTTCAGGCTTCAGCAAAAATAAAGTACTCCAAAGTCATGATTTTAAAACTACCTTAATGGATGGTTAGGCATGGCATACAGTTAACAGGAGGAAAGGAATTCAATACAAATACCAAAAAGCAGGAATTTAAAAAAAATATTTTATTGAAATTCTTCCAATATTTGGAATGTTGAGGAATACAAATAGCGATCAATGCACTAAGAGTAGAGTTGTCCTAGATGTCAGGCATTAAGCTGTAAGAAATGAGTGTTTCATCATACCTACAAGAAGGAACGTGTACATAAGGTGGAAATGTTGAATTTATTCTCTCATTTGTAGGCATTTCTCATTTTTTTTCTCAATTTTAAGCTTCAGCTTGTTTTTATGTCTTGTGGTTATTTTGTCCTAAGGACAAAACTGTCCACAATTTCTTCCTAAGGTAGGTCTTGATGTGCTAGTCACAGAATCACAGAATCACAGAATCACAGAATCTACCAAGTTGGAAGGGATTCACATTAACTCCAACTCCTGGCCCTGCACAGGACAGCCCCAAGGGTCACACCATGTCCCAAGACCACTGTCCAAATGCCTCTTGATCTCTGTCAGGATGGTGCTGTGGCCACTTCCCTGAGGAGCCTGTTCGGTGCCCAACCACCCTGTGGGTAAAGAACTTTTCCTGACATCCAGCCTAAACCTGCCCTGACACAGCTCCAGGCCATTCCCTCAGTCCCGTCAGTGTCACCACAGAGACAACATCAGTGCCTGCCCCTCCTCTTCCCCTCACAGGGAGCTGTAACTGCACTGAGGGCTCCCCTCAGGCTCCTCCTCTCCAGGCTGAACAGACCCAGTGCCCTCAGCCCCTCCTCACACGGCTTCCCCTCCAGGCCCTGCCCCACCCTCGGGCCCTCCTCTGGACACTCTCTGACAGCTCAGTGTNCCTCCTTTGGACACTCTCTGACAGCCAATCTTATTACAGCCAAATGAAGCCACCATGTTCTTTAATTCTTGTTTTATTTTAATTTCTTTTTGGTTGTATTAGGTATTATCCTTGAAATGCCAAGCCTTCCTTTAAAAGTTATAAATATATCAAAACTTTTAAAACAGATAAAGCTTTCCACAAAATATCCTGATATAGCATATTAGTGTCCTTGCTAATACATTTCATCCTATCTATTGTGTGTGTATTTAGATAGATATGGAGAGATACACACACACACACACACACATATATATGCATACATATGTGAAAAATGTGTGTGTATATCTATTATGTATATATTATGAAAATTCTCTTTCTCTAATCCATCATTAGAGATTCATCAACAGTGATATGAAGCAACAGATACATTTTCCCTAAACAGTCTTCTGCTTCATTCTCCATTATAACTTTGACTTTTTCATGGCTTATCAGAACTTCTTTCCTCTGATCACCATCTTCTGCTGTCTTTCCCCTGCAAATCAAAATATCATGTCTGTGGGCCTTAGTGCCACTTAATAGCAGCAAATTTCTAGAAATACTGTATATTCCTTTCGAACACTTTGAGGGAGCCACATTCAACCCAACAGTCTGAGAACATTAAAGGGGGGCTGAATCAACTTACATTACTTCGTTGCTCGTTGAGGTGCTGTACTTGATTTATTTGGGGTAGAGAAACAGTTGGTATCAGCTGTATTCTTCCAGCAGGGCTTGCTGGGAGAGCCAAAGGTGCTGCCCTTTTTTATATTTCAGCAAATTATTTTTGGTGAACATCTAAGCAGGTGACTTTGCTCTAGGAGTCCCAGAGCAAGAGGTCAGTTGACAACCTCTCTTCTCTTCTGCCTCTGGGCAACCAGAGCACTCTCCAGGACAGTGCTGTCAGGTCATTGGGCTCTTCAGTCTTTCATTAGTCCATACTTTGGGAGACCTTCCATTCTCTGGAAGATGTCCTTAAACTCTTCATCGCTTGTTTTGGTCCCTTGCCCCTGACCAGATTGCAGAATCTCAACTCTGACATTGATTTTCTACATTCCTGGTCACAGAAAGCTGACATAGTTTAGTGTTGGTTTTGGTCCAGAAGGCTCTTTTTGTGTCTCCACAGGTGTTCTCTACTCATTTTTTTGCTTTCTGAATCTCTTGTATTTCTATGCTTTAATTTTCCGATAGTTGCCAGTAGTTAAGTAGAAATGGGACTTTGAGCTACCTTGTTTAGTTAGTTCTACTTTGCTTCTGGAACTTGCAGTTTGTTGTGTTTCTTTTACCAGAAATATCAAATCTTTTTTTCTGTATTGCAATGGGAAGGCCTTCATATTTGAATCTCATATTAGCTTATGGCTTTGGCAAATAACTTATTAATGCAAAATTACTTTGTTGACTTTAACTTCTTCATTAAATTCCATTATTTTTGATATGCTCATGCAGAAGCATTAGTATGTAAATTGTGATGTAGAGTTTAATGTATTAATGGATCCATTGACTACAATGTTTTCTTTGTGTAAAATGTGCCTTCCTCATTCACGTAAATGGTTAATATGATTATTTTAACCATTTGTATATTTATTAGACAACTTAAGTACAATCTAGATAATTCTGTTATAAATCCAAATTAATTTTATTGTATATATATGAAATACCTAATTATGATAGTAGTAAAGAATTAGTTGCTGAATTAATTAAGTGCATTCTAGAAACACAGGGGCATTAGAGGATATGAAGACACAGTCAGAAAGTGGAGATACCTAAGATGCAGCTTATCCTGTTCTTTCATACACATCAGAAGAGGAAACCAGGACTATATTTTTTTGAGATAAAGTGGTTAAAATCATTCTCCCAAATGAGTTGCTTGCTGTAAAAGCTTTGTGTGTGAAAATCCAAGTAATTTTCCAGCTAGCCATGATCTTGGAGATAACTGGGAAATAAATGGTTGAAAAATTTCCTTCTAGACAGTCAAAAGACACTGTAGGACTGGTTACTGGGATGGAAAATTTGAGTGGAACCTTGCAAAATGCTGAACACCTGGAAGATGATGAATAAAGCAAGGGACATTGTCCCATACATTGTACCTACAGGGCAACATGGCACAGCCAATTTTTTTCTGCAGTACCTCTTAGAACCTTTTGATGATGTGTGATTTACCCAAAGGCTCATGCCCAAAGGCTAAGTTTGCTCAGTATTTTCTGCTGCAGGCCTGACACTCAGATGGGCTGCCCTTCCAGGTAACTCCCCTCGGTTTTCTTAGTGGACATGACATTCTGTGGTGTGAAATGACCCTTCAGTCAGCTTGGGTCATCTGTCCCACCTAAAATCCCTCCATTTCTTTCTTGTGCCTTCTCACTGACAGAGCATGAGACACACACACTCACAGACACACCCAAAAGTCCTTGACTTCTATAAATGTGGCTTATAAAAACCCAAGATGTCACCCAATGATGCGTTTTCAACATCATTCTCATTCTGAGTCCAAAACACAGCACTGTAACAGCCACTGGAGAAGCCAAAACCAGGACAAGCTGTAAACAACTGTAGTCAGTGAATTGTCCCTGGCTTCAGTGAAACACTACCCTATTCGTGGGTCAAATACTTTTCCACATTACATTTTTTTATGTTAATAGGGGGACAAAATTAAGGTGTACTGTGTTTGGGTTTTTTTGTTAAGGGTGCAAATCAGATAAGCATAAGTGAATAGCAGATTTTGTAGAAAACAAATATAAGACATTTTTTTCAAACTTTTTGTAAAATACGACCCTTTTTTAATCTTTTCTGCAGTTACAGTGACTTGTGAAGCATGGAAATACGTGGTATATAAACTCAGAATTTGCTGACATTTAAAAATAGGGAGAAAACTTGGAGATAGATTTAGATTTCAGATTAGAAGATGTTTTTGTTCCCATATAGATCAGCATAGCCTGTGTTCCTATTTAATAATGTCAATGATAATGGCTGAAACAAGTGATTAATTTAGAGAAATTGTCTTATTTATTTCCACACGTTTCTAGAAGTTATAACATCAGTACTATTGAAAGAATATGTTTTTAGGATGTTTTCAGTAAAACACATTTTTCCCTGGTATTTTCCAAGCAGCTAGGATTTTTTAAGACATAACTGATTTACAGCATGATTTACCAGGTTCAGTAGTAAAGTTTGAATTCATCATTATCACCTTAATATTTTTAAAATTAGATTTAAGAAAACTTCAACAAACTTTCTTGTTTCTGATTGGTCTTTGAATTTTGTTGGAGTTACAATTCAACAATAAAGTTGGTATATTGTTGGTGTGGTTTTTAAAGATATGTGAGAGTCTGATTGATTAGTTCATCAATACATTCATAATATTAATTGAGAATTTTCCACAATGAGTGAAGAATTATTATGGATCATATCCATCAGTGGCATATGAATAGCTGTTATTTCAACTTAAATATTCAGCTGGGTTATTTATAAGTAAATACATTTATTTTCTCTCAACTGCATTTAAAAAGCAGCCAAACCCCAAAGCCTTTTCATTGGAGTTTTAAGGGCATGATATGCTTCTTAGAAACTGACAAGGAAAAAAGATTCCTATGAAATGTTTGTTTAGCTTGTCATACTTGAATTATGTGCTGAAGAGAATTTTGGTACCTTGTATCAGCTTCCCTAATCAATGTCCCTTTTTAGTTTATAGCATGAAGAAAGGGACAAGCTGATTTTTTGGCTTGAATAAAACCTTAGTCAGAGAGAGTCAGTTTGACAGGAATTTCAGGTGTTTCTGATCTAAGTTATATGTCCCACAATAGCTGTTTATCTACTCATAATTTTTAGAGGCTGCTTCTGTGTGTGACTGTCTCTGAGGTCTGTTTGTTTCCATTTGGTACTACCAGTTTAAAGTGATGGATGACTGCTTTTCCCTTAGTTGTTCAACCTCATCCTTGACGTCAGAAATTTAGCTCTACCCAAAAGATTGCAAGAAATTGCTCTAATCTAATCTAATCTAATCTAATCTAATCTAGTCTATTATAAGAAATACAATCTTTGTCAAGACATAACACAATGTGCATGGTAAGGTTGTCTTGCTCTTATATTACAATTCTGGTGAAGCTGATTTTGCTAACTTCTATTACTTTCTAAAAGTACTTTAGGGTGAGGCAGAGTCCTTAGGAGAATCTGATTCCAGACAGGTTCACTTTAGAAATCTTCCTCATCCTCTTTTGACAAAGAAAATAATTTTTTCTAACTCCAGTTAGAAGAATGTTTTGCTACAAGGACACAGAGGTTGCCTAGTCCTTTACTAGTATTGGATTAGTTTTTTTTCCTTTGCTTCTCCTTTCTGAAATAGAACATCAGAACAAAGCTTTTTTCCCTAATTTCTTTCTAATAGCATTTTTGTGTTTTCCTGCTTCGACCAGGAGTTTCTCTTCAAAGAGCTGATCCATGCTGGAAAGAATTTGGTTAGTGCCACTGACTTTTGTTTCTCCTGCCTCAGTAACCAGTCCTTTTCCACTCAAACTACTGCCTGCAGAGAACAACCTCCTTTGCCATCATTTCAGCTTCATGCTAGAAAGTGAGCAAGAGCTCACTATAAACTGAAACTGACCCCAGGGTAACAGAGTGATTTTTTTCACACATGGTTTAGTCCATGACTACATTTCATACAGCTTTACAATGGGGCAAAACCATTATTTGTCTTGAATGGTATGTCACAGAGGCAGAATAATACTCTTTTTTTTAATTATGATGTTGCAATGAAAGATAATTCAAAAGTGTTTGGATTTTTAATTACTTACAGTTTGTAAAACTTTCTCTACAAAAGCTTCATAATGGCAAAATGGAGCACAGCTTTCTGACACATCATTATGTCCTCAATTTTTTTTTTTAATAGGGAGTGATCCTGCCCCATACCTCAACGAACCTAAGAAGGAGCATAGCATATTCAGAGACACTATGTGAAAGATAAACTTTAAAGGTTTGTAAAATGATGAGATGGGCATGATGAAGTAGCACAAATATCACTAGATATGTTGAAAAAAAACACTAAAACATTCTTTAGCACCTGAGCTGTGATTATCTATACTATCTGCAGGTGTGCTGGGGTTTTTTATTGTGTTAGTATGGATTTTTAAAGGAATATTATGACCAGGAACTTCAGTGCAGAGAATAGGAAACTTCTCTGCAAAAGGATGAAGTATTGACCTGTTTTTCTTTCCTCACTTTTTCAATCATCCTGAGGTAGGAAAAGTCACTATGACCTTTCTTAGGGTAAATTAACATTCATGTTACTTGACCTCTGAGCTCACTCCTCTCAGAACCTTTGTTCTTGACAACACTATTCAGATCACATGCAGTGTCTGGATGTGCCTTGAAAGTACTATCTGACTTGAATAACTACCCAAAATTTCAAGTAAAACAGTATGTTTTTCTTGGGAGGAACAAGTGATGAGAGAGACAAAAATGCTGAATATGCACCAAAGCTGATTTGAAAAAACGAAACAAAGTAAGCAAAAAAAATTTCTTGAAAAAATAATGAATCAATAAAATGAAGAATTTTTCTTAGCACTTCAGATGAGATTTTCTTCTTTCCAAAATCATCCTCAAAATAGTGTTCCAACACTGTGCTTATTCTTTTGGGCCTGTCACATAACTGCATAATTCAGTCTCTTCATCATGGTGTATCACTTTTGGATATATGTTTGTATGTTTATCAAGGAATGGAAATTTGTCCAGGACTACTGTCATACAGCCATTCTTTTGTCAAGGTGCCTGTCTGTGGGAGGATCTAGTTGTTTCATACTGGACTTTTATTATGTGCATTTTGAGAAGGAAATGGTGCCTCTGAATTGACATCTGAGCCATAGGAGAACAGTATCACTAAAGATGTTTTTCCAAATATCCATCATCTTTGATAGCTCCTGCTTGCCCTCACAAAAATTACATTATCCAACTTAATTAAAACTGTTCTGTTTCTTCACTGATGGACACATTCTCATGCAAATTAAATGCAAAAAGCCCACTTGGCAAGTCTGAGCCTGCTCATGCCTTGGACATAAAAGGAGGCATAGGAACAAAAAGGAAGTATTAAAGAGTTGAGAAATGACTTGAAAATAGTGGAGAAAAAAAAAAGTGAATATTATTATCAGGCCAGCATTAAATTCAAGAAGTGGTAACCCGAACCACAATAATAGAAGATAACTTTCAGTATGAGCTTCATTGTAGAGAAAGAAACCACAAAAACTGTCAAAACCAATCACTTTATTATGATTTTACTGCATGACCCTGAATTGTCAATTTGATACTATGCTGTACAATGTACTTATAGGTGTTTCTAATAAAGCTCAAGCAAGGCATCCAAGGTTGTTGTGAAAGCAGATAAGAGTTTACACTATGCTTCCGAACCAATAGCACACTACAGACTTCCCAGGATTGAGTCAAGGCTTTCAGTTCAAAAGAACAAAGATGTACCAGAATACATTTGGCAGAACAAATTATATACATAATTTTACTTAACTTCCTAAACTGTAATTACCTGTCAGAGGCATGCTCTGTGTGCAGAAAAAGAGATTTTTCTATATACAGAGTTAAAAATTACCCTTGCCTCTAAGTTTAATCACAGGATTTTAATGTGTTTTCCATAATGGGCAAGAAACTGAAATAGTGTTATCCTTGACTGGAAAGTTCCTGCCTATTTATAAATATTTTACTTTAGTAAAATGAGCTTTTGTTCCTACATTAAAAAAGTGTTATTGGTAAGCAATATGGCTTCACAATAGACAAATAAAATAACCTAGTCTCTGACCTAAGGATACTATATTCTAAGTGGAAACAAGGCAAAGACATTTAAAAGAAAAATGTAATGAAAAGTAAGAGAAAATATCAAGACCTTCCAGAAAAATATTGTATGGTAGTGCCCAGTTTTTGTGGTCATTTTTTTCCATTTTTTTTTTAAAGGATTTAATGCAGACTTGATTTTTAGGATCATTTTGAAGAGTAAAGGTTTAGGAGTCTTGAAATAATGGAGACTTGAATGAAATACGTGGTTTGAATTGGATGTACAGCCTATAAAACTATAAGAACATTGACAGACTATTTAGACTGGTTATTCCCAGTGAAGTTGTTAGTTTTGATGATATTTCTTACAGATGTATGACTGATGGTTGTTCTTTCTGATATTTCAAGGTATGCCAGGATATTTCTGATGTTCAGATTTTATATATCTTATGAAGCTGAATGAAATCTAGAATTTCTGATATTTTCCTAATGCATCCTGTTCTTTTACTTCTTTTTTTAGACCACTGTAAGATGTTAAATCAGAATTCTTCTTATAAAAAACTTATAAAAAACTTATAAAACCCAAGTTTTTCAAATTTTAATTATCTTCTGACAGATTATTAGGAAAGTTCCAGTTTGATTGTATTGTCAGCAACATATCTAAGGTCCCAGGGAAGCTACAAAGTCATAGGATGTTAAAAAAAAATTGTGAAAACTTATCATGTTGGATGGAGATTGTGTTAGTGCTAGATAACCTTGCAACCTAATCTCACCACCTACATTCTTTCCAATTTTTTAATCTGTTTGACATATGTGGGAAAGGTAGGATTGTTCCACAGAATAAAAGTTGAAGCACACCCCTCCAATATTTTGCTTTCTACTCGTGTTTTGGCTATACAAGTTTCTATTTATTTCAGATCTGTATTTCTTCTGGTATTTTATGGACAAATCTGGAAATCAAATGGTGAATTTGAAGTAAATTGAATATGAAATAATTTTAAAGGGGTTACAGCATTTTTATTGACCTTAATAGCATCCATACTCTATCTGTTAGAAAAATTTAACATGTCTTAGTAATTTTTCTCAGATACCTTAGATTTCAAAAAATATATCTATTAGGGGAAAAAAAAGCTAAGGGTAAATAGAGAAGTGTATCTTTTTATTCAGAAGGTTGCTCATTTAAGCTTCTGTGTCACAGACACATTATGAACAATATAGATTTTCTTGACCTCAGCTGAGCAACATGAAGACTTAGCCTACATTCATTCCTATCTTAAATTTATCATAAATCTCATATGTGCCAATATTCTATATTTCAATGTTTTGTGCACATTAGCTATATTGTAAAATCATATCGTATTAAGTGACAGAGTACTAAATTTACTACACAACAGGTTAATCTTAGCACTTCATGTATTGTGAATAATAAAATGGTTATTGATCCTAATGAAATATTATTATAATTCTTTTTTTCATTGTGGAGGGTATTTGCCCAATTGATATTGTACAGATATTTGCTAAAACAGCACAGACACAGGAAGCTTTCCTTATTGTATAACAAGGTTGTTCATCATAATTATGTTGTGTCAGCACACCCATATAGGTCAACTCGAGTTCAGAAAGATAGGATTGTATTTTTGTTCTGAGGGCAAGCACATGTTTAAGTACTTCCCTCCCTTTAAAAATAATCATAGTTGTACAACACTGTAAATAATTGTTAATCTGAGTTGTTTCACCCTATAATCTAGAAAACAAGAGCTGTCACAGAAACCAATGAATATAATATTAAGCAAACTACATTGTTTCAGTGACAGTATTTAGTCTTAAAAATGAATGGGAAATATATTTTACCATAATACTTCAGTATCTATTTATATGTTTTTCCTGTTATGAGTCATTAGCATTAGTAAGTCTTTGCTGAAGTGGTACAAATTTGTTGTAAAGAACTGAAATATTTTCAAAAGACTCAGGAAAAAGTGTCTTTTTCTGCACATCATCTTCAGTCTTTCTCATAATTAATTTGAATATATTCAGTTTCTTTCAAAACATGCTGTGAATACCCTCCTTTTGAGTAAAAGCTAAGAGGAACTATTTTCAATTCAGCAGACGTGGTATTTTTGCATATTATTGTCATTAACACTGAATATAAATTATCTTCCTTCCTTGGTAGGGAAGACAATGTTTCCAGGAAGCATTTTGTCAGAAATTTCCTTTTGTTGAATTATCCAGTGTTCATGTGTGCTGGGACTTAAGAGGTTGTATGTTGCGACCTATTTAATGTGTGTGAGTTCTCCTCATTCCTTTCCTTTTAACAAAAGCAGGTAAATTTCACACATGAGTTAAAAAAAGAGAGATGGAAAATGAGCCTAAAATGTGATTGTGATTTAAAACATATGTTGTAGTGCAATGCACCTTCTGTATTGTTACTCATAGGAAGAGGACATGGAAACAATATAAGGAAAATTTAAGTTTGCTGCA
>VZRX01024148.1:3326-22107 GCA_013398075.1 Notiomystis cincta | reverse complement strand
AGCCCAATTCTCGCGGTATCTCTACCCTCTCTCTGAGAAACCCTCAGACAGAGAAGTGCAGCCAGATGCTGTCTTCCTCTGAGCTTGGCCACTTCTTTTGTTTTCCTTAAGTATCAACAGCACTGTTTCTTAAGAAGTTATGGGACAAAATTCCCTAACAAAAGGAAAGAACTTAACCCTCAACAATCACAGCCATTTTAAATCTTCAGTCTTTAGACGAAATGGACACCATTTTAGGAAGCTTGAATGGATGACATTTTAGTAACCTATGTTCTGCTGGTAGTTTCTGTTGCCCCATGATCAAGGATATCACAATGAACAGCTCTCTCACTGCTACTGCAATAGAGAGCTGTCTGACAAGCTGCCAGAGCTTCTATGATGCCTTACTCAAAAACCCTTACCAGAGGGTTGCTAACTACAAGAAGCTAGGAGCCCAATACTGTAGTTGAAATCGCATTCCATTAGGATTAGGACACCTGGCTACTGTGTTCTAGATATAATTCATGGCATGGTGATTATTTTGCAATATGCTTCCACATGAAACTGCTTGAAGTCAATCAGTATTATGTACAAGTTTGTGCCACCAAATTCAGAAATGGCTAAGTTAAAGGTTCTGTTTGCTTGGTTGACTTCACATTGGTTGACAAACCCAGAGACCTTTGCTAGCTATGTGTTTTGGCAAATTCATTTTGATACTCACCCAGTAGCTACATGCAAGTAAGTTAAATGTGTCCTGAGCACTGCAGGAGAACTAACAAATTGCTGTACTGTGTAGACATGAAATTCACCATTATCTGGGAAGGCATAATGCATATGTTAATTAACAGCATTTGCCAATTTACCTTGGATACTGCTAGAGAGAAGTAGCTTCATAGTATCAGCACAACTGAACCTAGTGAACCTCCGCGTTAATCATCATTGTAGAAGGCTAACCCACCATGACCACAGAAATCACATTATGCATGTTCAGGAACATTTATGATTCATGATCTATCATGCAGCTCTATTAATCCTGGAACTGTCGTCTCAAAAAAAGCTGTATGGGTGTAGTAAAAGTATTTACATGCAACTGAATCAGATACATAAAGTATTTATTCTGAGTGCTTGCCTCAAACATGGAAAGCAGCCCACTCAGACCATTTCATAGACGTTTTCTCTCAAGAGGGAACAGCTAACACAAGTCTGCCCTTCCACTGAATGCTTTGGAATTTGTCGAATAGACTAGTATCGCTGATGTCACATCTAGTTGGATATTATATACAACACTGCAAGTAGTTTAGCAACTTTAGCCACATTCTGAAGGACCCTATCACTACCAAACTACAGGAACAGAAATTTTCCTATGATATACAAATTTACTTTATATATAGTTTAGAATTCCAATCATTAGAAGAACAGCAGCAATACATTTCCTTTACTCAAAGTAAACAGTGTCCTCTGTAGGATTATGTTCTCAAGTGAAACAGATGAGAAAGGGATGACTCTCTCTTATTTGATCACCAGTTCACATAGTGCCCATGTCGTCTCAGAAAACACTGCCCAGGTGACATACCATGATGAATCAAAAAATTTTCTTACAAAATGCAGCCCTCAAAGTACAAAATATGGAGACACAAACATAGAGTGCAGTTATTCATCACAGAACAAGATTTGGAATGATCACCCAGGCCAGACAACAGGGTGTTTGAGCCCATTAATAAGGAGGGATTCTGTGCTGCAGTTGATGCATCATATCCTCCCAGATGGCTATTCCAGTAAAGCCAATCTGTAGAAGCAGCCCAGCTTGCTAAATCATGTTAATAAGAAGACTGAACTCTTTAATGACCAAAACTTTGGCTGACTTACTTCAGAGAATATTCTGAGTTGGAAGGGACCCTCAAAGATCACCAAGTCCAACTCTTAAATGAACGGGCCATACGAGGATCAAAACCACCTTGGTGTTATTAACTAACTAGTTGAGCTAAACTCAGGCTCACGCTCTCTTCTTGATGTTTAGAGCACCAGAATGTTTCTCCAGGCATAGTTTTGTCAGTGCAAAGCAGGAATTTAAGCAAGATGCTGTCCTACTGAACTGAAGTTTACCTCAAGGCCTGCTGACATCATGGTACTGGCATGCTCTGTTAGACATGGAAACCTTAAACGAACACGCTTGCCACGAGCCTTCTTGGATAGAAGCAAGAGGTATGTTGCTGACATGTGGTCGTATTTCCACTGTGGGGTCAGGGAGAAAGAAAGAAGAAGTATTTTAATCTCCTCTTTGGAAACATTTCAAGTACAAGTCAAGTTGAACCTTCTGAAAATTTCTATGTCTCTCCAAGTTTTTCTACCTGATATACAACCCTAATTACACATAAGTATAATTTCAGGCTTCAAGTGATTTGCATTACAAATCAAGAGATCAAGAAAAAGGCACTATGTTGGTTGCTCTTTGCAAGTTAGTTTGTAGTTTATGCAGTAGAATGGAAATGCTGGAGTAAGGATCTATATACTGAAGTGAATGCAAACTTAATAATTTGGTTTATCCAATACTTCAGCTAGAGTATATATTCAGCCAAATGTTTCGGAAGTAACTCCTGCCCATTCTTTCCCAAGTGCCAACTTCTTGCATGATTTTCAGCAACTCTGTGTGAGGAACGTGGACACCACTTTTGATGGGTTTGCAACATAGCAGTTAGTTTGAATAACTTATAAGGGATTAGAAGTCTTCCATTAAAGGACTATGCAAATGTCACAAACTTATTTGGAAGGACTTTTCCCTCTGTACACAGGTTATTCTGATTATTTGCTATAACTGAAGAACAAGAAGAATTAACTCTACAAATCCATTTTAAGTATCACACACATTATAGAAGTCTGTTTCTGCTACAGTTAAGTGGAAAACCCAGAGTTTTAAAAAACCCCAAAACTATTGTCACTGCTAACAAATACAAAGAAGCAGAAAGTTCAGTTTTAAGGAAGAATTTTCAGATTCATGTATAAACTGGAGTACACATCATGCTTTAAGTCTTTTTAACAGACTCCAATGTTATTGCTAACACGTGCACAGTATTTCTAGAAGTATTCAGTTCAACTTTTGTCATTTGTAGTCAAAAATGACCAAACATACTGACTATTTTTAAAAATCTGTGAATAGGAACTCAAAAAACTCCTGTATTTTATAGACTGCCTAGGTGTTGTTCTGATATTTTTATCTTTTTTTCTTTTCCTACTCTTTATTGAAACATTTAAAGGCAGAGTTAACCCAGCAAATGGTATGTGTTGTTCAATTATAAATTTCTATGAGTCTATTCCGACTATCAGAGATTCAGAAAGATTTTACCATAGTGAGAAACTACAGTAAGATTTAGGAAACATGAAGATCACANGTGAATAGGAACTCAAAAAACTCCTGTATTTTATAGACTGCCTAGGTGTTGTTCTGATATTTTTATCTTTTTTTCTTTTCCTACTCTTTATTGAAACATTTAAAGGCAGAGTTAACCCAGCAAATGGTATGTGTTGTTCAATTATAAATTTCTATGAGTCTATTCCGACTATCAGAGATTCAGAAAGATTTTACCATAGTGAGAAACTACAGTAAGATTTAGGAAACATGAAGATCACAATAAAAGGAGAAAAAAAAAGAAACAAATTAGAACTTCTGAACCAGTAGCTTGTAGTTACAAGCTACAGCCAGACTCTAGAGTTCTGCAGGGGCTCCTTAAATCTGAAACGTATGTAAAATGTCATACTTTGGAATATATACGTATTGGTCTTATAACACAGTATATTTATTTATTCTATTACCGCATTTAATTACTGAAAATTACTGGCATATACTTCTTACCTCTGTTATCAATTGCAATGTAGTCTCCCTGCTCTGCTCATGAAATACTGAAAGTTCTGTTACACAGTCCTCATCAAGATGTCCCAGCTGCAAGAACACAAAGGATATTAAAGTGTTAGGTTTTCAAGTTGCCCCATAATCCAGATCTGATAGTGACACTATTGTGAAACCCAGTGGGCTGAGTCAATAGTCAATGATATTTTAGATTTGTATTTCAAATGTTTAGCATCACAGCTAAACATTGTAGGAAACAGACTGAAAAAGTTATACAACTTTAACAACTCCACAGCCTGGATCCTCACAGGTGAGAGCTTATAAATTCAAATATGCAATCCAAAAGCAGGTAAGATTTTTACTAGAATGGAAACTACGCTTTCATCTGTCTATAAATGCCCAAAGCTATGAAACATGCCCATCTCTATCAGAGCCACCTTGCACTGATGGTGCTAGCGCAGCCGAACTATTCTTTACCTAGGGTAACAGTGCCATCTGGTGGCAACAGGAAGCACTGGCTGTCAACGTGCAGGAACTTCTCAGCACTTTCGGCTGACAGCCAGATTATTTCGTTTTTTTTCTTCTCCATACTGCCTTCATCTCTCATACAAGTAAAACAAGAGATAGAGAGACAGGATGAATATACTTTCAATGAAATTTGAATTTTTATTCAAATTTTCATTGAGGACTACATACAAGATAAGCCATAACCACATTTACCATACCCTTCAGAATATCTGCATTTTGCACATTAAACAAAATATTAATCAAGCAGCCTAGAGAAGCTGGTCATTCATACATGGAAGTACTTCACTTTTTGATGCAAATTCAGTTTTTCTGCAGATTCAGCTGCAGGATATGATGAAAATATATTTGAAATTTCTCCTCAAGGGAAATCAAGAGCAAGTAATAATATTTTGACAGCTAAAAGAATCAGAAAAGCACAACCATCTCAAAGTTAATCTTGTAACAAATAATTTCATACCATACACTTTAAAGCTGGCAGTAAGCCAGCAAACATTATACGAAATGCTTCAGTATTTATCTGACAAGACTACTTACTGGGTATTTACTTTGCCATTGAATAGCATCAGAAAAACCTTGCATGAGCCAAGGGTGACTTAACAGGTGTTGAACTGTAATCCGCTTCTTTGGGTCAACCTAGTGGGCAATAAAAATCAAAATGATACTTAAAATGTGGAGAAAAAGTGAAGAAACAATTCATCTTCTACACAGAATGTTAAGGTGGTTAGGGACAAAACCAGAAACCAATACTGTTTCAAAGGTTCACCAAAAGGAAGCTCCCAGTCAAAGATCTTAACTGTGAAGGGCAACTATAGAATGTACAGTTACAAGAGATCTCCCAGGGATATGCAGCATTGACTAGATTCCTTAGGTGTAGCCCAAATGTATATTTGGGCTACAAAACAGCTCTCATTTTTCTAGCACAGTAAGAAAAACCAAACACATGTTGTTTGAACTTTGTGAAATCATTTAAACTTTGCTTAATTATTTTGTAATCAAACAGTTTCCTCAAAGATTTTTCAGCTGAATGCAATGGTAATGTTGTATTCAAAAATTTCTAAGAATTAAACTTCTTATTTAAACACAGAATGTTTTTTTAATATTTCATTGATGTAGTGTTTTGAACCAATTCAGCAGTACTTTATACATTGAACGGAAACAATACCTTTACCTGCAGCATTTGGTCAAGGAGCAGCGTACTGCTAGGAGAGAGCCAGTTTGGAATACTGTATTTTCCTCTCTGAAAAAAAAGAAGATTTAAAACTAACACTGAACCTCAAAAGGAACTACTAAACCACTTGGACTATATTAACATCTGTACTTTGTAAAAAAAAGAGCAGCAGGAACATGTGAGCTTAGCTTAAAGAATGACTTGCATAAATGTCATGGCGGTACTAAAACCCAGCAGCATTATTAAGGAAAATGCCATGTTTCAATCACCAGCTGCAGTTTTCATTCACTCTGCCTGTGTGACACTTCCATCTCCGCCCACTTTTGCAGCTAACCTGCTCCTTTCTTCATTGTCTTTGTTCATCATGTCAACTCAGTACTGAAGTTCTAGAAGTGCAAATATACTGGAACACTTTGCCACATGAAGATTTCCTGAAATCACTACTTTTCATATACTAAAGTACACCATCTTCAGTATTAGGATATTCTTTTTTTGAATAGGTTATATCTAATGCTAAACTTTCAATCTCATACAGGATGTCTTCAGATAGGAGAAAAGTTACAGATTTAGCAAGTGAGATTTTATCAATATAATTATTTACTGTTGGTTTTCTTTAATTTTTGATTAGAAGAAAATTGAAAACAACTCCCAGATGTGAGGTGTGTAATGGTATCTAGAAACCAAAGCAAATTCACCACCAAGAATCATTTATTTCTTAATGAAAATGGAGATAAAAATCAGTAAAAAGTCACTGCCCAGTAATGTAATTTACCATTTTGTAATGGTAGTTTTCTTTCTACAGACAAATGCCTTAATAACAAAACAGTTGGTATTATATGCAGCTATATTTCTAAGCACAATATGCATTGTTTTGACATAATAGATTAAAGAATTTTGGTTACATCTTTACAGACACTACTAGTAAGTTATTAATGAATAATTCTGTAGGCTGTTTTACAACACAGCTTTACTATGAACCTAAGTAACACAGGTAATCTACATTTTGTTTTTAGTATATTGTTACAGAACACTACATAACAAAGAGCAATTCTCATCTATTGTACTGCGGGCAATACTGGATAGTAAATAGGTTGTGATATCTGCCAGGTGCATAAGGTCATACCAGAAGTAATTTTTTTTTAATAGTAATTGTATCACAGTTTAATTTTTCAGTCAGAAAGTCAAGCCACTGATTTAAGTATTCACAAATGAAGAGATGTGGAACATTCCAGGAAATTAACACTGCATGTACATCATATTATTTTAATTAGATTCAAGCAGCAGATTTGACTTGAAGCAACAGGTTTGAGATGAGATTACAATAAATTTCAAGATTTAAAATGTGTGAAATTAAATTCCACAATAGTGGGTGTCCTCATTTGAAACAATTTTCAGTTCACAACCACATAAAATTAAAACAAATTCAGAGTGGAAATAGCAAGTATGCATCTTAACACCTGTGACATGATTGGTTTTTGACTACTTCCAGACTAAGCTGTAAAACCTCATTTGTTGTTTCAGCTCACTTCAACACATTCGACTGGCAGATATTGTATCACTCCAAACAACTCAGTTCATAGTTTCTGTCCATGCTGGACAATGGTAACTACACAGAATCATTTTTTATATTCTTAATTAAGATCTCTATTTCACATCTGACTTCTCTGCTCAGTGAATGCCTTAAGCAGTTGGATCATTTACCAGGTTCTGCATCTTGGTGTATTGAGTATCAAAAAGGGTTTTGTCATTGCATAACAGCATTCTTCTAAGTAGACGTGTTCTCAATGTACGCAGACCTTCTGGATAGACAACACTGTCCACACCACAAGCAGAGGGGGAAAGGCAGCTCAAGTCTATTGACAACCCTGCTGTTTCTACTTTATAGCAATTTTACTGAGAAACCGTAAGTGCTTGCTAGCATTATTTAGACAACACTCCTAATCATATGGCTTAGTTTAGGTAGTCTTGCAAAGAGGAGAGAGTTGGACTTGCTCTCTTCCAACTCAAGATATTCTGTGACTATATGAGTAGGGAAATTTTGTAATTTTAATGTCATGTCATCTGAACATTAGCATATTTACACAATCTCTTCAGATTAGATAGCCTTTGCTTATTTTTCCCTTTTCTTTTTTTAAGTTCTCTTCAACAACTCAAACCAAGCTTCCTAGAGATCTTCTGTCAAGGTACACAAGTGTACTCCAATTCCAGATTAAAAATCCACACTCTGATGAAATAATCAGGTGCTTTACAGAACTCAGACAGTTACGGACCCTGAAACATTTCCTGTGCAAACCAGTATCAGTTGCCCACCGTCAAAGTAGTCCTTGAATACTGCTAAGGAGGGTTTTTTGGTGTTTTTCAAACATACCATATTCTTGGTGAGAGGAGAATGAGGTAGAGGAATCCAAAGCCATTACTCTACACTGTTGTTCATCATCCCAGTCAGAACAAGCTTTATGAATACAGATTTTTATGGCAGCTGAGAAGTACACGGCAGAGGTGCACGTGTGATGAAGAGCAACAGCTGTTTAGCCACATCAAGAGGAGTTTACAGGGGAAGAACCAATGACTAAATTATACTATTTAATGTTTATTCAACTCCTTTTGAGAAGCAAAGTATAATAGCAGATGCAGAATCCTGCTTTTCCTAGACATGAGAATGGCTGACATTCAGGAAGAGTATTTTTAATAATTTTTAGGAAGAAGACAGATAAACACTCCCCGCTAGCAAGAAAATGCTATTCCTGAAACTCAGTTTTCCACTGTTTCATTGGACCAAGATAGAGTACTGCACAGGCTGAGGGAAAACAGAAACAAATCCACAAAATACTGATCAAAAGACTAGCAAAGCATAACAGAATTCAACAGATAAGCCTTTTTGCTCAAATTAGAAAGCAAAAATCTCCCATAGTGCATAGTGACTCCTGTTCCTCATGTATTCTAGTATCATCAATACCTACCATGATCTTCCTGTAGACAGCCATGATATTATCATCATCAAAGGGGAGAAAGCCACACAGCAGAGCATATAGCAGTACTCCCATACTCCAAATATCTGCCTAAAAAATAAAAGTGAGAGTTCACAAACCTCATCTGTCTAAAATGGCATAGAGACTGATCACAGGGTATCATTTTAGTAAAGTTCACATGCAACTTGTGGAAAATAGATTCCTTAACTCTGGACAGAATTCTTATAGTCCAAGTGAAAGCACTCAATTTTCAATTCACTGAAACTAGAGCACTAGAAAAAGCATCACCCTTTTCCTCAGGTGATCAAATTGCTGCATTACTTTCAACCTACAAGGATTTCACTGAGAAAAAGGAAATCAAACTCATCAGAAGGAATTTTGTACTCAAAAGTACAAGCTGTCAGTATAGTTACAATCAGCTTTAAAGCCCCACCGTTTCTTCTCTGTATAGACATGACAAGGTCTATGTGCCTCATACTGCAATTCCCATTTCCATCAAAAGATAAAGGAGGTTTGAGAAGGACTGACTTGTGGAAAACAAAAAGCAAGACTTAGAGATCAGGGACAGTGGTGCAAAGGAGATAAAGGAAAAAAATTGATTTCACCCAGCACAGACAATTAGGAAATTTGAGGGGATAGAAATTACAGCATTTTGAGTGGATTGACAAGGGTATGTAGCAGACCCCCAACATTCTAGACATGGAATCAAAACTGGATAAATGCCAGAGTTTTTCTTCTCTGATTTTACTACACTGCACAGTACAAAGAGCAAGTTTTCATACAAGATTTCAAAGGGAAAGGACACAAGATACTGAGACTGCACAGAAATTTGCAACAAAACTTGGATAATTAACAGAACAAATTGCTGCTTGGAATAATGTGGTAGAAGGAAGTTAGTTTTTGTAGAGCAACACCTGGGGACAGTGGAGGATTAGTTAGAGATGAAGAAGCCAGGTGCAGAATCTGTGGTCAAGAGCTATTCCACAGCTTACACAGTTACACAGCTTCTGAGAGCCACTGAGGCAATGTGACACTGAAGAAAGATACCAGGGAGTGTATCTGAATCTCACCACCTTTAAATACATGGTGTGCAGGGAAAAAAACCATCCTAACCCACAATTGTGTCACCTACCTCTGAGCCAATGTATGCTTTGCCCTGAATCAGCTCTGGTGCTGCATAAGCTGGGCTTCCACAGCAGGTGTTTAGATGGTAATCAAGGCCACCCTAGAACATGACAGAAAACTGATGACAAAGAAGCATTGGCTCTAACACAGATGGTGTCGTCTAGTGACAACATATTAGAGGTCTCAGAGGCTTCATTTTCCAATGCTGTGTATATACAATCACCTAATATTTTGCTTCGGTATAATATTTGGCAAAAACTGTCCAAGACCAGGAGAATCCTATAAATGTTCAGATCCCAAGATGCTCCTTCACATGTTATCTCAGCAGCCTTTTCTGCAACTCCTCCTGTAATAAGAATACTTCCCTTTGTGACCAGAAAGAAAACAGAAGGAACTAGGGAATCAATAATCCAAGCGCTACTGGGCATGAGACTGGTTGAATATTTATATTCAATATTTAAGGCAATAACTTAATGAAGAACCACTAAAATGCTTCCTTTTAAAATCCATGTTATTCCTTAGCCTAAGGAATCCTTTGTTCTAAGCAGATCAGAGTGAGATGACATTGTACCACCAAGGTGGTGGTCTAATACTCCTGCTTTCCTGCAAGGTGCTTTAACTTGATTCAGCTAAAACAATCTGAGGACTTTGGATCAGTAAGACCTTTTTCCCATTAAATTCCTTCTTACCAGCACCCATCTCATATGTGAAGGTAACAAACAGAGCAGCAATGTAGAAGCCAACTTTAAACTTGATAAACAACTCAGTACAACCATGTGGATCCAGAGCTTTGTAAAGGTATGGGGAATCTATTTGATTTGATCCACAATCTCCATACATAGTCAAACCTTAGGAAAATGACACATGCCATTGAAAATTATTGGGGGCAAATGGATACCAACATAAGCTTTACAGTACAGGCCTTTGTGGGGGTAGATATTCTACACACAAGGCAATCCATGCCTTACATTAGGATGAAAGATGAAGTGTAAGAGGAGAAAAACTGATATTCTGCTCAGAAAATGTAAAACTCTCTCAGACTGTTAAGACCCTATCAGGCAATTAGCAGTGGGATGACAACTACACCAACAGCTCGAATTCAGGGCAAAGCTCTGCACTGCACCCTGAAATCACGCCTGCAATTTTTATGTGCACTGATTAAGCTATGCTATGAGAGCAACTAACACCCTTACCTTCGGCTTTGCACAAAGTCCAAAGTCTATCAGCTTCAAATTATGTTCCTCATCAATCAGCAAGTTTTCCTAGTAAAAGAGAAAGTGGTAATGAATACTTCCATAAAGCCAAGTATCTAAGAAACCATGTTTACTTTCGCCTTTTTTCTTCTTGCCATTACCAGCCATAATTTACCTGAAGCTGTCCTCTGGAGATTTTGACCTGTTGCTAATGAATATATCCTATATTCCAGAGAGAGGATACAAGCTCCTACCTGCCTAGGGGGCTGCTAGACAGAAAACAAAAACTGTGGGGCAGCAGCCTGCCCTGGCAGAAAAGGCAGCCAGTGATATCCCAGGTGATAAGAAGCAAAGCAAAAAGACAGCAAAGTGGGGGAAGCCACTTGCCCTCTGTTCAGCACAGTGAGAACAGCGGATTCAGTCTCTGCCCACCCACTAGCAGAGGAAAGACATCAAACTGATGTAAGCTTTGTGAATGGACACTAGCATCTATCTCCAGGACACTGGAGCACTTGTTCCGTGAAGAGAGGCTGAAGGAGAGATGGTTTTTCAGCCTGTAGGTGACAAAGCTTCAGTGGAGAACTCACGGCAGCATTTTAATTCCTACAAAGGAAGCATAGAGACAGAGCCAGCCCCTACACAGAAGCATCACATGGTGGGGTGATGACAGTCAACAAGCATCAGAAGACATTCAGACTGGTACTAAGAAAAAGCCTTTCTCATAAAAAAGGAAGTGAAGAGCTTAACAGGTTTCCCAGCAATATTATGCTGCCTCATCCTAGGGAGAGGTCCAAGTTGTGACTGGATGAAGAAGTTTGGACTGACACGGTTTTAAACAGGAGATAAAAGCAGAAGCTACTAGAAGCCACTTTCCAACCAAGTTATCTCACAATCTTATGAATCCATCAGGTCTCCAGCTACAATCCAAATCCTTCCAAGAGAGACACAGAAGGCTTTGCTTGGAGATAAGTTCTTTGGAGACAAGGATTTAATGACCTGTCTAGTAAAATGTTTGTACTCTAAGAATTTGCTTTTGTCAGCTATCAGTGTCTCTGAACATGAAAACTTCTAACCCCTTCTTAGGAGAAATGGTGTTAAGGCTTCTATTCCCTAAGCCCATGCTTAATTCCTATGGTGACAGCAAAGCCACAGGATCAATTTTGTGGCACATCCCTCTCCCTGCCCTGTCCTCACTTGTTTACATTGTGGCAGTCAGATTTTCCTGATTTTTCCAGATTTTTCCAGATTTTGTTTTGTCAGAACAGAACAGTTTGCACAACAGAGAGGAACTGTAACAACTGTAACAACAACTGGCTACAAGGTGGAATAAAAGGGCTAGCAGAAATGCCTAGCCAACAGTCAAAACCAAATCCATGTCTGCTCCACTCTCAACTGGAGTGCACTATTCTGCTTTTCTTCCAGAGGAAGCTCTTTCCTCAGATACCGCTACATCCAGCACAGTTGAAGAACAAAGCAATAAGTAGAAATTAAGCTGCTGAAGAACTCTAAGCACAGGAGAACAGAGAAGACTACTCACATTGGCTCCATTCAGAGAAATAAAAGTGGGTCTTCATTAGTATTTGTGGAAATCTGGCTACTGTTCAGACTTACTGGTTTGAGATCCCTGTGGGCATATCCTTGACTGTGCACATAAGCAATTGCTGAAACAATCTGCCGAAAAAATACGCGAGCTTCCTCCTCGGAAAGGTGGTCCTTAGAAATGATGTAATCAAATAGCTCTCCTCCAGGACAGTACTGCATGAAAGCAGGAAAAAAAAAAATACATTTGGGATACAGTCATGAAATGTAAACATGAAGAAGGGCACTGGACAGCACAAAGGCACTCTTCTCTTTTCTTCCCTCTGCTTAATCCCAGCAGCACCCAGACATGCCCCACGCCAGTGTGCAAGAGCTCCAACAAGCCCAAGAGCCAACTCTTGCCTGATGCTTCCCACAGCCATATCACACTACCAGCACAGGAGACAGAAACTGCTTATGAGGTGAGAACTTGGTGACACTTCTCAGGTCCCACATACCCTGCTGGTGCTGTTTTTTGGAATGTGAGGTGGGAATTAAAGTCAGTCTGCTTATTGCAAACAGTGAAAAGTGGCTTTTACAATGCAACAGAACACACACCTTAGACAATGCAACAGAAACTACAGCACCTTAGACACGATCATCATTGAGATTGTTTTCTAGGAATTGTTTCATTTGGACTCTGCTATCATCTACTCCTATGACTAAACCTAGAGATCTTTGCCACAGCAGAAACACCATTCCTTACCTCTAAAACCATGAATATTTTCTTGGGTGTCTCAATCACATGATACAACCGGCAAATGTGCTGGTGAATCAAATCCTTCATGGCATCAATTTCTAATTTAACACGGGGCAAGTCATCCTAAAAGATCACAACAGCAAGGTATGAAATTGCCAATTAGTTTGACAGCCTGTACATCACAGTAAGCCTGCACATAAGAACTGCTCAAACTCAAACCAGCACCAGCTCTGTCACTGCTCACCTGCCCTCCTCTCACAGTGGTCAGTAAAACCCAAAGGGGCATATCTACAATGCTGTTATTCTCACTGGCACTCCATTTGACTTACAGTAGTTTATTTAGCTATTTAATACTTAAAGCTGTAACTGCTGTAACAGTTTTACAGCCAGAGAACGTTGAGCTCTCCACATGAGAGCACAGGATTTGTGGTGCTGTTAAAATCCTTTCAAGCCTACAGCATCTACCACTAGCCCACAGCAACAGGTCGCATCCGTGCTCCTGAGAACTCCACAAGAACAACACATCGCCAGCTCTGAAGTATCTTTTAGATTACCTGTAAAGCAAGCTTGTCCATGATTTTTATTGCAACTTTTTCACCAGTGAGACGATGTCGTGCAAGTTTTACCTTTGCAAACCCACCTAGAATTTGAAACAGAGATATGTAAAGCTCTACATGGTGACAAGGTTTCTCACCCGTTATCTCAGTCGCTCTGAAGGAAATACTTTATGCACAGCATGTAGCATCTTTGCTAGAGAAAGAAGCAATTACTGCGACCAGTTACGTTTCCACAGTTCCACCCCGCATAATACACCGAGAAAACATGACCCACAGACTCTGCAGTTACCGTTAATTTCCCAGATAAACATCGAGGTAAGCGGACACATCGCACACGCTCACCTGCATTCACAGAACCCACCTGTGCCGACTGTTCCGTGTAATTCATAGTACTTGAGAATTTCCTCATAGTCATCTCCGGCCATTCTGCGACCCGCAGGACGGGGGCAGCTCTTCTCAGCACCTGCAAAGGGAGACCGCAGATTGCGTTCATGCTTTTGGGTACAGGAAGCGATTCAGCTGCAGCACCCGGGGAGGACGGAGCGGCTGCTTTTCCCAAGGGCCTGTCACGGCTGCTCGGCGACAGGCGCGGGAGCACCGCGGTCCCGAGTCGCAGCGGCCAGAAGACCCTCGAGTCCCACCCCGTTTCTTAGGACGCTGCTGCTAGGAGCTCCCCCGAATGTTACCCTGTTTCGAAGCAGCGACCCCACAGCGGAGGAGCCTAGAGAGTCCGTTATCGTTCAAATGTCCCGCTTCCGGCCGCCGGGCTCGAAAAGCCAATCTCCGCGCGCCGCCAAACCGGAACGGGCGGGGAACGCACGGACATGCCGGGAGATAGGGAGAGGGTGCCGCGACATTGGGAACATCTCTGTTGCCGGCTGGCCGCTAACGGGGGCGGCGTCAGCCGAGACCAATCCCTACAGAGACAGAAAACAGCGTCTGCTTCTCCCAGAAGGCGCCTACCCAGGCGCAGGGGTCGGGGCAGGGTCCGCGCCGCACGGGCCGGCGCCCGGCACAAGATGGCGGCCGAGCCCGCTTCTCCCCGCGCTTTCCTGCTAAAGCCCCCGGCCGGCCGTGGCTGCCATTCCCTGCTCTGCCCTTGGCCTCCTGGGGCCGGCCTGCCCTAAGCTCCGTGCCGGAGCAGCGCGTGGCAGGCGGGAGTCTCCATTGTGAGGCATATAGATGACCATTAATAGACAATAGGTTCATTAATGCAGTATTACAGCTTTGCTCTGTACACGCGAAGAAACACAAGGCAGTTTGTACCTCTCTCTGCCAGCTATTTAAAGAGGCAGGACATGTGTGTGGGACACGGTGGGACACAGGAGTGAAAAAAGGGAGGAAAACACGAGAGAGGGCAGGAAATGTGAGGGAAAGGGAGAAACATGAGGGGAAATGAGTGGGGAGCATGGGGAAAAGTGGGAAACACGGGAAAAATGACAGGACATCTGAGGAGCAAAAAGGGCAAGGAGACAGTATAGGGAAAATGCAGTGAGCATGTGTGTGGGGAAGTATGGCAAATGTGAGGGGAGAAGGCCAGGAAACATGGGAAAATTGTGTTGCAAACTGGCGCTGGCAACAGGGTGCTAATCCTGCGTCTATCCCTGTGCTACCATGCAGAGGCACCGAACAGCCTGTGCGGAGCCTGAAATGCCCTCCTGAAGCAGGATGGCTGTTGTTGGAAAGAGCCCACTGCTTGTTAAGGGCATAGGCTTCCATCTGGCAAGGCAAGGCTTGGACTGGTACATGGCTATGCAGGCAAAATGCCTGTTTCTCTCAAGGGACAGGATCAGAGAGTCCTTTTTCTGTATAGGTACATGATCTTGTTCTCTTGGGACAGATTTTTGTCACTTTCATCTTCCCCTTGGGACAGGCTCCGGACACTGTAGACTTTCTCTAAGGACAGATCTTAGTTGCTGTAGTCTTTCCACTCTTTCCTCCTCCTTAGTAAAGGCTCCATCCTTGGACTTTTGACACTAACAGGACTGGTACCTCCACTGTTGCTGCCCAGTGCCTGCTGTGGGCATGGGCTTCCGACAAACAAGGTGAAGGACTGGGTGAGCAGCAGGGGCTGTGCCGTGCAGCTGCCTTGTCTCTCTGCCCCTACAGCTTTCAGTTGCACACTGAAGGTCAGAGAAGCTGTCATTATTGCTGCCTCTTGTGCCTCAGCAGCAAGAGGTGCATGGTGCTCCCCTTCCTCAGAAGCTCTGGCCAGAGCTGGCTCAGAGGCTGTGGTACCCACTGAGGCAAGAGATGCTCAGGTCACAGGCTGCCTCTCATGCTACTTCTGTGACTGTGCTGCTGGGACACCTAGGCCTCCTATGGGTAACAGTGTGAGGGTCCTCATTGTTCACTCGGCTCAAGGGGTTGTCCCAGATGTTTTAGCTGACATCATCTTCCCATTGGGACAGGTTTTGGTCTTTCCTGTCTTGTCGATGACACAGGTTTTTTTCCATTGTCATCTTCCCTTTGGGAGAGCTCTTTGTCATTGTTGCCTTCTCCTCACAACTATTTGTAAATGCTGTCTTCCCCTTGGGACAGCTCTTGGTCTTTCTCCTATTACTGCCAGGGCACTGTCTTTCCCATGGGAGGCCTCTTTGTCATTGTCATTTTCCTACTGGGACATGCCTTTGTCATAGTCATTTTCATCTTGGGACATGTCTTTGTTGTCTTCCTGGTAAATTTTTTGTCATTGTCCTCTTCACTTTTGGATAGGTCTTCATCTCTCCTGTATTCCCCTTGGGACATATCTCTGTCATTCCTATCTTCCTCTTGGGACACATCTTTGTCATTGTTGTCTTGCCATTATGACAGCTCTTTATCACTGTAATCTTTCCGCTGGGAGAACTCTTCATCTCTCCTGTATTTGCCTTGAGACAGCTCTTTCTCATTGTTATCTTCACTTTCAGCCCATTCCTGGTCTCTTGTCTTCATTTTGCGACAGCTGTTTGTCCTTGGTGCCTTCCTTTGGCACAGCTTTTGGTATCCATCATCTTCCTACTCTTTCTGCTTCTCAGATATGGCAGCATGATTGCTTGGAAAATTTGGTTCCAGAAGCTCTAGCATCCTCTGATGAATCATGATTTTTTCAAAATCCTGGAAAATTTGTCTGGCTTTCCTGAGCAGGCTATATGCTCTGCACAGGCTGGGCTTCTCATCTTCGCCTACTGCAAAGGTTCTGTCTTGGACATAATGCTCAGATCCTTTGCAGTCTTGTGGCGCACCAGCAGAGGCCTGCTGGTGAGGTTGCATTTAATGGTGCTGCTCTGTTCAGTGCCATGTCCCTGCATCTCTGCCCAGGGAAGCTGATGTAGCCATGCTGTGTGCCCTGTCTCACCATTCTGCTGGCTGTGTCTCTGTCTCTGCATGTAGTTGTTGTGAGGAATGTCATGCATAGGAATCTGGTTCTTGCCCTTCGCACCTGCAACATAGGCTTTGGTATGGTATGGTGCAGCCCTCAAACTCTCAACAGCTGTGGCTGTGCCTTGCTCACTGTGGGTGCCCTGAGCCATGGGGACAAGCAGTAGGTAGCTGTTGCTGGCTGTGGTGATGGCTGTTCTCCTGCCCCTGGCAGAAGCAGCTAGCTGCTGGCTGCTGCTGGCAGAGGAGGCAGCTTGTGTGTGCTGGAGTGCTGCCACCTGTATTGCTGGCAGATGGGCTGTTTCTTCCTGTGTCATTTTTGTGAGAAATGGCTGTTTCACATCGTTCAAATTTAATAACTTTATTAAGAACAACTGGAAGCTGAAGCCAGGGATAAGTCCTTAGCTCTGATGGCAAGACAGACCACACAGTGTGCACGCAGGTGACCCTAGGTGCTCCGCTTGAGGGTGAAGGACAAGGAGGACCAGGTGCAAAGCACGTGGTAATTTTTATAAACTGTCTCTTGGTCCGTTTTTGCATCTGCTCTGTGACTGGTCCATTTACTCAATGCTGGATTGGCTCATTTGCTAGGGTCATTCCTGACCAATCATTCCTTCAAAATCTCTCCCAGTTGGTCAACCTACAGTCCAGTCTGGATCCTAGGGTTGTCTTCATGATGCTTTCTCCCTGGAATTCTCTAGAAACCTTCCTCCCTCCATAGATTAAATACAAGTGACATTAAAACACCAATTATTCAAACACCAACAACATACTACATTTAAACTTGAACATGTAAACTTAGGTAACATTCAAACTTGGGTATAACATTTGTAACATTAACTCATTTCAGTAAATAGACACACTGTGCACCAGGTTGTTCTTCTGGGAGAGAAGCTGAGGAAAGAGGCAGACTGACTGTGGTCCTTGCTCCTGCTTCCTGCCTGTTCCACTTGCCTGCGTACCAGCAGTTCCTGGGACAGGGAAGATGTTCAGTCCTATCTGCCCCAGTCTCCATACATCAGTGTGATGTTCCTAGTGTCCTGTGAGCTCTCTGGGCAGGGAAACCCTGGTACCCTGTCCCCACAGGGGGATGAAACCTGGCTCTGGCTGCCTTGCAGTGCTGCCTTACATCTGCCTGTGATTCACCTGCATCTACCTGAGGTGGATAGAGGTGACTGCTTTGGGCAGAGGCAGAACTGCGAAACAGCTCCATGATGCCTAGTCTGTACAAAGATGCAGAAGCCAGATTTTAACCTTGTCTGTGTAGCAATTGAGAATGATAGGCCATCATCATGTTCCCTCGAGCCGCCCTTCTAGAGAGGGAATCAGCAACTTTCCTGCAAGCGTCCCTGGCTGGGACAACATCACGCAGGAGTCGGCAGCTGTCCCATGCACTGCTGTCCTTCCCAGGGCGGAAGGGGTGCCTGCAGAAATATTTGGTTAGGAACAAGCTGGAGGTAGAGGAGAGGGAAGGGTCCTTTGCATGGGTTTCAGCGCCAACAAGTTTATTCTGGAGGGTCCAGGGGCAAAAGAACAAGAACCAAGGAAGGTCCAGGGTTAAAAGGGAAACAGCAACTGTAATAAACAATGAGCCAATTAAGAAAAAAATTAACGAGGCTTTATTAGCAAAAACCAAAAGAAATAACAATAGGGAACTGAAGTGGCGAGCTGCCAGAGCTAGGAAGCCAAGGGGAAGGACGGCGCCAGCGTGCCGGGTGCGTGACCACCAGAGGATGGGGCCAGAGGCACACCCAGGAGGGGGGAGCTCCTAGTTTTATATCCT